>JARHVA010003230.1:792500-1072500 GCA_037957365.1 Torreya grandis
ACAATTAATTTTGAGTTGATTAGGATTTATTTATATTTTAATATGATAGATTAGAAGCTAACTAGGTTGACTATGAGTTAACTTGGATGAGAAACTAGATGAGGATTAACAAATAAGAAAAACGTGGTGAAACATGCATTTTTATGAGTTGCATGCATAATCCTAAGAATGGTGACAAAATTTAAACTTTAAATAAAGTGGAAATTCTAAAATTATTGTAATGGTCATGAAACCACCATGGATATTTCATAAACTAATGTGATAGTTGTCAAAAGGTGACAATAGGTTTTCCACAAACCATGAGACTTCTAGGTTTGGAAAGTTTATGGTCATTTTTTCCAAAATTGACACTTAGAGAAGATATGTAAATCAATAAAAAAGAGAAGTGGGTAGGAGAAAGGATCTAATAATTTTATTATTTTTTATGTCCTTTACATCAACATCATATTTTTTATATGTTTCACCATAAAAAAATAGGGTGTGTAAAATTCCATAATGATATGAAATATGCATGTGAACGTATAGAAGTGTGTGAAATAAAAAATAATTCCATAGTTAATTACACAAACTTGGGATGAGCTATAAAATCTAAGGAATGTAAAAGATATATCAAAGGTATAGAGTAATCTACTTTTCTTTACACAACCTAGATTATCTTGGTATGTTCCTATTATGGACCATAATATCTTGTCAAAAATCTCTTCCAATGCTTTAAAGGTTCACCTAGATATATTTGTCTGGTTAGGAATTATAAACCCCATAATAAATAAAAATAATTATAAAAATATCATGAAATTTTTTTAGTGTTTAAGTATAAGATTTCTGGGGTAATGTAGAATAAGATCTAGGCATTCTAGTTTAGCACGTGTGTGTTTGAATTGATGTTAAATATCTTTAAAAAAATTGTAGGATATTTATAAAAATAAAATTACCATGAATTGATATGGTGTGTTAAATCCTCTTGGATAAAATTTGTTTTGAATTTTTTTTCCCATTTATTTATCTATATACCAATGGTGGGTTAAAAATGAAGAAAAAACATATTGATAAATGTTTTTGAAGAAAATTGTAATTCCATAGAAAACAATATGAATATTTTCACTACCACTATTATATTGATATGTATTTTTATATTTTTCATTTATAAGAATAGAAAAATAATTTTGGTGTTTTGATGAATGATCCATGACACATTTATGGAATTTCTAGCTCTATTTGAATAACTTAGATTGTGATTCTGATGTTGTGTATATGTTTCAACTGAATAGTAATAACATAATTAGTAGTAAATTTCATGATTAAATAAATAAATAACAACCACCTTATGTTCCCTTTATATTGAATGAAACAAACATAGGTGATTGTGATATTTATCTAGATAATAGATACCTAGAAATAACTCCTCGTATAGTCTCTCCCAATCAATTTCACTATCTATAAATGCAATTTTTAATAGGGGTTTTGGAAAATTAGAGCCATTATTTCATAAAATTAAATAATTACTTGAAAAATACATTAATTTATGAAAGACCCACATATAATTAACATGTCAAAATCATGTTTTGAAAGCATTTAAAACACAAATTGTGAATTATGAAAAGTTTCCCACTAAAATGATCTTTATTAAAATTGACACATCAAAATAATATGTCAAATACATTGAGAGATATTAATTCATAAATAATGTTGATCTACCTAAATCATACATATCTAAACAAACTTTATTAGTGTTTAAGGCTAGTTAAAAAGGTATAAGATGCACATATTTAAAAATGGGTGGACAACCAATCTCAAAATTAGCTTGTTTGGAATGGCCAACCACCCATTATTATATCCTATTTATAGTTTTTGAATTTAATCATTTATTTGGATATGTAAATCATGTTATAATATCTCTCTAGTTTGTCTGAAATAAGTTTTACAAAATAGCTTGTTTAGAAATGTCAGCCCGCCATTATCATAATATATTTTATATTTTATATTTTAGATTATTATTATATAGATTTTATATTATTTAGATTTGGTCACCACATGTTATCATAGTATCTTGTTTTATTTAGTGGTTTAAGTCTTAATAAAGTTTGTGGATTTGGTGATCTAATAGTCATAAAGTAGCAATGTAAAAAATGCAAAGACTAAAGGAGTCATGAAGGACTTAGACATAGAAAAGATGCAATAAACTCATAATTAACCTTAAGATCCAAAATATGTGTCAAGGTAAACAACATGTTAATTTAACAAAATAATCCATCAAAATTAAAAATAGTGAACCTTGAACTTAAAATTAAATTGAACAACCACAAATCTTATGTTTTAACAAGGAAACACCTAGTAACAAATTATTATTTTTTGATAGATAACCAAGGATTAAAGAGGACCCTCAATTATAGTAAAAATAGAACCAAAAATACTCAAAATCCTTAAAGACAAATCCATGAGGGAAAAAGAGGCATAAAATAGCCACAACTAGCATAAGCCAAAGAAGAGGGGACCAAGATTACATCAAGGATTCACAATCCCCATAAGACCAAACAAAATAACATCTACAATAACATATTAAATAATACCATTCAAACTCAAAAATCCCACCAATGAGTGAGAGAAGACACAACACTAAACCACAATGGAATAGAGCTCATAATTCACCCCATAAATCAATGGGGCAAAACCCCTCATACATAATCCATGACCAACTCCTCCTATAGAGTCATACTCAACACTCCCAAAACCATTGATTAACCTACCCTAACCACAAACGTCAAAATGGAGCTCACACTAGCCCTAGTCATTATGACCACCTCTCTTCTTTGTTGAGACACCTCATTTGACATGGATTAAGGACGTTTCATTCCTTTACCACCCCATAATGACCTAAATAACAACCTTGTCATAGCCCATACCCAATTAGAAGAACATAACACCAAAAAATCCCCTGTTTAGGGAAGGGGAGTCCTCAACATCCACTATAGGAATCTACTTCCTAGAAAGAACTAGAGACCAAATGACCCAATTTATTTGATCAATGTATGTCAAATCTTTAACCAAATTCACCTCTAATTCCAAAAATAATGATAGAGGGATAAGACCAACTATCTCCATACCTGAGAGTGGTAATTCAATTTGGATTTACTCTAGAAAAATCACAATGGATTCATGTAAACCTAACCAAAAATGTGATATTAATAGAACCTCTAGCACAACCTTAACCAAATGTTTATCCTCGACAACCAAAAACTAATTTCTAAGAAAAAGAGATGTTGAATCTAATTTTACCTTTACTCTAAATGGAGTAACTAAATAAACATAACCCATTAGGGATTTAACCACCTCTAGAATCTACCCAAACTGCACCATTAACACGTGTTTAATCCATGCTTCACTAACACCACCTTAAAAATACATATCTCACTTCTTGGCCCTCACTCTCAATAGTATCTCACTAATGATGAGGTACATTAAACTATCCATACTTTGTTTCACCTAGCCTTGAATCCTAAAATCCTTCACATACACATAAGATCTCCCTAAATATTCAACATTCAAAAAATGAAAAGATAAAAATAAATGGATTTGAATCTCCCACCTTCACATGAGCCACTAACATGAATTTTAATAAAAAATTTAATTGTTTCATAACAATAAATGGCTAAATTTGTCAACTACAAAAATCCTCCAAAAACACTAACCTAAAAAACCCCAATCAATAAAGGCCTTTTTTATTAGATAGACTAAGGGGTGTTAGAGGCCAAACCCTGAAGAGTTATAAAAAATGAAATCCTTGACCTATTAAATTCCTCAGTTAGTCAAGAATCCTAATGTTGAGTTCAATTCCTAAAAATAATAAAAAAACTTCACAACAATAGAAGAAGCTTGGAAGATCTCAAGCTTTTCAAAGAATGTTTTCTATATGCCATGCACATGTTTGCCTATTTCAAAAATCATAGATTATGACCATTGATTTGAATTCAACTATCACATTTTAAATGACACATTACATAACTATATTAACTCCTAAAGATAAATCTTGAGCCTTAACTATGTTATTGGTCTCATGGACCAATTTGAACAAAGTAACCTAAATCAAAGAGCCATTGTAGTCTTGAATGATACACTCAACTACGAAATCTATAAGATTTCCTTGATCCACCCCATCAAAGTTAATCTTGAATACTCTTAGAGGTAAAGGCATCCAAACAATATTAACCACCTAACATGGATTTTTACTAGATACCCTAAACCCATTAATAGGGGATATGTTGGGTAATAGATTTTATTTAACTAGATCCAGAACCAGAGGTGGAGAGTATTCATATACATTAATTGTGGGATTATCAAATTTTATTGGACATAATTTTTGAGCCACATACCTACCACTATCAAACTGAACATTGAGATGGCTAGTCTAATACATCAGGTACCCTCATAGTTGACCCAAAAAATCCTAGTGTGAGAATGATGCTATAAACGTGGTTAGCTTGAGGAATGGACCCATGACCTCCCATTGCTATCACTCACCTCACACATCACTAGGCTATCCCCACTGGGTATAAAATTTTGGTTAATAATATTTATTTATCCATAACTACAATCATTTCTAAAGAGTATTCCTATCCATGGATTAAGGACTTGCCTTGTCAAATTAAACATAATTTTTAAGACATATAACAATCCCCATTGCATTTAACACTGAGCCAACTAGTCCACTACATTATGTACCCTCATGATAGATCCACTAAATCCTAGTATGGAAATAATGCTAAATAGGTGGTCATCTTTGGGAATATACCCCAATACCTCCCACTTATAACACTCAGGTCCCACACTTCTAGGTTATTCCAATCGAGTAAAAAATATTATGTAACAAACTTTATTTAATTAGATCTAGAACTAGTTATGAAGAGTAGTCCTATACATGGACCGTGGACTTGCCTCATTACTTTGAACATATGTTTAAATCCACATACCAACCCCCATTGAATTTAACATTAAGTTAGATAGTCCACCACATTAGGTACCCTCATGGTTAACACACCAAATTCTAGTGTGGGAATGATACCATAGAGGTGGTTAGCCTAGGGAATGGACCTTAATACCTCCCACTTATAACACTTAGCTAAAACATCAGTATGTTATCCCCATCAAGTTAATATTTTTGGTCATATTCTTTATTTATTTAGAACCAAAATCAACTATGAATATTATCCCTAGTCATGGATTTTGGATTGGCTCATCATATTGAACACATGTTTCAAGCCACATATTGACCCCCATCAGATTAAACACTGAGCCAACTAGTCTATTGTATTAGGTACCCTCATAACTGATCCAAAAAATCTTAATTTGGTAAAAATACTATATAAGTGGTCAGCTTAGGGAATGGACCCCAAGACCTCCCACTTATAACATTCAACTCACACACCATTAGGCTATCCCCATCAGGGCATAGCCAATTACTTTTGATTAAATCTAGACTGAAATATATTAACCTAAGAGGTATAAATGGATGCATTATGTGTAGATACTAAAATATGGTATTAAGAGCTTGAAAATAACAAGATTGATACATATTTACCATAAAATACTTTAGTGGACAAACATAGTCCTAATCCACCATTATTTCATACCTACATGCTACTTTATGAGTTTTATTATTCCATTCTACACCTAGAAAAAATAATTTTCTATTTAAACATGCTTGTTATCCTTCAAAAATATCTATAAACCTTTAGTTTAGTCACCCTTTATAGGGGTTAGTCATTAGAACATAACTAGATATTGAGAGGTGGGGTGAATCAGTATATCAATTAAAAAACTAGTCCTTTCAATACTTTTAAAGAAGATTAAAAGATGTATGCAAATCATAACAACTATGCAGAGATCACACACATACAAATTCTCATGACACCATATTTATATGTTGGAAAACCAAAAGGAAAAACCATGGTGAGAATAGATGATAGAATCAACTATTCTAATCCAGCCTCATAGTTCAAAGCCTCACTGACAAACCTCACTTGTTACACTTTTAAGGACATCAATCCTAAGGAGACACCAATTCCCTATCCAAGCCCCAACTCAAATAAACCTAAATAGCTACAATGTACTAATGTCACCAACCCTAAGGAGACACCAATCCCTTAACTGAGCACCTACTCATCTTTTTTGATGGCATCAACCAATAAAATCTCTATGGATCTACAACTCTAAATTACAAAATAGATTCATAAATAAATCTAGATCTAACTCTATGTTACAACTCTGATCTATAATTGATCATGCTCTACAAATTATATCTATGTGCCTTTTCTTATATTTACCCCTATGTATTTGTCTCTAGATATGTCTCTATATGACACACTTTATATCCCTCTCACTCTCCTCATTTTTGTCTCTATATTTTTTTTCTTGACACAATTTACCAATAGTAGCTCATCCTTTTTACACGTCCACCTATGTCTAAATATTCTTCTATGTGATACTCTTCAACTAGATTCACCAATCCTTTCCTATATCCTAGATATCATATATATATATATATAATTGATCTAGGGTTCCACATCTTCTATATGTTCACACTTGAATTGTAACACATCATGCCAATTCTAGACTTTAGTTCATTATGACTTGAACTATAAGTTTCTTACATCTTGATTCGATGAATCACCATCATAATTTCCCATCGCATTACTATCTATAACATTTTTTGGACTAAATTTTTAATTCACGTGATCATTAATATATATTTTATTAGTTATAGAAATCATTCTCATTATCCATGTCAAGAAAGAGAGATTACATGTAAGTTCTTACATGATCCTGTAACTAACCATTTGTATGGACATAACTTTAAATATCGATCACTGATATTGCATTTTATGCTATGATCTAATGGTCCATATTCAAATAACTCAAATTTAAAATGTGTCTATTGATCATCATAATATGAGATTCTACATGTCATTTTTTCTCTAAAGATGCACATTCTTTATCTCTATCTAGACATTAAATGTCAAGCTCTTTATCCCTTCTCACTGCTTCCTATATCTTTGGATCACTTTCACTATGTTGATCTTCTTAGACTTGATAAATATTCAAATCACCATTATGTTGATAAAAATTGATCAATTTATTCCATCTAAGTCCACTTTCTCTATCGTATATCCTTTATACAATCATCCACTCACTGTTAGATCTTTTAATAAGCTCAATCATTAACTCTGGCAAGCTTATGCTCATTGGGTCTCTGTCTAACATGATCCATGAATGTGACACTTATCACTTGTGCATTTATTCAAATCTAATTTTGAAAATTTAAATTTGTTATGCTTCATTGGATCATCTATGTAAAATGAAGTGATAGCCATTAATCAAGCTGGGACATAATATAAATTCTAAGACTTAGTCAATATTAAGTCCTTTGATCATTGCTTGAGCTGGTAATTGCTAGGTCGAGGGGCTAATTTTATAACATTAACAAAGGCTTAAGTTATAACTTAAACTACTAGTTATAGGATACATATAATAAACTTCATAATAGATCATTCATATTGATGGCATGGCATAAACCCTTAGGGTTTTGCTGAGAAACCCTATTTTGTTTAAGAGAAAAGATAATTTAATTCTAAGCTCATTCCTTGTCATTTGGACTTGTGGAACACATATTCAAGATGCACTTGAAAAACTCATAATATATCTTTTATTTATTTCATTTTTAAATTTTCATAAATGATCTTTTTAAAATCATGACAAATTCTGAAGACCTTGTACATATTTTGTCTAAGTATGGAGACCATTTCAATGTGTCTGGAAGGTTAACTTTGCACCTGCATAACTCTTATTGCACTTAGTCACATGACTAAAAATTAGTGAATATTATCCTATTATATATGGCATTTCATCCATATAACCATTTTTTCTTGAAGGCTTCATATGTTCAAGATATGACATTATAAAAATGTATGTTCATCTATTTCTTACAATCTGCAATTTTGACTAAGTGTTGGAAAAAACTATCAATATGGTTGATAGTCCAAATTTGATCAAGAATATATTTTGTCTCACAAAATTTAATGATCTAATATTTACCATATAAAAACTAGGGACTAATTTGATCACAACCATATAACTAGCTCCCCCAGGTTCTTTCAAACATGACAATGGTGATGTCATAAAAATGCCTTCTTATCTTTTCCTATCATATACCTAAAGTATCTAGATGATCAATATGAAGAGATAAATGAATTAAAATCATGAAAAATATAATTTCAATCATTCTTAACCTCTAATAGGATCTTCTAAATATCATTTAATCATCATAATTAGTCTTAAAAATCAATGAGATGCTCATAATGTCCCTTTTGATATCAATGACAATCATATTTCCAATCATCTCCCCCTTTATCATTGATGGTAAAATAAATGATATAATATTCTAATCTTCTTCTCCTTTTCTATCATTGCTTGCATGATATATGGTAAGTATTAACTAAATTTGTTCATACCAAGCTTGTTATCCCTTAGGCAAAGGCACATTTGCCTAATACTCAACTTGCACACTTGATCCAAAATTTACCAGCTCCAAAATTTTATAGAGAGATTTTTTCTCTTCTTCTCCCATATAGAGCATTTTCACCTTTTCTCCCTCTTTATCATCAATGTAAAAGGGATTCCAGCTATCTATTTATCTAAATATTTCTCCCTTTTTATTAGATAAAGGAGTTTGTCTAAGAATCTATAACTATCAACTCATTACAAAATTTCAAAAGTATGCATACCTGAGTTGCATTTTCTCTCTTCTTCCTAGGATTAATAAATCTTATATTAAACTCCTCTTAGACTCATGCCCTATCAATAGGATTCTAGTGATGTGATGTAGGATCCACCACTCTTAGCTTTTATCTCAAAAATTCAAATTGTTCCTTGAGAAGAGGTTTAGTGAAAATGTTTACAATTTGTTCATTAGTTGGCACATATTATATTGTGACCTTTTGATCTATAACCCTCTCTCTTAAGAAGTGATACTTGATTCATATATTCTTGGTTATAGAATGCATCTCTATATTTTTGGATATACTTATCACTTTAATTATCATAAAGAATAGAGATAGATTCCTTTTACAATACCTTGATGTCCTTGAGTGTTTGGTTCATCTACAAGACTTGAGTGTAACATGAAAACTATTGCTACATATTTTTATTTTATTGTGGAAAGAGTAACTAACTCTTGCTTATTCCTCAACTAGGAAACAAGTCTATTTCCAAGAAAAAATGCACCACCACAAGTGCTTATTCTATCATCAACACTTCCTACCCAATCAACATCTGTATAAGTTGTCAAAGTGAAATCTTCACTTGTAGGATACCATAAACCATAGCTAATTATGTTATTGATGTGTCTAAAGATCCTTTTCACTACATTTACATGTGACTTTTTGTTGTAACCATGCACACTACTTTCATGATATCCGCTCTTGGCATAATTAGGTATAACAAGTTACATATCATTGATATATACATAGTCTAATTTACATCAAGGGACTCATCATCTTTGCTTAACTTGCAACTAGTAATTTTGGGAGTAATAAATAGTGTTTTGTCTTCCATTCAAATTTATTGAGTATTTCCTTTGCATACTTAGTTTTGGACATAAAAATCCCTTCATTAGGTTGTGCAATTTATAGACCAAAGAAGAAATAAATTTCTCCTAGCATAGACATATAAATATCACTATTCATTTGTGTTACAAATTCTTTGCACATTTTGTTATTGCTACCACCAAAGATGATGTCATCTACATAAACAAAAATAAACAACATATGATCACCTTCTAATTTTAAATATAGATTAACATCTACATATCCTTTGTTGAAATCTCATAGTTATGAGTACTATTCTAATCTTGAATACCATGCTCTAGGTTCCTATTTTAGACCATATAGTGCTTTATTCAATCTACATACAAATTCTTCTTGTTCTAACAACTTAAAATCTTTAGGTTGTTCTATTTAGACTTCCTCTTCTAGGTTCCCATTCAAGAAAGTTGACTTGACATCCATTTGATAGACTTTAAACTTCTTATAAATAGATAATGATAGAAACATTCTTACAGCTTCTAATATATCAACTAGAGAAAATGTTTCCTCAAAGTCTTTACCTTAAACTTGTGCATACCCCTTGCACACAAATCTTTATTTATTCCTTATAATAACTCCATCTTCATTGAGCTTGTTTCTATAGACCCATTTTGTACCTATCACATTCTTATTATAAGGTCTTGGGACTATTTGGAAATTTTTGTTCTTTTCTATTTGCCTTACCTCTTCTTCCATGACTTGTAGCCAATTTCCATCCTTGATAGCTTCAACATAGCTTTGAGGCTCAATTTTAGACATTAGAGAAAAACTTACTTTCTCTTTATTCATTACAACTCTTCTCTTTATCTAAACTCCTTAATTATTATATCTAATTATCTACTCTTTAGGAGGATCCTTTTGAACAAATCTTGGAGGTGATTTTTCATTCTTTTCCTTAGTCTCTTCACTATCTACTTCTTCAAGATCTAACTCTTCAATAATTATTTCCTTGTTAAGTTCAACATGTTTCAATCCTTCTTTAACCTTGGCATTGATTCTCTCTAAAATATTGTCTAGCCTTTTATTGTAAAAAACATAGGCTTTATTTTGAGTGGAATATCCAATAAATATTCCTTTAACAAATCTTGATTCAAACCTTCCTAATTTTTCCTCCTTTCTTTTGATGTAGCATTTACTTGCAAACACTCTGAAGTACTTAGCAAAGGTAGGATTTCTATACCATAGCTCATAGGGAGTTTTGTAACTATTTATCCTAAACTAAACTCTATCCAAGATGTATATTACTATTTTGACTACTCCTCTCTAGTATCTATCAAGTAACTTGGCCTCTTTCAAATATTTTTCTAGCTATCTCCTTGACTATCACATTCTTTCTCTCAACAACTCCATTCTACTATGGATTCCTTACTATAGAGTAATGCCTTTTGATCCTATGATTCTCAAAATACTCTATGAGCTAATTTGAGGTGAATTTTCCATCTTGATTAGATATTAAACATTTTATCTTTCATGCAATCTCATTTTTAACCATGGATCTAAAGATATTAAATCTCTAAAAAGATTAGAACTTGTCCTTCAGAAAGTTTACCCATGTCATTCTTGAGTAATCATCTACAAATAACATGAAGAATATTTCTCCTTTAGATCCTATTATCTTAGTAGGACCACAAAGATTAGTATGAACTAATTGTAAAGGCTTTATGGTTACATACTCCTTTATTTTAAATTTTACTCTTATCTATTTGACTAGTTGGCATTCCTTACAAGTAGTATCTATAGGTTTGGTTATCTTGGGCATGTTTTTGACACAATTATTTAAGCTTACTTTAACTAAGTTATCAATGTTAACAAGACCCATCCTTCTATGTCATAACTAACTCTCATCAATTTTACCTATCAGGTAGTTATTTCCATTCACTTCAACAAGATTATAGATGTTACTTTCACTCATTTTCCCTTCTCTAAATTTTTTTCTAGATCTCTTTAACTTGCAAACTTTTCCATCAAATGTGACCCTATATCTATTATCACACATTTAGATAATAGTTAGTAGATTATGCTTCAATCCTTCAACATAAAAGACATCATGTGTAGGTAGTTTTCCATCTATGTTCAAAGTTCCTTTACCTTTGATCTTTATTATTGTGTTATCTCTCAAACTACTATATCCTTCCTTACATTTGCTCAATTTGGTGAACTTACTCTTGTCACCAGTCATATGCTTTAATCAACCATTATCTATTGCCCAAAAATTCTACTACTTAGTGTGGATTGCAGTTTAAGCAATCATGGATTGATTTTTCACTTTCCACACTTCATTGGGTTTCTTATATGTCCTCTTTTTCTCTTTATTAGAGACTTGTGAACCTTTTTCACAATAGGAGTCACACCTTTCTTTACATTATGTAATTTTGATCTTATAAAGCTAGTTCTATAATGTTTAGCTATGTGACCAAAAGTATTGTAATTATAACACATTACATTTGTATCTAACAAAGGAGAAAATGAGTTTTTACTTACAATTTTTTTACCTTATAGGTATAAATATACAATCAATAGCCCTATGACCAAATTAATTACAGCTATAACAATAACCATAACAAGAAGAGAAATACCTGGTCATAGCACTTCTTGGTGCAACATGAGGAGCTCTTCTAAACTTTGTCTTCTTTAAGTCTCTCATTTTGGTGTATCCATTTGCATCAGCTACCTTTGTCTTATTCTTCTCTTTGAGCTTCTTGTTAGGTTCATCTTTCTTCATATTAGTTATGTTTGAGTCTATCTTTGTGTCCTTCCAATTTCTCCTTCTATGCTCCTAATTATCCTTGTGATTTGAAGTTGTCATATAGGTTAGCAAATGTACTAGATGAACTTTTTACCTCCATATAACTAAAACCTGATCTCTCTTTTGAGGGATTATGAGAATTGATCAGTTTATCAAGAATGTTTGATCCTCCTATCAACTTTAGATTTATGTCTAGTTAACCTTTGGCTTTTTCAAAACCACTACCTCTATTTATAACTTCATGTATTCATAAAATTTTGATTGTTGTTCAAGTTTGACTACATCTATTCTCTTGGCCTCCTCAACTTGTGTCTTTAGGATCACTAACATTTGATTACATTTCTCAATACTTATAGACATTTTATAAATTTCCTTTTATCCAAGATTCCTCTATTTTGAGCTCTCTTTTCTCAACTTGTCAATTTACTCTAAAACACAAATGACCACACACTCTATATCTACTACTTCTTCTTATTCATCAAAGTCTTTGACTTCTTCTTTATCTATATCTACAAAATTTGATCCTAATGCCATGAATAGGGATTAATTTCCCTCAACCACAAAGGCACAACCATGATCATAATTAGAGATATTAATGTCATCATTGAATCATTATATTATATGATATTCAACTTATTCTAGATATCTTATGCATTTTGACAATGCATCACTTTGACAAAGTCTAAATTTGACAATCCATAAATAATAGAATTATTTTCCTTAGCATTGTTCTCATATGCCTTCTTGGCATCCTGATCATTGGGAGTTGTATCAGGGGATATATATCCATTTACTACTCACATCCATACATTAAACACTAATGAATATAGATAATCTTCCATTTTTATGATCTCGAATGCATAATTTGATCCATCAAAGAGAGGTGTTTTGTTTGATGAATATCCTTATTGAATGGCCATTATGTTAATTATTTTAAGAGATACCTGAGCTGATTAAGATTCTTTCAAGGAACTAGGGCTCTGATACCAATTATTGGAATACAATTAGATACTAAGAGATGGTGAATCAGTATATCAATTATAAGACTAGTCCTTTCAATAATTTTAAAGTAGATTAAAAAATATGCAAACCAAAATAACCATGAAGAGATCACAAACATACAAATTCACATAACACAAATTTTATACATGGAAAACCCAAAAGGAAAAACCATGGTGAGAATAGCTTATAGAGTCTACTATTCTAATCTAGCCTCATAATTCAAAGCCTCACTGACAAAACTCATTTGTTACACTTTCAAGGAAACCAATCCCATAATTGAGTACCTAATCATCTTGTTTAATGGCATCAACTAATTATATCTCTATGGATATATAACTCTAAATTACAAAATAATTTCATAAATAAATCCAACTCTAACTCTCTATTACAAGTCTAATATGTAACTGATCATGCTCTACATATTATCTATGTGTGCCTTTTCTTCTCTCTACCCATCTATATCTATGTCTATATATGTTTATATCTAACACACTTCATCTCCCTCTCACTCTGCTCCTTTGTGTCTCTATATTTTTTTCTTGACACAATTTACCAATAGCAACTTATCCTTTCTGCACTTATACCTATGTCTAGATATTCTTCTATGTGATACTCTTTGAATGGATTAAATAGAAATTGAATTTATCCTAGATATCATATATATATATATAGTTCTTGTAGGTTTCCATATCTTCTATGTGTTCACACTTGGAATATAACACATCATGTCAATGCTGGACTTTAGTTCATTATGAATTGAACTATAAGTTTCCTGCATCTTGATTCTATGAATCATGACTGTAATTTCCTATCTCATTAATATATATAGAATTTTTAGACTCAATTTTTTAATCATATGATCATTAATATATATTTTATTGATTAGATCAATCAATCTCATTATTTGTGTTGAGATATAGAGCTTACACATAAGCTCTTGTATGATCCTATAACTAACCATTTATCTTGACATAACTTCAAATATCGATCATTGATATTGCATTTGTCACCATGATTTAATGGTCCATATTTAAATAGCTCAAATTTAAAACATGTTCATTGATCATCCTGATATAATATTTTGTGTGATTCAATCTCTGAAGATATACATTCTTTATCATTGTCTAGATGTTAAATGTCTAGTTTTTTATCCCTTCTCACTACTTATTATATCTTTAGATCACTTTCACTCTATTGATCTTCTTAGACTTGATCAATATTTAACTTGCTATTGTGTTGATAAACATTGATCACTTTATTACATCTATCTCCACTCGCTCTATTGGATATCCTTTATATTATCATCCACTGGTTGTTAGATCTTTTGACAAGATTGATGATTAACTCTAACAAGTTTATGATCATTGGGTCTCTATTTAACAAGTTCTACAAATGTGACACTTATCACTTACACATTTACTTAAAGCTCTTTTTTAAAATTTAACTTCACTATGCTTCATTGGATTGTCTAAGTATGATGAATCAATAGTCATTAATCAAGAAGGAACATAATATAAAGTCTAATACTTAGGAAATATTAAGTCCTTTGATCTTTGCTTGAGCTAGTAATTGCTAAGTTTAGGGGCTAGTTTTACAATCTTAACAAAGGCCTAAGTTATAAATTAAGCTATTAGGTCCTAGTTATATCCATTTAAATTCACAATAGATAAATATTGTTGATGTCATGACATAAACCCTTAGGGTTTTGTTAAGAAATCCTATTTTGTCTGAGAGCAAAGAAAATTTAATTCTAAGCTCCTTCCTTCTCTTTTGAACTTGTAGACCACATATTCAATTTTCTCTTGAAAAACCCATAACATATCTTCTATTTATTTCCTTTGTAAATTCCCATAAATTATCTTTATAAAATAATGACATCTTTGCAAGAACTTGTGCAGATTTTGTCTAAGTATGGAGACCATTTCAATGTGCCTAGAAGGCTAAATTTACACCTACATAACTCTTCTTGTGTTTAGTTACATGACATATATATTAGTTCATATGATCATCCTACATAGGGGATTATATCCATGTGCTCTTGAATTCTTCATACGTGCAAGATATAACATCATAGAAATGTCTATTAATAAATTTCTTGTAATATGCAATTTTGACTATGTTGGAAAACATCATCAATATAGCTGGGAGTCCAACTTTGATCAAGCATATATTTTATCACACTATAATACATGATTTAGGATTCAATGCATAGAAACTATGGACTATTGTGATCACAACCACGTGACTAGTTCCCCTAGACTCATTCACACATGAAAATGGTGACATCAGTAAAATGCTTTATTATCTTTTCCTATCATAGACCCAAAGTGTCTAGATGATCAATATGAAGGACCAAATGAATTCTAATCATGCACACAAGAACTCTAATAATTATTAACCTTTGATATGATCCTTTAAATATCCTCTAATCATCATAATCAGTCTTGAACATTAATGGAATGCTCATAATATCCATTTTGACATCAATGAAAATCATATTTCCAACATTAGTAACATCAAGTTTAGTCAGTGTCTCTAGTTGATATTGACTAGATCTAGTTAGTACCATCCATCACCCAAAAATAATTAATTATTTAAATTAAATCCTTATTTAGGGTTGACCCATATTCCTAACATGTTGGTTCCATGATAAATTACTTAATTTAACTCAATCCTCATTTTGAAATGGGACTTGGCACTTATCTGGTACACATATACACTATTGTACATTGAGAAAATAAATTATATTCTTTCCAAATTAATAATATATCACTAAGAGAAACAAAAATCCAAGTCTAAAACATACTAAATATAAGTCAAATAAATACTTATAAATTATCAAATCCAATTCATTAATTTCATATATAAAAAAGGATCACAATTACACAATCACACATGGGGAGAAATGTGTATGGATTTATTTCCCTCATCAAATCATAATATATGTAGGTAGTTTTCAATAATAAAATAAGGTTGATTGGGTTCAATTCAAACCATTAAAATTTATTAATTTTTTTATGTTTTAATCCCTTACTATCAAATATATGGTTTTAAGGTGAAGGGTGTTGATTTATAAAGTTTTACACATCATTAGCATTTAATTCACACATATAATTTTTTTAACATAAGTAAAGGTTACTATATGATCATATACCCTATTTTAGACATGTGTCACTACCAACCAAAAAATTAAGCATAGACACTCAATACTAAATGAAATCTAGTACATTACATAGACAAAAATAAATTTCATGAACTAGATGAATCATATGTCTACTTTAGTTTATTTTTCACTATTGGAATATAGTTACATTATAAAATAAACTAAAAAATATAATTACTCATTCATTATTTGTACTTAGTATATTTATCATATGCCATTTACCAGATCATTGAAGTCAACTTTACAATTTTACATTCAGATGTATGCTTTAATGTCATATCTATTAATATGAATTATTTTGCTATCTTATATCCTATTAGAATTTGTAAAGCCAAATTAGGTTAAATAAGTCATAAGTGTAAAGAAATATCACAAATATACATGTAACATTTAGCTTATAAAAATAATTATAGATATCCATATGGCATTTATTTTAGACAAGTTATGATAAATAAATCCCTATAACATTTAAAATGTAAAAATTACCATACATATAACTTAACTAGATGGAATAAAATTCATTAATAATGAAATAACATTTTATTGATTGAAATTACGATATATTTAACTATATACATTTTTTTAGTCCATATTATGGACATTAAAATATGGTGATTGTTACTTATAAATGTCAATTCTGACTTATCATCACCCTAGATGACTTGTGAGTACATACATGAATTTTATTATCTATTCATTCATGAAGGTTTTCAACATGTTACTTCTTGACCCCATCCAACTTGAATGAATAAATATAATCAACCTAAAGATTATGAAATCATAGATCACCTAAAGATCACCCATTCTAAAATTTGTATCTTAGAGTTAGTCAAGAGATCAATAGTCTTTAAATACATATTATATAAAGCATTACTTGAAACAACTATTCCTATTGAAACATAACTTGTATCATTTGGATCTATTATGAATATATTCAAGGATAATTAAAAAATCATCACCTTCAATAAATAATACTTACGCAACACAAAATATAATCAAAATTCCTTTATTGACTTAAGTTCAAGTGAAAAGTAGCTTGGTTGAATGTGTGTTAGTAGATAATAGATTAGGTTTGACTATTTGTAACATGCATTCTTAAAACTATTATGGATCAACTTGGATACCATTCAAAAGTTAGATTAAATAAAAAAAGGATTTGAAAATTCTATGTGTTAAATAATCATAACCATATCATTGTATATGAAAATATCCTAAGATAGTACCTACTACCATCCATGTTATGCCTACTCAGTTACATTACAACTTTATTTTAGGGAAACCATTTATAAATGCTATGGAATAAATACCATAAACATTATACAAATGTATCAAATTCATTAATGAAGGTTACTATTACACATAAAATACACATGATGACCTATTCAAATATTTTAAGATGACCAATTTTATTAATATATACCAATCATAATCATAGTTATAAGATTATATCATCATTTCTCAATCACAACCAATTATAGTGTTGTAGTTGCATTCATATGATGTGGGTGATTAAATTAATGAAAAATAAAATAAATAAATCATAAAATACAATGAATTTATACAACATGACCCACAATCTAATATAAATCCATCAAAACCTATTTCTAATGTTTCTTCACTTGTGAATTCAAAATATAAATGTAGAATAGTCACATATTAGTATGATAGTTGTGACAAGGATACCAACATGTAAAATATGACATATGAATAGATACACAAGTAAAATTTCAATCCTTTATATTAATATTTATCTCATGCTATATTCACACCTATTGGAGATGGTGTATATCAAGGTGATTCATATACAAAAAATTAAGAAAAAATGAAATTCTTGTTCATTCATACTATTTTAGGGGAAAAGGAAAGATAAAAATTATAGGTCATCAATATATTTTAAATGTAAATAATAGTTTCAATACTATTTCACATTAGGCCTAAGTGACACTAATTTAAAAAATGACTCTGAAAAATCACCAATCATACATTTCAATAAATAATGTGGAGATGATATATACTAAGGCTCTAACATCATTATAAGTAACATTTTTTCAATATAAACCAATAAAATAATTAGAAATATTACTTTATCATAATTATTAGGAATGGTACAGGCATTACAACCTAATGAATCTAAAGTGTTGGCAATAAAACATCACAATAAATATACATATATGAAATGTAAAACAAGGTAGATCATATATATTTAGAAATGAAACATATCAAATCATGCTAGTAAAAATGAAGGCACTTACTTATATATACAAGGTAAAACATAGAACTAGATAAATTGGCCAATGTGGAATAAATATTCACATAGGACAAACTCACTACAAGATGAAATAGCCATCTAAGACACTATAAAACATGATAAAACACATGAAATACATACTCTAACAACCCCCCTCAAGTGAAGTTAGGGGCTATAAAAACCAAAAAAGGAATAGTGGCATATCCACAGTATGAGTCTAAGAAACTAGGACTAATAAGGTACTCATGTAAAATATGTATCCTTGAAATTAATATGGAAGATATCCTACTAATACCCCTCAACCATGCCATGCAACTCAAGGAAATGAGGTGATGTAAAAGTCTTAATGAAGATATCTACAACCTACTACTGATTAAGAATGTACTCCAAGATAAGAATGCCATCCTGAATATACTGACAAATGAAGTACATATGCACCTCAATGTTCTTGGTCTACTAATGCTCAAATGGGTTACAAGATATATGAATTACACTTTGGTTATTACACAAAATTACAATGGGTGAATCTTGCATAAAGATAAACTTTGTCAATAATTTATGAAGATAAAGAACTTATTGACTTTTTATAACTACTACCTTGTAATTAACCTTTATAGATTAAATTTAAACATCCTAATTATTTTTAAATAACCAAATAATAGGTGAATAACTAAGAAAAAATATGTATCCAAAATTTAAATGCATGTCATCAAGAGAACCTAGCCAATTTGAATCATTGTATCCAACCAACTAAATAGAATCCTTGATGAAATGTAATCTAAAATGAGTAATGCCTCATAGATATCTTTAAATCCTCTTGGAAACATACCAATGACTATCATGAGGGTCATGTGAAAACCTAGATACAAGCCAAACTAAAAATGAAATCTCAGGTTGAGTATGGGTCAAATACATAAGGCTCCCTACCATATACCTATATAATGTAGAATCAAAAAGTGTAGTATTATAAGAGGTAGTGAGAGTCACTCCAAAATGAAAAGGAGAAGGAATTGTCTTGAATTCATCCATGAAATAATGCTAAAGTAGATCAAGTGTGTATTTTTATTGACTCAAATGGATCCCCTTATCTAACTATGGAATTTGTAGATCAAGGAAGAAAAGCAGAAGGCCAATATATATCATGTTGAACTATGTTAAAAGTGCCTACTAAATAGTCTAAATCTAAGATTAGGAGCTATCTATGAGAAGTAGATCATCAACATACAAGACCAAAATAACAATTTATTTCTCAATACACTAAATATACACTATAGGATCAAAGTGTTAGTGAACAAAATTAGTGTAGAGAATAAATGAATCCATCTTCTCATACCAAGCCTGACGGTCCTATTTGAGATCATAAAGAGACCTCCTAAGTCAAAAAATAAGAGAAGAATTGTGAACAAACCTAGTAGGCTTCTCCATATAGATTTCATCATGCAAGTTTCCATATAAGAAATCACTCTTAACATCCATTTGATATACTGGCCAAACCTATGATGTAGTAAGATAAATTACAAAGCAAATGGAATCCATATTGGTAATGGGCACAAAAATTTTAGAGTAGTCAATACCTTTGAATTGAAAAAATACATTTATAACAAGACATTCCTTAAACTTGTCAATGGAGGTATCAGCTACATGTTTGGTATGAATCCATTTTCACCTAACCAACTTTCTTCCTTAGGAAGAGTGACCAAATCCCAAGTGTGATTCTTCATCAATAAATAATACTCCTTTATCATCACATCATCCCACTCTTGTATCCGATGAGACTATGAAATGACTATAGATCCCTAGAGAATGCTTGACATAAAAGTCTAGTACCTATAGAATTTTCATGATTATGTCAAGTGGAAGATCCTATATGAATGGTGCTACCTAAAAAACTATAGTATGAGCCCACATAATCATAGTGGCAACATCAATCTAAACAATAACCTCTTTATAAATATCCTAAACTAGATCCTCAAAGAATGAATCCTTGAGAGGAGGTAGATCATGGAAAGAATAATAATAAGGAATGCAAGTAGATGAAGAATCATAAGATTTGAAATGCTCATCAAACATTACATGAGTTCAAAAATGAACGTCATGAGTATCAGGATCTAAAATACAATAATCTCTCATGTCCTCACAATACCCTATAAAAACAAAAGGTTTGATCTTCTTATCTAATTATTTACTTTTATTATTTGGTATAATTACCCAAGAAAGGCTCCCAAAGACTCATTAAATGAGACATCAAGATTGGATCCAGACCAAACTTCCTCTAGAGTCATGCTCGATGTGGTGTGCATTTCTAAATTTAGTTTACACAATTAACTTCCTCTACCCAATAGATATGAGGTAAATCCCATAAGTTCATCATAAAATTAGCCATATAATTTAAGTTCTATTTCTTCCTCTCTGCTAAGATATTTTACTATGGATTATGTGCAATAAAATGTTGGTGAACAATACTATGGGATGCTAAAAAATTAGTAAACTTTTGACTAAATTACTCCCCCCCATTATCTATATGAATCTTATTGATGTAACTCGATGAATATTTCACAACCAAAGTCTTATAAACTTTAAAGTGAGCAAATATATCAGTCTTGTATTTGAAGAAATAAACCTAAGTTTGACTCAATAAATTGTTAATGAAGGTAAGTGCATAGTTATCTCCAATGAAAGGAGTAAGAAACACCATCAAATCACTATACATAAGCTCAAGTGGTGAAAAAGTGCTCATGGACATTCTTTTAGGAAATGGATCCTAATGTTGTTTACATAATGCATAACCAAGGCAGACTCCATCAGGACATGAAAATATAGGAATACCCTTTACCATATTGTGAGTGCTCAACTCCTTCAAATATTTATAGTTGAGGTGTCCAAATCTCTCACACCAAAGCCAAATATTAGAATCTACATGACACACTAAACGCATGCCTAAAGGTGGAGTATCATCAAAACCATCAAAATATAATTATTGATAACTATGATCAACAACACCCTATGCAATGAGTGTGTGTCTTTAACAAATATTGAAATTTAGTACCTTGTGGTGTGAAAGTCACTATATTGCCCTGGCTAGAATAGAAAATATGATACATTAAAATTATATTGGTGGTCATGTCTAGAACATATAATGCATGATTGATGTGGCCAAAATCTATCTATATGTCAGCCTTCCCCTTAATATAAATGAAGGAAGAACCTCCAACCTCAATTTTGGAAGTGGAACTCAGACCAAGAGATATAAAGGACTCCTTGGTAGAAGTCATATGGTGATAAAGACTAGAATATTGAACCCAACTATGTAAAATAGGTAACTATGATCTCTCAAAAACATTAAGTACTTTCCCATTCTTATGAGATGGTGAAGGAGTGGAGATAGATATCTTGTGTTTCCTAATGGCATCCTCTAAGGCTTGCATTTTTTTGAAACACTTAGACTCTTCATGGCTATTCCCCCCACAATAGGAGAAAGATAGTTTAGATTTCTTCTTATTTTTAGAAGATGGTTTGGGCTTAGATGTAGAAGTGTTGGTGGGATTAGGTGTATTTTAAGGTCAAGAAGGAACATTTTTCTTCTTAACCTTATATTTTCCCTTAGTCTTAGGATGTGAAGCCACTAATGCTTTTTTAGAGGTGAAAGACTCAAGGTGAGATAATTTGGATTCCTCCTTAGTGATTCTTTCACAAAATAACTCTAAATCTAGAATTTTGAATGTGGTACCTAATGCATCCATACTAGAGAAAAAGGTAGAAGCAAAGATTTGGAATAGGCCACTTAACTTAGATAAGATTAAGTATACACACTCTTCATCCTTTTTATCTCAACCACTCCCATTCAATTATGTCAAAAAATGTTTAAACTTTGTGAGGTAATTTATAATAAAATCAAAGTTATTTGGATTTAGTGAAGTAATTTCCACTTTAAGCTACACCGCTCTCAAGTGGTCTACTTTCCCAAACAACCCTTTTAACTTAGTCCATATTTTTAATAGAGAATCACACCCATAATAATGAAATAAGATAATATCACTCACATATCCCCCAATAAAGTCCATAATTTCTTTAAACTTACACTAATGCTGAAATTCTTCAAATTCTCATGTGAATTGTGGTTGGGTTTCATTCATTAGGGACCATAATCCTTCACAATTTATGATTATTTCCATTCAAGTTCTCCATGTGTGGTAATTATGTGTAGTCAAAGGCTCACAATGGTAAACACCAAAAATATAAGCCATGGTAAATAATCACTAAAAGCATAAATAATGTAAAGGGTGCACAAAAATTGGCACCGAAACAACCCCCCAAAAGATTGTATTATATGCCCCCCCCCCAATTTTGGCACCTTATAAAAATAGTATGTTTTTATAATTTAATGACATTAATGGATATAACATGCACTTTTGGAAAAAATAGAACTGAAATCTGAGTTACGGTTCAAAAGTTATAAGTGTTATGATATATTGTAAAATGGGTCAAAACAATTAAAAACAATATGAACAAAATTTAGTGACCAAAATGAAAAAGAAAATAGTTGTCCAACCACTCATTGGAACTAAATTTTTTTTATGAAATTAAAAAATACAAAAAAATTCAAAAATAATCAATTGGGTGACCCCTATACACATGGAAGCTATTTGGACTTACACTCGAGGCAAAAAATCAGCCTTGTAAAAGTAAAAAATGAATAACAAGTCTATTTTGAGAGAGAAAAGAGAGAATAATATTTTTTTGGCTCTAGATCTAAATAAGAACTCCACATGTAGATCTAGATAGTATAATATAGATCTTATGTAGATCTAATGGCTCACACAAGCAGTTCTAGTGCCTTATTTGTGTAAAATGATGCCTAGCTTAGAATAGGATGCTTTTGAGTAGTAGATTTCAATGCAACATTCAACTCTCTTGATCTCTTAGTAAATATTCAATGTAGTAGATTAAGTGTAGTAAATATTAGATCGTACAATGTAAAATATTGGATTTAGATAGCAGATGACACCAAAAAATAGATCTTAAAAGAAAAGCACTAAAGTTAAAAGGATGATGCCAAAATGAGATATTTGATATTTTTTATAAGAGAATGATGTTGTTTCAATGATATAAACAAATATTGAGCTGACATATCTATAATAAAGGTATCTCATAGTCATATTTCAGATTAAAAAGATCATAAAATTCCAACCCATATTTTATTAAGCTGAAATTTTAATGCTAAGCTAAAGAATTGAACATCAAGCTAAAGATCTTCAATGCCAACTTTATAGATAGTGATGCCTTGGGTGCTAAGTGAAAATATGTATAGTAGAATTCAACATTTCACTCTTTCAACTCTAATGTCAAGCAAATCTAGGATGCCAAATATGGATGCCAAAGTTGGAAAATATATAAAAAAGAAAGGATGCCTTGCCTTCTAATCCAATGCCTTCCTTCTGGTCTCTTCTTTCTCTCTCTAATGCAATATCTTTGCCTTTCTCCTTGAATGATCAAAACAAAATATGATGCCAAGATCCTCTAAATAGATCCAAAGCACCAAATTTGCTTCCAACACCTTATTGAAATAGAGCTTGCTTAAATTTGAGACAAAAAATTAATAAAAATGCCTTGAAAGAGATAGTAAATGACTTCAAAACAAAAAATGATTCTATCTTGAGTAAAAAACAAGATCTCAATGCCTTGGAAAAGCTTTAGAACAAACTAAAAGCTTAGATTTGAAACAAACAAACAAAAATCTAATGGCTATCCATTCTTAAATCTGATATGCCAAGCTTCTTATTTTTCACTACCTTAGAGGCAATAAAAGCTTCAAAATCTTCAATAAGTCTTGAAAGGGAAACAAAGGGCAGCGATATCTCCTCTCACACTTATATTCTCTGATTTTATAGTAACAAGACTAATTGGAATAAAATTATCTAAATTTCAAGCTAAATAATGGTTGTAACTTCTTTAGGGCTCTAGTACCATGTTAGGAATAATAAAGGCATTCCAACCCAATGAACCTGAGTGTTGGAAACAAAACATCACAAGAAAGATACATATATAAAATTCAAAACAAATCAAATCATATATATTCATAAATAAAGCATATCAAATCATGCTAATATAAATTAAGGAACCTACTTATATAATCAAGGTGAAACATAAAACAAGCTAAACTAGCCAATGCAGGATAAAGCCTCACATAAGAAAAACTCATTAAAAGATGAAATAACTAGCTAAGACAATAACAAACATGAGAAAACACATGAAATACATAATCTAATAAATCTCATTGCATTACCATCTATAAATAACAAGCCATGGGAAATATCTCATATCAAAAAGATAAATCACATTATGGTTACCATAGTGATTTATTTGGGATTAAAACAATCATGGTAAATAAACCTAATCTGATAAATAAGTAGAATAAATTAGAATGCTATAAATAAGTTTTAAGAAATATATTATAAATATATAATGTAATTCAAAAAATGAAATGATTAAAAAAAAGACTAAATATGAAAAATAAAGATAAAATTAGTTGTTTTGTTTTCTTATTCAATATATTTGAATAACAGAAGACTAGAATAGGAAAGTAGGAACAATTCTTGCAAAAAACCAAAAATTTAAAATAGTAAAATAAAAAGGTCAAAATTTTCCAATTGAAGTAAAAAAATGTTTAAAAATCATGAACCGAACCTAATTTTTTTTGTCATTTTAAAAAATAATGGAATTTTGGAACAATCCTATGTAACAACTAGATTTATGTCTATGTGTACCAATTTGTCCTTTAAGCATGTGTGAAAGACCTATAAATAAATTTTTGGTTGTTGAAATCTTAATATGGGTATATAATGCTTGAATACCTAAAAATAGAAAAGGGTGGATTGTAATTGGGATAATATTACCCCTCACCCCTATGATAACTAAACACTACCGACATATCTAATATTAAAAAGAGGAAATTCAAATCCATGTAGTTTTCCCACAAAAGAGTGATTTATGAAATTTTGATAATTTTAATGTGTACATATATAGAAATTGATCAAATAAGTAATCATGTTTTAATTTGGGTTAAGTAAAACATAATTTTGATTTGTTTGAGGATTGATTGTGATGCTTTTAATTATAATTTGGGCTTATAGGGACCTTTTTCTCAATGTACAATATTTTAAATATGCCTCGATATTCAAATTTCCAAGTTGAATAATGAATACCTTGAATGTTGTATTATAGAAATACAAAAGGTAAAATCACACTATTTGAAGCCTGAAGACATGGAATATGACATATAGGATTTTTTAAATATGACCATTATAAAGGAATGGTTAGAAACACCATAAAGGGTCAAGGACCATTTGAAAATTATGACCTAAACTAGACAGTTTTCACCCTTATGGAAAAGTAATGGTTTTCAGGTTTAGGTCTATTTGAAAAATGTTTAGGGGTGTTTTCAATTAATATAATATTTTTTTATATTATGGATGAAAGATTATAAAATAATAAATAATTCACTAGTGCTTAAAATAGGATAAGGTATCAAAATAGATCTAAGTTAGGTACACATGTTAATTAAAGTGAAAAAGGAAATAAAATTGACATGATCATGTATTCATGACCAAATTTAGGTGTCTACAATTTCTTCATTTATTCTAAAAGTTATTTTTTATATTAATGGAAAAACATACCTTAATGTGAAAGACACAATCTTTATTTGAGTTATTACATCAATTGTACAAGGCACCATAATCTTTAGTAAACCCTAGAAAATAGATTCAGTAGCTAATTTTTCTTTTGAAATTTGAAATTTGAAATAAAATTGAATTTAAAATTTGAAGTTGTTGAAATTTGATTGAACTTAAAGTTCAAAAATGTTTGAATTTGAAATTTTTTTGAACTTGAAATTAGACCAAGGGTAAGGATAAACCCTACATGTTTGAAACAAAAATTAGTTTTGTGACTTTGCTTAGAGATGGTGCTTCCTTGAATCATTAGACAAAAGGTGATTGAAATGAATAAATTAGATAAAGTTTGATTCTTAGATGAACAAATAGATAGTTTGAGGGTGATCAAGCCCCAAATTGATTTTCACTTGTATGATAGAAATAACACCCATTGAGGGATGTTGAAACATCAGTTTAACTCAATTGGTATTTATAATACCAAGTATTGAAATGGTTTGGAATAAAAAATGGATTCATGGACATAATGTTGTAGTGAAAAGTAATTTCCAAGCTATGAAATATTCATTCAAACTAAATCAACCATTATAGATTGCTTGTATATTAAATTACAACTTTATTCCTAAAATTCATGATGAAAAAAATGGAGTATATTTATTATCCTAACATGTCCATTTTTAAAAAATAGTATACTAAAATATTGAAAAATAACATAATGTGCATGAACTTTATCATGCCCTCATGCTAACTGTATAATTTTTAACTATATGTAGTTTCCAATTGTGATTTTCTTTTTAAAGTTGTATATGAACTTGTATCATATATTAAAAACTCTATTAATTTTTACATTGATCCTTGTATATTAGCTCATATATATGGAATATTCCCCCATAATATGTTCCAATGAATAAATTTGAACTATTTTTAAATTTTTGTAATTGTCTTTTATTCTAAGACTATATTTTTCTATTTCAAAAGGATCATCTTATGTTTGAGAAACACACTAAAATTCCACCCTTTTGAGGTGATGGAATTGAACATAAAATTCACTCATATGAAAATAAAATTTAACTTCCAACATGAGTAGTAATATTTATTCATTAAAAAACGTATTGTACTAATATATGTGTTAGTTGAATCATGTATGTAATATAAGAAGCAAGGCCTATATAAATATATCAATGAAAATCATTGAGTTAGAATGTAAATTTAGTATATTAATGTTTATTATGCATGATATGGATTATGGTAATTATAAAAAAAACAATTTAAAATAGAATACAATAAGAATTATATTAATGCCAAAAAATAAGTCCAAGGGCCACACACAAGGGACATTTTCAAAAGTCACAAAGTCAAATATTGGGTACACAAAGATATGAATGATGTCAAAAACAAAGGACATGTTAAAATATCACAAAATACATAGGTATAAAATATAGATAACATTTACAAGTTCAAATGTCTCACCTACACAAAATATATCTCATGGAGATGTTAAAAAAATTACATACAAGGGCCTACACGCACTTAAATTTTTCATGATGCAACATTTTTATAAAAATCCAATGATAATGTAAGAACCTCTACATAAATTATCACATGCCTAGTTTTATATATCAATTTTGAATTTTAACTTCTTTTTGTCCTTTCTTAGACCTCGAAATTTAAATTTTTGAGTCTTTTACATTAATTTTTAAAATATCTTGCCTGCAGGACAAAGCCTCCACTTCTGTGACAAAACCACCATTTTTTATGAAAAAAAACTAATTTCATAGCATTTTAATTAATAAATTTCAATAAAACACCATGATTAACATGTTCTAAAAAATGTGATTACATCATCAAACATGACTATTTTTTTAACTTAGGTAGTGGTTTGATCATACTTTACTGTAGTTACTTCAGTATCACCTACATAAGGTTTTTGTTTCATCAATGTTTACTAATTTTTAAAATTAACATCCCAAAATTGATTTTTCACATGTTTTAAATGATTAAAGTTGTATTTTATATTTTTTTCTCCTTTTTTAAACCCTAAATATGGCCAAAATCACTCTTAATATCATTTTTATCCATCATTATCCCTTATAAAATTATCTCTTATTTAAGCTAAGTTAATTACCATATGAAAAAACTTTTATCAACTTAAAATTATATGATTTTACTTAGGTTTTTGGATTAAAAATTTTAATTAGAGATTATATATTTAAATTTTTAAAAATCCCTATCCTATATTATTTGAATTTTAGATAGAATTTGCTTCAATTATTTATCATCTATTGACAATTTTTCTACCATTGGTCAAAGTTGCTTATGTACAAGTTTTAAAGAAGAATAAATTAATGAAATGAAAATTTAAAAAGGTCTAAAAAATAATTTAACATTAATAAATCCAAAATTATTCTCAGTAACACCTCACGAGTCCAAATTTTGACATAGGTTTCTTTTATTCCTCTAACTAGCTAGTTGAAAGCTAGTGAAGATAATTTTCAAATGATCAGTACATAAAGGTGATGAGGATTTGGATATAAAGGTCTTAAGATGATATTTGGGAAAATAATATATAAATATTACATGATTTTTTAAGGTTAAAATGGCTTAACTTTATGGACAAAATTTAATAAGAATTGGTGCTGTAAAACCCTTCTTAAACCCCAATGTCTTGATTTTAAAGAATATGTTTAAATTTTTGTGTTATTTGTTGAAAAATAAAAATTTTGTGAGATATTATGAGAAATATAATAAATTTATAAATCTTAATAAATAAAAATTTTATGGTAAATAATGGATAAAGGCAAAGGTATAAGAATCAAGATTTTAAACAAGCAAGAGAAACAATTAGAAAAGGCAATTTTTGAGATATTTAAGTGATTTTTTGAGCACATATAATTATTTTATTGATAATGTTTGTTCCTAAAATTAATAATTAAAAAATAATTATGTTTTTAAGCCTCATAAAACTCAATAAAATAGTCAAATATAGACCTACAACTGTTTAGAAATAAAATTGTGCAAATTAGGAAACACCAAAAAGTGCATAATTTGAGTTTTATTCAATGAAATATATTAAATTATACATGACAGTTTATTTTTATGTAATTTAATTTTTAAAATTATTTTAATGTCATTAATATACCTTAATATATATAAAATAATAAGATACAATTCTATTTATGAAGGGAGTGAAGGTTTCTTCACTTTTTTACTCATAAATGGATGTTCCAAGTCCTTCCAATAGAAAAAAATAGATTGAGAGTGTTTATAATTAATTTAAATGTATTAATAAATTATAATTCAATTAAAAATAATTAAATATAGGTTCATCTCATTGAAAAAAATCTTTAGATCATCTCCAGATAGCAAGCAAGCATTTTTTGTGAATTTTTCTTAGGGAGTTTGGTGAAGAGTTTTCAAGATTTTAAAACTTTTATATGTATTATCCGTTGATAAATATACAATGAGAATAGTATAAATATTTTATGAGTATCAAAACTCATTTTATACCCACTAATCCAAATCAAGGTTTCTTGAGTCTAAGAGAACACAAAAGAGCATAAAATGGTGTTTTTTAGTTTTATATGGAGTTTAGAGATGAATTTTTTTTTTGTAGGTATTTATGGTGATTATGTTAAAATAATATTTTTTCTCCTTATCCATTCTAATTATTAAGATCCATTAAGTTTATGACTCTCACATTGTATTCAAGAATCTTTTCAAAGTTGCATAAGATAAGCATATGGAAGAACTATCTTGAAGAGATGTTGTGGTCATAATCAAGTGAAAAATTGTAAATAATATTTAATGGATAATTAAAAATACACATGATCCCATCTCTAAATATGTCACCCCATTTTGGGATAAATTTAGCAAGTTTAATTCAACTTCAAAGATCCTTCAATTAGCAATATAAAAGTGGAGTTCCAAAACATGCAAAGGTGGATAAGTGGAGTTTAAGTATTAGACAATATTTGATCCCTATTTTTATGAAATATATTAATTTAAAAATGTAACATACACCCCACTTATACTACATCCCTATTTTATCTATTTTTAGAAAAGACATGAGGCCAAACATGCATGAAAGTTTCGTGCAAGATAGCTCAAATTAAACTCTATGTTTGAAGTAAAAATAAGTCCATTAAAATCAAGATGAAAGTGAAGGTAAATAAAGAAGATCAAGATGTTTTCATGATCAAAGAAAATTAACTCAAGACTCAAGCTTTCATGATGAATCCATTGAATTTTTAAACATGAAAAAATATATTACCTCTCTCATATCATGATTTATTACATGAAATAATTTTTAAACTCAAATGATACATTTTTTTGTAAATAAATGTGGAGTTGAAGGTGTTCAAGTTTGAGTTGAATTTTCAGTTGATGAAAAGTGAATTATGACTAGCATGTGGACTCATCTCTTAGTTAGGGCTTAGTGTCCTCTCTCGCTATTATTATTTTTATATGTACATTAATTTTTCAATAATTATTAATATATTATGATTTTGTATTACTTAAACTCTACCAAAATTTGTTCTACCTCACTTTTGAAACACTAAAGAGCTAAATTTTTCCTCCATTTTTAGGTCGTTCATGAAGTGTGTTCTTAATATTCATTGATGTAAGTTAGTGAAGGATTATTTTTCCTATATTTATGATTGAATATATAAAATTTATGCAAAAAATTATAATTATTTTAAGTCATAAAATGTTTATATCTGATTTCTACCTAATTTGGAATTGAATTCAACTAGTCTTTATTCCTTCCAAGCTAGTGTGAGTGTTTGTCAAGACTTGTGTATGAATTACTGATGTAAGAGTCATTGTATGAAGATGAAGTAAATGTTTGAAAGTTATTTATATTATATAGTGTACTAATTATAGTCATAACTGAATTTAATATTGGTACACCACCCTAATTTTTTAGTTTTCATTTTCATTTTCAACATATGCATTACTCCTTTTACCCTTTTATCAGTTAAGAAATCATAGAATTAGAGAGTTTAGAGATAGATAAGTGAGTGTACCAAAGGTAAATAAGACTTAATATATATATTATACCCAATAAAAGGTCCCACACCTTTGATAATTTATATTGTATCAATGGTAGTGAGAACACATGCACATATTCTTATAAAGGTGTACTTCTATGTGATAACTATTTACGGCATGCCTAGTAGTACTATAACACAAAAGATTGATAAATATTGGTATTATTGTATCAATTTGAATTAAATAAATTATTCAAGTACTCAACATCTAGTGAATTAAAGTTATATATAGTTGTTTTAAGTAGTTCCAATGCATAAATAGCAAATATTAATATGTACCCTAATCCTCTATTTTGTTAAAATGTAGTTGGTGTACATTTATATTCTTCATATAAAGATGAGAATATTTATGGATTCACTTTTAAAATAACTAAAATATAATGATATCAATGTTATCATGATATTTATCTACATCCAACCCCTAATCATGTTTCCAATCAGCTTTGGCAAAATCATGTTCTTTCCAATCAACCTAAAAAGAGTGTGCAAGATATAATAGTTGACTTTCACAGGCAATGTATGGATATTGATAGGGAAAAATAATAAAATAGGTATAGATAAAATCTTGCATATCAACCCTATATACATCAATAAGATAAATAATCATATAAGATAAATAATGAGGCTACAAGAGAACAAATGCAATAGCTGCCCATGAAAATACAAAGAATTGAATCCAAAATTCCATGTTAAAAATAAGAACTAGAATCCATTAAACCTTTAAGAGAGTCCACCTTCTTAAAAATTATAATTTTTGTGAATCTTAATCCTATAAAAGAGTATGTTCATATTAATTATTTACTCACTCTTACCCAAGAGCCTATGACTATTCCATCCTGGAAATCTTCTTGGACCAAAACCCCTAATTATGTCATGCCTACTCTTAAGAAAGAACCTCCTCCTATGCCAATCCAAAATCAAGATATGGATAAATTTATAGAATCCAAATCAAGAGAGTTTTCAAGTTTATTGATCCATCCACAAATTCATCAAATTGAAGTTGTCCATGAATATCAATAATGTGAGAGGTTGATTGTTGAGTGGAAAGAGAAGTATGAAGCATTGAAGCATGAAACTCTAAAACAAGTTTTTTCAATTATTTCAAAGAAATATTGAATGAAATTATTACCTCCAAATATCAAATAATTATTAATGCATGTTCAATTCCTTCATCCATACTTCAAGTTTCATCCATATGTGAAGTTCAAGACACCTCCAAGTTTGAAAAATTAATTGAAGAGTGGAAAGAGAATAATACATCTTCAATTCAATTCTCTTCTCCATTCCTTTAAGAACATCATAATTAGCCTAATACTACTAAAGTACCAAATTATAAGGTTAATCTAAGAAGTTTAAAAAAATTAAATTATGTCTTTTTTCATACCAACATCTCCATTTTTTATGGAGGACCTATTGTATGAAAGACAAAAGAAGAACATGCAAGTAAAGAGGAAAATTTGTCAAGAGAGGATGATCAAGAGTTGTGTTGGTCAAATGAACTTTAAATTATCATATAAGAAGATAATGTTGCACAAATTGAAGATAAAAATCATATTTTATATGTAATTTAACTTAAATAATCCTATCATGAATATGTTATAGAAGATATGGTAATATCTAGTGAGATTGTAGTAGTGGTTTCACAAGGTAACAATCGTAGACATGAGTTAAGTAAAGATAAAAAGGAAGATGTAATGATTCCTAGTGAGCCTAAAAAAGCTAAAAGTGAGTATAAATTTTTTTTTAATAACTTATGTTAGTAGAAATTTATAGTTTATTCAAGACTTTGAGAATCTTTGTGGACCTACATCTCCCTATGAAGCCATTGATAAAGTAGCTATGAAGGTAAATGAAAATGTGGTTACATTGGAAAGATTTATTAGTATGAAATAGAAACATGAGGTAAGTATTGAACCAAATGATGAGTTTATTTATATTTTAGGTATGTTTTCTTCACTTTATTTACTTATATAAATTTCAAAGAGGTTAACAAGCAGAAAAAGAGCTGATCTTACCAAAATGTCAATCAAACAACAACATGTTTCTCATCTTTGTGAACCACATGAAAATGAATTAAGAGTTTTTTGTTTTGATATAGGTTTATCTTGAATGTTTTTCATTTTATTTTAATATTTTAAAATTTCTCCAATTTATATTATTCACATGTTTTGTTAGTAGCTTTATTTTTAATTTTTTAAAGTGTTAATTTACACATTTTTTCAATTTGTAGTTGTTATAGTTTTCAATTCAATAAGTATTTTATCACATGTATTTTATTTATTATATGAAATTTTAAGTTTATTTATTTTTATATTTCATGACTCCATAACCTAATGGATATAGCTACTATTCTTGAGTGTTGAGTAGGAAAACATCCTAGAAAAATTGCCAAGAATGTTGACAAGTTTACCACCATTAGTCAAAGTTGCTTATGTGTAGGTTTTAAAGAATACTAAATTAATATATTTAAGATATAAAAACGTATAAAAATATCATATAATATTAATCAAGACAAAACCATTCTTAATAACATCTCACAAGTCCAAATTTTGATAGAGATTTCTTCTATTCCTCTATCTAACTAGTTATAAGATAGTGAAGACAATTTTACAATGCTCAGTACATGAAAGTGAAAAGGAGTTGTATTGAATGGTATTATGAGGATATTTGGGATCCTATTCCATAAATATTAAATTATTTTGTTTTATTTTATAGGTTTTTAACTTTATGAACAATCGTTAATAAGAATAGGTTCCCTAAAACACTTCTTAAACCCTAATGACTCATTTTTAAGTAGTATGTTTACATTTTTTGATTTATTTGTTGAAATAATATGTGTGAGATATTATGTTTAATATAATAAATTTATACATATTTATAAATAGAAAATTTAGGTAAAATAATGGTACAAGAATTAGTGTTTTAAGCAAACAAGAAAGACAGTCAAAAAAGGAAAATTTTGGGACCTTTAAGTGATTTTTTGAGCACATAAAATTATTATAATTATAATATTTTTTATTTAAATTCCTAATTAAAAAATAAAAATTAATTTATTATTCATAAAAATTAATAAAATATGCAAACTAGGAAACACCAAAAAGTGCATATTTTGTGTTTTATTACATGATATATATATATATATATATATATATATATATATATATATGTATGTATGTATGTATGTATGTATGTATGTATGTATGTATGTATGTATGTATGTATGTATGTATGTATGTATGTGTATGTATATGTGTATGTGTATATGTATATGTATATGTATATGTATATCTATGTATGTATGTATATATATATATATGTATATATATATATATTATAGAGAGGTATTTTATGATGTATTTTAATTTTTATAAGTGTTTTTAGTTATTTAATATACATAAATGGATAAAATTACAAAAAATAGGTCTATTCATGAAGGGAATGAAGGTTTCTTCACTTTTTTACTCACAAATAGAGTTGAAAATGGGTGTTTTTGGTCCATCCAATGGAAAACATTGATTTGAGAGTTTGTATAATTAATTTAAGGGTATTAATAAACTATAATTAAATTAAAAAAAATTAAAAATATTCTAAACTCATTGAAAAATATCTCTAGGTCATCCCTAGGGTAACAAGTAAACACTTCTTTGTAAATTTTTTTAGGGAGTTTGGTGAATATTTTTTAAGTTTTTCAAACTTTTCTAGGTATAAAAATGTTATAAATATCCAATGAGAATATGATAAATTATTTGTGATCCTATAAATCATTTTAGATCCACTAATACAAATCAAGATTTCTTGAGTCCAAGAGGGCACAAGAGAGTGTAAAATCATGTTTTTTGGAGTTGTACATGGAGTTTGGAGATGAAATTTTATTTTAATGTTTGTGCCACCATCGTTATTGTGTTAAAATCATATTTTTTATCTTTATATCTTTTAAATATTAATATCCATCAAGTTTTTGGCTCTCATAGTGCATTCAAGAAGCTTGTCAAAGTTGCACAAGATAGGCATATGAAAGACGAACTAGTTTGAAGAGTTGATGTGCTCATAATCAAGTACATAGTTATAAATAATATTTAATGGATAATTAGACATACAAATTATCCCCTCTCTATAATAATATCACCCAATTTTGGGTTAAATTTAACAAGCTTAGGTCAACTTCAAAGAGCCTTTAATTAGCCCTACAAAAGTGGAGTTCCAAAACATGCAAAGGTTGATAAGTGGAGTTTATGTATTGGATAACATTTTCTCCATATTTTTATGAAAGATGTTAATTTAAAATTAAAATGAATCCAAAATATAATATTCCCATCTTTGGGATATTTTTATAAAATATGAGGCCAAACATGGATGCAAGTTGCATGAAAGATAGCTCAAGTTGAACTGCAGGTTTGAAGTCAAAATAAGTTCAGTGAACTCAAGATGCATGTGAAGGTAACTTAACTCAAAATTAAATATTAATGAAAGACCAAGAGGATTTAAATAAATATAAATAGTATTTAAATAAACACCAAAAAGAGTTAACTAAATAAGATTAAGATGTTTGCATGATTAAAGCAAATTAACTCAAGACTCAGTCTTCCATGATGAGACCTTTAACTTTTAAAACATGAAATAGTATACTCCATATCTCCTATCACTCCAAATTACATGAAATAATGTTTAAAATAAAATTATACATTGTATTTTTGTGGAAATAAAGGTGGAATTCAAGTTTAAGTTGTATCTTTAGTTGATGAAAAGTGAGTGATGACTAGCATGTGGACTCATATCTTAGTTATGGCTTCTTATCTTCTCTCTCTCTCTCTCTCTCTCTCTCTCTCTCTCTCTCTCTCTCTCTCTCTCTCTCATTCATTTATACATGTACATTAATATTTGAATTATTATTAAGATATTATTATTTTGGATTACTAAAACTCTACCAAAATGTGTACTATCTCAGCTTTGAGATAATAAAGAGCTAATTTTCCTCCATTTTAAAGTTGTTCATGAAATGTGTTCTTAATATTCATTAATGTAATCTACTGAATGATTATTTTTCCTATGTTTATTTATAAATATATCACCTTTATGAATAAAATTATAATTATTTAATGTCATATAAAGTGTTTATTTCTTATTTATACCTAATCTGGAAAGGAATTCAACCAATATTCATTTCTTCTAAGCTATTATGAGTGTCTACCAAGACATGTGTATGAATTACTAATGCAAGAGTCATTATATGAATATGAAGTTAATGTGTGAAATTTATTTAGATTCTAAGGTGTTTCCAATATAGGTATAGTTAACCTTAACATTGGTGCATCACCCCAAATTTTTAGTTTTCATTTCCATTTTAATCTTATGCATTGCTCCTTCCACCCTTTTCCTAGTCAAAAAATTAAAAAAATAGAGATTTTAGAGATAATTAGGTAAGTGTATCAAAGGTAACCAAACACACACACACAAACACACACACACACACACACACACACACACACACACACACACACACACACACACACACACACACACACACACACACACACACATTCTCTCCAATAAAAGGTACCACATATTGTAGAGTTTACATTCTATCAACAAAAGTAAGAATAACCACATGTTATTGCAAGGGTGTACTTCTGAGTGATAACAACATCTTCATGTCAATCTACATAAACTTGGGGAGGATAATTCATTGAACCAACAACCAACTCTATTATCCCAACCACTATTAATATTATTTTTTATTCAATATGTTTTCTTTATTACTTCTTATTGTCATCATTTTTAGAGAGTTCCTAAGGTCTTTATTTATAAAAGGAATTAGCTACTTGAAGATAGTATACTCACAACAAAAAATTCTCTACCTTCACTTGGTCTCATCATTGATTAGATTAGAGTCTTTGACTTAAATTTATTTATTTATTAAATTAGATTAGAATATTTTAATTTTTTGTTATATCATATTCATATTAAATAATATTCATAAAAAGAAAAATAAAAGGAAAATAAACTTTCCTCATCTATTTCATTTGTATATAAAAAAAATAGTTTAGATATTTTGATTCCATTTACATGTAAATGATTTAAAATAATGTTATTCTTTCATCAAAACCTAGGGTATATAAATTAAATCATAAAAATAGGTAAAACCAATAAAAATCATTTATCTTTAGTTCACATTCATTACACCAAAAACTAGAAAACCTACATAAAATAAAGCTTGCATGTTATATATATCTTCTTATTATATAGTGAATAAATACTATTGTAAATCACAAAACTAAAGAAAACCATAAATTTATACTTGCATCCATTTAAGTTTCATCAACAATCACTCAAAGGATTTAAAACTAGCCTTCTATGTTGCACATGCAAAATAATAACTGATTACTTAGAGGTTATGTTTTCTAGGTTTTAGATTCATTTTTAATTTACATGTTGGAAAATTTAATTACATAATATATTTTATTTATTTACATTAATAAATTAAAAACATAAATTTTCATTTAATTGATTCACTACAAAAAATTTCAACCAATAACATAGTTTATTTATTTCTAAAAAGCACTATAAAAACACATAAACAAAATAAAAAAAGCCTTCTCAATATGATTACAAGACTAAACCTTGAATCCACACATTCATTAAAAAAATTTATTTTTTATTGGATGACTCTTCAAGATAAACCATTCCTTCATAGAGTATATATATCTTTCCTAAAGTTATAGCTCTCATTTATTCTAGAAAAAATTAAAGTGACATCAATGTTGAGCTAAGACTATAATTATTCAATTACACATATTATTGTTGAAAAAATCATTATCATTGATGATAAAAAACATGTAGAGGAACAAATAATCATCATACCTATTCTTATGTGAGCTTTCTAGTATAAAAATATTCAATTATATATATCAGCTTTTCCTTTCTTCATCCATAAGATTAGCCTAATCATATTTTGATTTTATTTTCCAATGATATTGACTAGACATAGTCATCCCAATAGAGTTGACATGTTCCCTAGAACCATCCAACCCAATTAGACCCAATTCCCCATACCAAGCATTGACCAATAACTCTGATACCTTGTTATCACCTACAATAAGGGCCCCTAAATTTTTATTTCCTCTCAGTTAGCCTCTATAAATGAGTAATGTGATGTAGGATAAATCTTATATTTTTTCCAAGAAAAAAATTCCACCCATCATCCAAAATCATATTCCTTTGCCACAACCTAATATACCTAATACCTAGACCTACTAATCCAACCATCGATTACATTATTTGTCTTGACCAGACCTATACAAGTATAGTGCATAAGGTAGTGTGTATCTTTACACATGCACATAAATTTTTGAACCCAATGTGAATATTCTTTTATTTTCATGTTTCCATTTTTTTGGTTTTTATTCCATCTTTCCCCTCTCCCTCCATTTGTTTTATGGTTATTTATATACTACCCATATATGTCTAGATAAGAATTTGAGAGACATGTTGACCTAGAAATCTATAGAAAGAATCACAAAATGCTTGAAAATGTTTCCTTATCTAGCTAAATTAATAAAAACTTCACTTAAATCATGGATAGTTAATTTAAAATCCATACATCTTTAAACTCACAAACTAGTTTTATAGTAATATCTCTTAAAGTGTGGGATCCTTATAATTCATATATTAGTACGAAGACTCTAATATATATATTTTAGTTGGTATCCCAGACTAAAATTCTCATGGTGGATAATCTTACCAAACAAGGATTTATCCTACCTAACATATGTCCTCTTTATAGAAGAATCAGAAGACTTAGTCCATCATCTCTTCTTGACCTACCCTTTTAGCTCATGCATGTTGGATTGGATTTTGGATAAATTTAATTTATCATGGGTCAAACCAAATTCCATATTATATCTCATCACCTAATAGAAGACACCCTAGAAACTACCTTCCCTATCTTTTATCCGGCATATATCCCTCCCTCACCAGTTATTGGGCCATCTAAAAAGTCCATAATGATGGTATTTTATCCAATAAAAAACATAACACTAAAGTAGTTTTTTCCCCATATATGTCAAGCTATTATAGATAAATGGAGGGTATTCCCCACTAAATACAAAAATATGAGATTTTTAAATGAATAGATTATCTTTAGAAAATGTAATTTGGAGTAAAACTTTACCTCTCCAAATAAAATAACATTGAGGAAACAAATTAAATGGAACCTCCCATCGAGAGACTGGACAAAGATAAACTTTGATGAAGCATCGAAAGGTAATCCATGAGCAACAATTGGTTGAGGGGTAATTAAAAACTCTTTTGGGAAGATAGTTGTTGCTTATGCCATCCCCATGAGGACCCAAACCAATCATATCATAAAAGTAAAAGAGGTGCTTTAGGGAATTTGGATATCTACCCAACTAAAACTAGAGAGATTAATCATAGAAGGTTCTTACCTAAACATTCTTGATGCTATGTATAGAAAGACCATCCCCTCACATACCATAAAATATTTTATTGATGATGCTAATGGAATACTCAAAAACATAGGGAATCCTTATATCATTCATATACATCACAAAGGAAATGGGATGATAAATTTACTAGCCAATGTTGGAGTCAGTCTACCCCTTTTTTCTATCCTACATAAAATCATCCATGTCCCACCCAACATCAACAAGGCCATTTAAAATTAATTAATCATGTCATAGTTTACAAAGGAGTTGGACACATGTGTGAAACTTACATCTTGTTCACCATGCCTTTATACTCATGTCAAAATATTATTGATACATGAGACATTAATGATTTGAGAAAAGAGAGGGGACTTCCATTATTCCCCAATATTAACATTACTAAAAAAAACTAGGATAAGGTGGATCTATTTCACAATTCAAATAGTCTAAACTATAGTTTACAAAACATGTGAGGTGAAAGAGATAGACTAGAGCTTCTCTCATGATCAAAGATCCATGATAATAATAATGGATGGAATAAGTTATTTAAGGGATGAATTACATAATACATGCAGTCTATCATACGGCATTATGTAGACCTTGAAAAAGATTTTGTTTCAGTTTGGAATAAAAGAATGATGGAAATGAGAGGCATTATAATCAATGTCACTGAGTAGTTTATTGTGGATTTTATAGGGATGTCATGTAAGAGTGAAAAGGCATTCAAATACCAATCCAATAAGATGGATCTAATGAAAAAATTCTTTTGAATGAATTAGGCCCTAAAAATAGACAAAAAAGGGCTGCCATGAATAGACTTACCAAGGTACTAACTAGAGGTTTACCTTCAAATTATCATGTACCTAAAATTAGTAGGTAAATTCACTATTATTTTCTCACATCACTTCCTATTAGTAAATCATTTCAAAGGATTTAGAATTAGCATGCCATTTTACCTAAGGAAATCCCTTGAGAGTATTGCCCTTGCATTTCAAATCAGTGAATAAAATGTCATCATCCACAAAGGGATTATCTTCCTCTTGGTTAAGAATGAGTATGCATTTCATGGTAAATAAAATCCATTAGGGGGTATTTTATGGAATAGGACTCCCTCAAAAAATACCCAACATTAGATTCTCCCCAGCCTCTTCCCAACCCATCCCTTGAAAGCCCTAATACAAAATGTCTCATAGAAGACCTTCCCCTTTAGATAATCATTAACAAACCTAGAACTATTATATTTAAATATGATGATGTTTTATAATCTTTAGGGAAGGGTAAGTCCATATTTATTGAGTTAGTCTGAAAAAATAGAAGATAGAAGAATTCAATGATAAACTCCACAAATCAGAATTAGGTCTAGGCACTCTAATCAAGGAATGGAAATTGATTAACAAAGATTCCATGAAGGTAATATAGGATTTCATGTATATGAGTGAGGCTAAGGATCACCTTGTAGGTATAAAAAAAGGTGGTTATTTAGCTTACTCCCAAACCCTCTCCCAATTACCTTGTTGTGGCTAACCCTCTAAGAAGAAGCTAGAAAAAGAGGCTCGAAATAAACGAAGGATGATTCTATCGAAAGACACTAATTAAGGATTTATAAAAATGAATTGGGAAATAATTATCAAGGATAAGTAAAATGACAAAGACCATAACAAGTAACTCATGGAGGACAATATGACCCCTTATTAGTTTCACTTTTCTATTTGATCTACTTGGTCTTATATTATAGATTTTTTATTACGATTTATTTTTCTTATTGTAGTCTATTTTTTATCCCTTGGGGATTACTCTAATACATTTTTCTACTAGTTTAACTATTAGGTTTAAAGATCCTTATACAACCTACTTTTTTACCTGATCAAATTGTGTGTGTGTGTGTGTGTCTTATAGGGACATTAAATCAATATATTATTATAATTTTATATTTATAGGATGGGTTGAGTAAGATAAAATCATCCTCACACCATTCTAAAAATAGTTAAAACATCTCCAAGCCATAGGGAAAACACCTAGTGACTCATCTTAAGACCTCTAACCTATACCATTTCATCATTGATCATCAATGTTTTCCTTATGAACCTTCCAAAAAGGTGTTTCTAAAGTTTAACAGTATTTATTCACTAAATAAACATATCTCTACCTTGGTGGGTTCATTTAATATTTATAGAGTAACTTAAGTTATATCATTCAAGGGGTAGTCTCCAACCCTTCTACCAAGGCCATTCTTATTCCATTCCCATTCTATTGGCAACTTACCAACTAAAAAAATATCCATTTAACCCACTTTATAATAATTATACTTCAAACCAATATCATAGGGGCATCCTTTCTCCTAGAGTCCTTAAACATGTAACTTATAAAATTCCTCCACCATATAAACCTTCCATTAAAAATCTAGTTATAGGTGCATTTTCATCTATCCCTCTTAATAATGTATAAATCATCACACCATCACCCTTCATTCCTCTGAGTTATGTACCATCCATGTAACTCATCTTCTTCAAGATATAAATACTATTTATACATCTAATTCTCTTCCACTTTATTACCACATGTATTAAAAATAAACCTATCCAGGTAATTAATTTTTGATCTAATACACTCTACCATATCAAACCCATATTTTACTCCTAGTGATTTCCCATCCACTACTTATCCAAACCCTCCTATAAAAACACATTACACCTTCCCTTTGTAAGAATTTATAACCATGGCTATAGGCACTAGAAATCTACATCAATGGTTCTAGATTTTGTAACACACCCTTTCAACCCCTTGGCCCCCTTAGGTTAGAGCATTTATTAACCCCCATTAGAAACCCATTTACCCTTACCCACATTTAGTTAAATAACTTCTATTTACACCTCACCTTAAGACTAATCCCTTGGCTAACTTATTGGCACCTTTCCTTAAGACCATTTCTTACCCTAACATTTAAGTCCTAACCTCTTATGACCATTTTTTACCCTAACATTTACTCCCTAACCTCCCTAGACTATTTCTACCCATGTGACAACACTCCCTTAAACCAACTCAAACTATTTATAATGGTCTTAACTATCAAAATTAAGTGTAAAATAATATTTTTGGCAAATTAGACCTATTCTAACTTCCCTCGATTGACATTATTTAACCAAGACCAACATTGATTACTTAAGACTACCCGTGACCTTTACTCAAGAGATTGAACAAGCCGAGCCTAATTATGGGTGATCATTTTATTATGAACTTTTTTTTGTAAACCATAAAGCTAAACCAGAGAGCTAGAGACATCCCAAAATCATAAAGGAGCTACATCATTGAGAAATTAAATTTTATATCATTGTTAGACTGCACAAATTCTCTAAAGACTCCATCAAGGTTATATTGACCTACTATCTAATTTTAGGACAACATTATTGCATCAAGATAAGTAATTTTCTAGTTATTAATCAATCTCAAGGTTTTTTATATTATTATTTTTTATTTTGGTATCTTCATACCTTCCCCATAGCCTTAATTACCTATGTTGAAGTCCTACCCTTGAAAACCCCTTTGCCATCCAACACCCACAGACCTTACACACTCTTTTGAGCATAAAACCTCTATCTAAACATTCTTGAGATTAATTTCCTCCCTCACCAACCTATCCAAACCTTTTACCAACCCAAAAATTCTCTAAGACTCTCCCAAAATCCCACCTTTTTTCTAAAGTTAAAACTGTATTTGCACATAGTGACTGATGTTGGTTCTTCCTAACTGAGATCAATCTATAGAAGACTAACATCTATCTATATGTAAACATTTATCCTCAAAATATCAATATAAAAAAACCACTTTCAACCTATCAAAACTCTTTATTCTTAATCCCTATCACAACACAATATTTATCCACAACATCCAGACTTGACTGTTATCACTTTAGCATTTCTTTTATGCAAATTAGCTTAATTTATTTAAAAAATAATCAAACATTTTGAAGTATTTTATTATTTATTTAAAGTAATTTATTCTTTATTTTCTTAAATAATTTCTTATCAGAATTCATTTGGACTTAACTTGTTTTAACAAGTGGGTTGATAGCCATCCTAGGAAGTTTCATACTTTTAGGAGCTAGGATTTACTAGGCAACCCACTTATCAACCATTCTAATCCAAATCTTTTTAAAGTCTTTTTTTAATTTGTAAGTCATTCCTCCCTAGCCAAAGAGGAGAGTTCATGACATCTATACCAATGAATTACACAACCACATCTAGGTTAATTTACACCTTCTCCCTTCTTTTAGTTTTACTTTTTTCCAAAAATAAAAGAAAATGATCTAAAAATATAATGAAACATTCTGACATCGTGCTGGGATCCCTAATTTCTCTTGGGTTGATATTTGTTTTAGGACATTTAGAATTACATTAGTGAAGAACTCATTTAGTTTATTTTGAAAGGTTAAATGATTTTAATTGCATTTGCTCATTTCTAAATCACAATTTACTTTCTTTCCTTTAAAAATTGAAAAGGAAAAATATCTTGTTCTTTATATATTTCCAAAAATAAAAAGGCATTTTTATTATTCTCTTTCTTTCTAAAATCTAAAAGGCAATCATCCTAGGTCTAGGATTTGCACTATCATCTTGCACTTAGGTTACATTTAAAGGTTTTGTATTCATTAAAAGAAATTGAAACTTTATTTTGGTATTAAAATATACCTTGAGTACATTGGTTTATTTTTTACTAAAGTCACATATACTAATTAATTAGGTAAATCAATCATGTAACAATCACTTATTTTCACACACGTACCAAAAAAACTTACACAATTAGCTCATCAAAACATTGACACAAGGGAATTGATTGGGATTTCATCAACTAGTGGTCACCTTTATCCTAAATGTCCTACTTAGATTTCAATACCAAGGGGAGACCTAACTTAGTACATTGATTAAGTATAAACTCTGGATATCATGTATATACTATCAAAGCACCCAACACTTGTGGTGTGTTGAGTGATCAGGTAATCCCTAATACTAAGCCATCTACTAATTCTAATACATAATATTTTAAGCCTAAACAACTTAAAACCATCCACAGACCACTTTTAGGACCCATTTTAAAATCCAAGTGGAGTCTCACAAATTTTAAACTTAGTGTATAAGCCCAAAGTGAGATAAAAAATAACTCTTAAGATATAACATAATTTTATTGTGTGTGATCTTGTTGAATTTTTCTTCTTTCATCTCTTTTTGAGTTAGTGAGTTTGCTTCCATCAACTTCTAAACTTACACCACTTTATCACATGGTCTTGACATGGTAACAAGATAGAAACCAAGCTAACTAAAACCAACATCACTACTAACCTTTTTTCTCTCATTCTTCTATGGAACACACTCTAGATGTGGAGAGCTCTCCCAACTATTTCAAGAATCTTGATATGCCCCAATATTTTACCTGAGGGGACATGTAATTCATAAACCTCCTTGAAAATAATCCAATTTCCCCCCAACATTAGCTTGCCACAATTACCAAATGTGGCCCTCCTTCAGTTCCTTCTATTGAATGCCCTTTATTACATGCCTACTTACCTTATGGGTGATAATTAGGTTTCCACCATTTTTAATACCCAATCCATGGTAACTCAAGCCTCATCTTCTATAAATAATCCATCTACTAGTATTGCCCAAATCCAAGATTTTCTTTCCCCACTAACATATACCAAAACACCTTTAACTTATGCCAACACCATAACCAACCCTTAAAATATAGGGTCAACCCAACTAATGACAACTCAATCACCACTTATCATTGGGATACCATTACTTATTATGGTTTCCTTATCTCTTACCACCCCAAACACAACATCATCCACACCATTTCATAGCTTAGTAGTTTCCATTCCATCCACTCTTCTACATAAAATTACAAGGGTAACTACACACCTTCAACAACCAAACCCAACCATGCCCATGTGTCAAAAAATACCAACTAGAACTAATCAAGGCTATGTCCCAAATCCACAAGGATATACACCTCCCATATCATCCAAACCTTCTATAACTAACTATCAATATGTGGCATCCACCCAATCTTCCAACATGAAATACATGCATCACCATAACCATAACAAAACATAACCTACATCTATGTGGGCACACCACAAATTGACATCATCAAGATGTTAATGGATAAAATTATAACTTTAGATACATCCATTTCTATAGCTCACAATATTTTATACTATGACCAAATTTGTAATTAACCCATTCACCCTTTTATATCAATTCATTCTTACCCCTCTCAATGGGAACTTCCTAAATTCATGAAATTCTAAAGTAAGGAGGATACCCAAAAATATTTAAGATAATTTAGGAATGTAGTTTATCTCATTGCCTACAATGATGCTCTTTTACTTTGAACCTTCCCCATGTCTTTATCAGGACTTATGTTAGATTGGTATAGTGCCATCACTAGGTACTCCCTCTTTTCCTTCACCCAACTTGGAAAAACTTTATTGGATCACTTCTCCATAAAAATTTCCAAGAAAGTGTCCAAAATTGACTTGTGCTCTATTTGAAAATTTGAGGATGAATCCATTACATATTTTGTTACTCGATAGAGGGCATACATAAACCAACTTTCCTTACCCCTACCTGAACTAGAATTGATTAAATTTTTCTCTCAGACATGTGCCAAACACGTTTCATCTACCTTATAAGTTCAAAAATTTCATACCTTTGATGAATCATTTACCATGGCAAGGAAATTGGAAATCTAAGTCATTAATTAAGGCAAACTAAAGCTTAGTAGTAAGAATGCCAGTTTTAAATCTATCAAAGCTTCCTCCAAACCTTAAAACCACCCCAAGAACAAAAGATAAGTTAATTTAATTATCATTAAGATGGATCCTTCTTTAGTACTAAACCAATCAAACCCATCCAAATCTTCAAAAAAAAATCCAAAACCCCTTTGTTCAAAAGCAATAGACTCCATTATGAGAGTCTTATGCTTTAGTTTTGGAAAAATTATTGAAAGCATCCATAGTCCAACTTCAACCAATTAAACACTCTCAATAATTTTACTCGTCTTTTCCTATACAAATTTGGTATAATTAGAATGAGATATTCAAGTACCTTAACATCATTAAACACAATGTTGATGGATGCAAGACTTTTAAATACATATTTCAAGACTTGATTGATAAAGGTGAACTTGTAATGGATAATCCAAATGAACCTCAAAATAAATCTCTCTACATCTTCCATCAACCATTTCCAAACCACTTGTCTTATTCAAATAATGAACATACAAATGTGGAAACATACTATAAACATGAGGTTCATACCAAAAATATTATCCTTAATGAACTTTCAATTGAAGAACCTATGACCCAAACTATGCCTATGCCACTTCCCAATTTCATGGAACCAACCCAAACTACCACACCTACTCCACTTCCTTCCATAGTAGAATTACCCATCCTTCCTTTCAAAAAATCAACTAAAGAAGATACCACCACACTTACTCCACTTCCTTATATATTAGAATCACCCATCCTTCCTTTGGAAAACACAACTAATTAAGATACCACCATACTTACTTCACTTCCCTCTATAGTGGAACCACCCCTTCTTCCTTTGGAAATCTCAACTAAGGAAGATCATATCATACTTATTCCACTTCCCTTAATATTGGAACCACCCATCATTACCTTATAACTCTTGCCAAAAAAAGAGGAAACCATGATCATCCCACTTCCTCAACCACTTAGTATCCCCTTGTAAAACCATCCTAAAAATCCCAAGCCCACATATAGCCATTTTCAAGAATGGTTAAAAATATTGAATTCATCTCACAACCAAACCTTGACCGAGATACATTTTGGCACCATATTGGACTTCCCTACCCTGAAAAGAAGGAGCCAAGAAGCCTATCAATCATATAAACTTCAACCTTAAGAAATGTAACCACCACTACCTCAACCAAACTAAAAAACTCGTCCAAATCTCAACCTTCAACTAAATCAACCAACCCACTCCCTTAAAAATAAATAAAACAAACCCAACTACCCCACTCAATCCTATCAAAAACTTAGGTGTTCTTTCAACCTAAAACATAAATCATCCACCCATAAAATTAGAGTTAACATTATAAACTCAACCTAAAAACCAATAACTTTAATCAAGGAGGAGGACGAAACCACTTAGGACTTAAAAACTTAAAACCATTTCACATCCCATCTCAACTTCACCTTCCATCCTAGGGACATAACCCTTATATATTTTAGGACCTCATCCTTCCACTTTGTTGAAAAAGACAAATACTCTAACAAAGAGATCACAAAATAAACCTCCTCTTCTTACCACACATTCACCTATCAAAAAAAAAATTCAATCCCCAAACCATCAACCAAAAACATTGCATAATATCAACCAAAACCTCACTCATAGCACTCAACCCTAAGAAGGTGCCAATCCCAACAACCAAAACAAAGACTTCAAACCTCTTAACACCATTGTTAGAATCCTATTATAATATCTTAAAAAGGTTTTTACAAACTTTCTACATAACCCTACATCCCATTAAACCATTCAACCCTCTTAGCCCAAAATTAGCTTGGTTCAATGATAACTTAATCTAAGTATACCATCAAAGACCCAAACATGACACTAAGAACTTCAAAGCTCTTAAACACATATCTAAAAAATATGTGATGCAGATGACATTTTGATAGAGGATCTTCCTTTTATCCCTCCTCCAACCCATAAAATAAAAACTACCACCTCATATAAACCTACCTCTAAGATTTCATCAAAGAGTAAGGATGAACAAAAACAACCTACCAACCCACATACATTCCAAATTGACACCATCCATGTAGTCACTCAATCACAAACTCAAAAGGATAAGGGAAAAGGTAAAGTATCCATCCCTTGGGACATATACTTATTCTATATAAGCACCCAAATCAACTTCACCAAAACCCACTATTTCTATCTTGGGTACACCTCAATCCAACACATCAGGACTGATACATAGGTCAATTCTTAAACAACTTCACAAAACTTTAGTGAAGATGACCTTGTATAAATTGATTTAAACCTCACCTAAAAACCATCAATCCATGATGGAGGATTTACAATCAATTAAAGTCCAACCCAAATATCCTAGACCTTTAGCATCCCTTGTTTGATCCCTCCAAATATTAGCCCTTCTCACATTCTAAGATTCTAAAATACTTCATGTCCACATAGATGATCTGGATCCTCCCCTCTTCATTAAAAATCACATAAATCAAACATGAATCAAAAGGTTTATGATTGATGGGGGATATATTATCAACATCATCTCATCCCTTTCCTATGATCAACTCAAACTTCCTATAAACATCATGCCCAAAACCACTATCCTACTATAACATTTTAATGACATGATGGCAACCACCTTGGGAATAGTTATCCTTCACATACACATAGGCCCTCTAACTCTCACCAACATCTTATACATTATATAAGGGGAATTTTAGTACAATGTATTTATTTGATGACCTTGGATCTAAACTATGAGTTGTGTACCATCAACCTTACACAAATGCTAAAATTTTAATATGAGGGTCAAGTTCACATCATCCCTATTGATCATAGTCTATTTAAGTCATGTAATATGAATTACCACCCAAATTATTTCCTCATTCCATTAAAGGATGAAACCCCATTAACTTCCATCAAAAAATCTTATACAATCTCAACCATTCCCTCTTCATAAATTCTTAAAAAAGACCCTTTGGAATTCAAGTTCCAACATCTTTCACTTGGATAATACTACCTATTGACTCTTGATACCCTTCCTACTCATCAACAGTACAAAAATCTTGATCAACATCCTCACTATGATTCTAACATTAGAAATATCATCCCTTTTAGTCTTCCCAACTTTCAAATGAATTTTATCTATAAGGGAATAGATTAACCACCTTTAGCTTCAACACCTCAACTTTTATCAAACCATTCACTTCTAATTTTTCCTTCTTAGATAAGCCATATTTTGACAAAACATACCTTCATTGGTGTGCTTAGAAAGGATTTAGCTTAGGTCATTATGAACATGGACCACATGACCTTATCTCATGTAAAACTCAAAATCCTTATGAGTGACATGGCTTTAGATTTATCCAATTAGAGGAACCAATCGACATACCTTCTATTTAAATCATTGAGGAAGAAACCTTATCCTCACCAACCTCTTCTTCTTTAAATTCTGAGGAATGATTCCATCCCTCCTAACTTTTTTTATCAACATGATTAGTTTGGGACTCCTTACCTATCAAATTCATTGGGAAACCAAAACTATTCCTTTAACTCATTCTAAGATCATAGAAGATGATTCTCCCACCATTAATACTATTCAATATCTGGATGATGATTCCCTTATCACCTATCTTGGTGCTGAAGACTCCTACCTTCACAAATCCCTTCCTCCTGATACATTGACCATGTTGAATGAAGTTACCATTGATATCAACTTAGGCTCTTAGGACAATCCTTACATAATCAAAATTGGCCAATCTTTAGATTCTTTGGAACATTAGGACTTATCTTATTTTCTATGTGATCATAGCATAGAGTTTACTTAGTATTATATTGATATGCCTAGAATTAACCCTTATATTATCATCCACAACATCATCACCAACCGTGATGTCAATCTTGTTAGGTAAAATATTCAAGGGATGCACCTTCACATTACCTTTCTTGTTAAGGAGGAGCTATAACATCTCTTATCCATCCACCTCATCCAACCCATTAACTATCCACAATTGGTCTCTTATGTCATTCCTATCACTAAAATAATAGGGGGACTTCATATTTGTATAAATTTCCATGACCTCAACCTTGCCTTTCCAAAAGATGACTTTCCTTTACCAAGAATTGACCAACTTGTTGATCTAATTGATGGCGATGATATGCTATCTCTTATGGATGAATTATTGGGTTATAACCAAATATTAATAAACCCATAAAATCAACACAAATCCACCTTCATCACCTCATGGGTAAGTTTTTGATATAGGGTCATGCCTTTTAACTTGAAGAATACTAGTGAAACCTATCAGTGTGCCATGACCTACATATTTCATGACCTCATCCATAAAACTATGTAAGACTATGTATATGACCTTCTTGGTAAGTCTAAATATTGATAATACCATTTGAAAATCCCTTAAAATCATCTTTGACTACCTTATCTAATTCCATATTTACCTCAACCCAAAGAAATGCATGTTTGGGGTCCTATTAGGCAAAGTAATTAGTTTTATCATTTCCCTTCATGGAATATAAGTAGATCCCTGTAATGTCAAATCAATACAATACATGCCTCCTCTAACTTGAAACAACTTTGTATTTTTTAGGGTAAGATTCAGTCTATTTGATGATTCATCTCTCAATTATCTGATATATGTCAACCCTTTCACTGCCTTATTAAGAAGGACATCTCCTTTAAATGAAACAAAGACTACCAAAAGTTATTTGTATCACTCAAAGGATACCTTCTCTCTCCACCCATACTTGTACCTTTGAATTAGGACCAACCCTTATACCTTTACATCTCTACCACAAACCATTCCTTAGGTGTCATGCTCACACATCATGATGATCAACAAAAGGAACATGAAATATACTATATAAGTCAAACATTTCTGGAGTATGAAACTCATTATACTCCTATTTATAAGTTATGCTTTGTCTTGATCTTCATGGCTTCTAAACTTCATCACTACATCCTCAACCACAAAACCTTTGTCATCACAAACACCAACCCCCTCAAGTACATGCATTCTAAGACATATTAAAATCAATGTATGGATAAATGGATCATGATTTTAATTGAGTTTGATCTTTATTTCCCTAAATAAAAATCAATAAAATGGAAAATCATCACCAATAAATCATCTAAATCCCCTTTAAAAGACAACCAACCTTCTAACATTAAGTTTCCTGATTATTCCATCATAACTCTCTCTCAATAAGACATTTCTTACCAAATGACTATGTTATTTTATGGATCAAAATTTCAATGTGGTATGGGTGTCATAAGCATCCTTATACCCATTAAAATAAATAATTTTCCCTTATCCTTAAAACATGACTTTGATTACACCAATAATGTGGCTGAATATAAAGCCCTAGCTTTAGGTCTCCAAATAGCTTTGTCCTTGGGGGTAGAATCAATCAACATTTTTGGTGATTCCCATCTTGTAGTTAACCACATCAATGGTTCCTAACAGTGTAGAAATGATGTTATCCATAAATATAAACAATTGGTAGATTTATTGTTGACATCATTTGACCACTACCTTATCTAAGCCACTATGTGCTTGACAAACCGGTTATCAAACACCATGGTTTCTCTTGCCTATAAAATCCCATCTATGACTTCAGACTCTAAAATATTTGTCATGATTCATATACTTAACCAAACCTCTTAGAATAAAATGGACCTCCCTTCCATCTATAATGTGGAGGAAACTCAATCGAATATTTGGTATAAGTAACTTTTCAACTACCTTACCTTACCATCATCACTTATGACCTCTCTAGGAATTGTATAAAAGATTTCATAGAGAGTAATACTTTCTATAACATATTAGGGGGAGTTATTTACAAACAAGGCTTTGATGGTCTCTTTTTTAGATATTTTCATAGCTAGAAATCCCTTTTTCAATCAAAGAAAATCATGATGGGATTTGTGGAAGACACTTTAATGGTTTAGCTATCACCAAGTGCATCCTTCACCTTAGATAATATTGACCTACCCTCAACCAACACTATTGAAATTATTTTAATAGTGTGTAAAGTGTTAATAATATGCCAACTTGCATCACATTCCCATTCATGCCCTTTAAGTTGGTAAGGACTTATGGCCTTTATCTAAATGGGGATTATATCTCACTAGTGAGATCAACCTGTTGACATAGTGGATTGCACTTAGGGGCAGGAGGCTAAGCTCCTGCCTTCCACATGCAATAATGGAAACTCCCCTCGCACCTGTGGGACTGGCAAAGTTGGAGGTGAGAGTTTCTAGATAAGGGCTAGCTCCCTCTTATGTATCTTTTAGGCCCTGGTTTCTCCTACTTCTAAAAAATAAAATGAAAAAAGGGGGGGATGAAAAGGGATAAAGAGATGTTGAAAATAGAACCTAAGCCTAAAAATGAAAAGGTGACACACCAGAAAAGTTGACCCACGCAGCCCAAATATATAATTTTCACCAAAAGAATCACCCATATACTTCATCTAAAGTGGGAAGCTCTTCTACAATAGTCAGCTAGGGGTCTATGGAAATACAAGGAGGAATAAACTACCAAAGGCATCCTTAGACACACTTATGGCAGCCTATTCACAGGCACCTACATTCCCCTAGGAACACTTCTAGCAAACCTGCAGAAAAGAGACTTCACAATGCACTAGACATGTTGTAATCAATCTGTGAGAAGCATGAAAGACAATGACTTAACAAAAAATAATAACATAGACATATACTTTGAAGTGCAAGTCCAAATAGAGGTAAAAATGCTAAGTCCCGATTCAAGGTAAAAATAGGCAGAGCTCTAGCTTATAAGCCCGAGAGATTTTCGGGCAGAGTTTTGCCTTAAGGCTAAGACAATCCCCTCTCAAATGAGAAATTTTACAATATATAGAGAAAGAGGGAGAGAATTTGGTACTTTTTGGGAAAGACTTTGGCACTCTTTTGGCAAGTTGGCCCATGTGCGTTCTGAGCCTTGGGAAGAGGAAGTCACTATTACTGATGTCATTCTTCTAGAAGAGGCCTGCTAGAACCATGTTGTATAATCACCGAACCTAACTTTGGCATTTGATAGCACAGGCTATGCCTCTTATCTTGAAAATAGACTATGGTTTGTCTCCTCATAAATGCTAAATGGAGAAAGCATGCCGTGTTGCTCACTATTTACACCGTTTGATGACCATCTGGCAATAACTTGCCTCCCCTTTGCCACTTGGACTAGCTTTGTCTCTTTATGCACCTTGTCTTCTTCCTAATTTGTCTCCTTCTACTCTTTTAGCCCTTAGGGGTGATCTTCTGGTGGGTTTCTGTATTCTTTGGGCTCTTTTCATGGTTGGCGCTCAAGCAATTCAAAAGCAAATAGCTATTTCATCGTCTTAAATTTGATGTTTACAGACCTGTCACCATTTGAAAACCTAACAGCTAGTTCACCATGCTTAATTTTGATGTCCTTAGGCCCATCACCCTTGGACTTTCCTTCAGCCTCCATGCTTCAACCTTTTTCCTCGTGGGTCTTTCTTTTTTGTGGGCTTTTTTTACAGATTTCATCTCATGGAATTTTTCTATGAACAATTTTCTCACAGACAAAAGTCCACAAGAATTGTCTCAGTATTTTTGTCTTTTTGCCTTAAAGTCCTTTTCTTTTGGGTTTCTTGCCCATGGCCTTTTTTGAATTCCTTCAGACTTTTTGTCTAAAGGAATTCCTTCGAACAAAAAGTCTGAAGGATTTCTTCCTTACCTCTGTTGAATACCATAGAATTTTTTTTGAAAGAAATCATCCTTTACGGCTTTCTCTTTGAAGTGTTCCCTACCCTTCGCAAGGGCTCTTGAACCTAGAACTACCCTCTATAAGGGCACTTGTCCTTCACTTTTTGGGACACTCCTTTAAACCACCTGATTGAACTAAGCCATTAAACTGACTGATTAAACAAAAAATGGTTCAATGGTTCAACACTGCGCACCACTCCTTATTTAATGAAACCTTTGAATTGTTTGCTTGAACCAATTGTTGAACTAATCTATTTAATTGGTTCAATGGTTCAAACATTTGTTGAACCAAGGCATCAAACTGTTTGATTGAACCTGTCGATGAACTTTGCATTGAACTTCTCCTTTGAACCAACCATTGAACCAATTCATTAAACTAGTTCAATGGTTCAAACATTTTTTGAGCTGAGCCTTTGAACTAAGCATTGAACCAAGCTCGTTGAATTGAGTGATTGAACCATCTGATCGAACCAAGGTGTTGAACTAAGGTGTTGAACCGGCTGATGGTTTTACAGTTCAAAGGTGCTAACTCTTGGAAAGATTATGCCATTGAACCACTCTTCCAACCTTAAGGAAAAGTTGATTTGAAACATTTCAGCTCTCTTTCCTTATGAATTTCTTTAGACAAGATTCCAAAGAAGCTTTTCAAAACCTTGCACTCTCTAAATTGGTTCTTCATCTGCTGAAAGACTCCACTTGCAGAGTTCATAGAAATGGACCTGCAGAGTTTGTAGAAATTTTGTAGAGTCCATAGAAATGCATAGATTCATGCAAAATAAAAAAATGAAAAGGCCTAAAATAGTAGGGATAAAAGGGGACCAATTTTTGGCCTATTAGGCAAAAAATGGTCAACAAATTGGTGACTCCCAAGGGAAGCATGCCTGTTATGCTTAGAGACCAGTTGCCTTTAAGTCCATTAGGCATGGGGTCAGATGCAGCTTGAAATTTTTTATCAACAGCCCTAATAGATTCAAGAATCAAACATGAACCTTCTACCCCACACACAAAGGAAAACACACAAGGCTAAAAACACTACTTGTGCAAACTACACTTAGGGAAAGTAGGAAAATAAATTGAAAACAACTACTATGTACAACTAACCAAGTACATCTGCTTCCCTCTTGGATCAAAGGGAAAACTTCTTAAGTCTCCTTCCTGGCAAGGAAACTTATAATGCTAAACAATTGGCTGAATGAAATGGAGAGTTGATGACCTGCTCCTCTTGCTTGCCACTTGGGTTGGCTTGTATCCAAGTGGAGATTCAAAAATGCTTCCAACATATACGTACTCTATTTGTTCTTGGAATCTTGCCTCCTATTAGTTCTTCATGCTGGTGTATCTCATCAATAAATTAATCACTATTGGCTCATCACATAAGCCCCTTGATATGCATCATTGACTAGCTTATTCTCTTCTACCTCATGCTCAAGTTCCATGGTATGACCATCCTCCTTGATTATTTCAAAGAAAGTATCTTCAAATTCACCAACCTCTTGAAAGGATGAATGTAAAAGTCTGCAACCCCTTTACATACTTATTTGAGTCCCAATGCTGCCTTCTCCACTCTTAGCCAGCTCATAGCCCCCTTGAAGAAAAGTGTAACGTGCCCCAATGACTTCAAACAAATTCTTCAAATCATGGTAAATAAAGTGTCCATGCCCCTCTACAACGTCTTGAAAAATGAGAAAAGGGGTAGAAATCACTTCTTCATCATCAGAGATAGAGGCAAAAGCTTGTGAACTATCTTTTGGTTTATCAAAGGGGGTACCTATGGTGATCTTCTCCTCATTCGCACTCATGAAGTCTCCCTGATCAGTCATGAATTGAGCATACTCCTCTTCACTTGCTTCCTTCAAGATAGGTTCCTCCTCGAGAAGGGGTGAAGTGGAAGGCTGACGGATGAACTCATGTGGAAGAGGAGGTAGTCCTTGAACTAGAATCAAACAATTCTCCTCTTTCCATTTGGTCAACACTTCATCTATATTAGGCATGGCCTGATAGCTCTCTTGGAGATGTGTAGGTGGGGTGTGTTTAGACATAGAATGTGCCATTGGGTCTAAACCATCTATCACACATTGGCTAAGGAATCTCTCTTTGGATTCTAACTCTACAATCTACATGTCCATATCCTCTTAGAAGAGCCTTTCTTGGAGGTCACAATCATCATTGGGAGTAGGAGAAACCTCATCTTCTTCAAGGTTTTTAGCAAAACCTTTCTCCTTCTCTTCCTTTCTATGCCAAGATTCTACTATTTGCTTCCAACTCATGATCTTGGGATTGGAAACTTGCTCCTATAAACAGGCAACAACTTTATCCTCTTCAAGGTCCTGAGCTAGTTCATGATGTTCCTTCTTCTATCTTAGAATTTAGATATCATGTTGAAAGACTTGAGGAGGTTGGGGAAGATTTGGGAGGGTTTGCTCATGTACAAGAAGGGCTGTCTGAAAAGAGGCATGCTAAAAAGTTAGCTGTACAATATTAAAGGCAGGATCGATTGATGCATCAGATGAGTCAGGATGATTAAGTGCCATTTGATAGAAAGAATTTGGCACATAAGAGGGAGTTTTCTATAGAATAGGAGGGGGCAGACCTTGGGCCAAAATTTATTGATTTTTGTCCCTCCACTTTACCAACACTTCCTCAATATTGAAATTAGCTTGTGGATTGGTGGAAGGGGTTTCTTTTGGCATCAGCTCCTCTACAAGGTTTGAAAAATCCATCTCTCTTTCTCCAAGTAGTCTCACCTTAGCCTCTAATTCCTCAATTTGCTTAGCTAGATAATCCTCATTTTATACCTCTTAGAGCTCATAGGAATCATTATAGAGATGGGGAGTGCATAAAGCTTACCATGAAATGTAAGAAGCATCCTAAAGAAGGGTGGGAGGGACTTGAAAAGGACTAACCTCATTTTTTACCTCGCACTCTTAGACAATGTCTTTCTCCTCCTTCTTGTTCCATGACTCAGCCACTTTATTCCAGCTCAAAATATTCAGACGGGGCATCTCCTTTTGGGGTGATGGGGCCATAATGTGAGAGGGTAGTGAGGGTTTGGATTCCACTTCCCTTGCTTCCAAAATAGACTACTACATTTGAAGATTTACCAATTCAAATTGTCTATCAAGAATATCCTAAAACACAAGATTTACTATTTCAAAACTCTCCTCAACATAATTGAGGAAAGGACTTTGACAAGCTTGACTTGGCTCATAAGCAGGGGTTGTATATGACTGATATGATACTTGGGGTAGTGAGTGTGCAAGTTGATAGACTTGGTAAGGTTGCCTCTCATAAATACTTAGCTTTTCTTCTAAAGATGCAATCATACCACTCACATCCAGCATCTCACTTGTAAGCCTTTGTGAATTGGCTCTTTTAATAGGAGCCCATTTACTCAACCTGATCTAGTGCATTTCTCACTTGATGGATGACATGATCAGGAATTTATTGGCCACATCCCCTTCTGGTGTCAAGATATATTACATGCTTTTCATATCCTAATAGTGCTCATTTGAAGGAAGAAATGGGTTGATTGGCAAAAAGACCGGGTTGAGTAGGAGAAGTGACACATTGAGAAGACTAGGCATAAGGCTGATATAGCTTATGACAGGATTGAGACTGGTCATATTGGACTTGATAAGGATCAACATAAGGCTGGTAAGGATCATAGCAAGACTAGCCAAGGAAAATAGGGTCCATGGCTTTGAATGATGGAATTATACATACTAGAATACTATTTCGTGATGGCACAAGAAACTGCTTAACTAGTTGATTTAACTCAGAGTCACCATTGGTGCTGATGCAAGAGCCTCCAAAGGCTGGTTGGTTGAAGAACAGACCAAAAATTCTTCAAATCTTTCAACACAACTTGTCCTATTTGGTCCCATTGGGCGTGCCAAAAACTATTGATGCAGTGGATTACACATGAGGGCAGGAGGTCGAGCTCCTGCCTTCCACACGCAACAATGGAAACTCCCCTCTCACTTGTGGGACCAGCGAAGCTAGAGGGGAGAGTCTCTAGATAAGAGCTAGCTCCCTCTGATGTATCTTTTAGGCCCTAGTTTATCCTACTTATAACAAATAAAATGAAAAAAGGGGGGGGATGAAAAGGGAGAAAGAGATGCTGAAAATAGAACCTAAGCCTAAAAATGAAAAGGTGACACGCTAGAAAAGTTGACCCACCTAGCCCAAATATACACTTTTCACCAAAATAAGCACCCATACACTTCATCTAAAGTGGGAATCTTTTATACAATAGTCAGCTATGGGTCTATGGAAATATAGGGAGGAAGAAACTACCAAGGGCATCCTCAGACACACTTATGGCAGCCTATTCATAGGCAACTACATTCCCTTAGGAACACTTCTAGCAGACCTACAAAAAAGAGACTTCATAATGCACTAGACATGTTGTAATTAATCTATGAGAAGTATGAAATACAATTAATTAACACAAAATAACACATACATATAATTTAAAGTGCAAGTCCAGATAGAGGTAAAAATGCTAAGTCCCAATTCAAGGTAAAAACTAGCATTTTTTTGCCTTACAAGCCAGAGAGATTTTTGGGTAGAGTTTTGCCTTAAGGCTAAGAGAATCCTATCTCGAATGAGAAATTTTACAATATATAGAGAAAGAGGGAGAGAACTTAGTGCTTTCTTGGAAATACTTTGGTGTTCTTTTTACAAGCTGGCCCATGTGCATTCTGAGCCTTGGGAAGAGGAAGTCACTATTATTGATGTCATTCTTCTAGAAGAGGCCTTGTGGAACCATGCTATATAATCACTGAACCTAAATTTGGCATTTGAGAGCATGGGATACACCTCTTATCCTACAAATAGACTATGGTTTTTCTCCTCATAAATGCCAAATGGAGAAAGCATGTCGTGCCACTCACTATTTGCACTATTTGATGACCATCTAGCAATAACTTGCCTCCCCTTTGCCACTTGGACTGGCTTTGTCTCTTTTTGCACCTTGTCTTATTTCTACTTTGTCTCCTATTCTTTTATCCCTTAGGGGTGATCTTCTAACATGTCACTGTGTTCTTTGGGCTCTTTTCATGGTTGGCACTCAGGCAATTCAAAAGCAAATGGCTATTTCATCATCTTAAATTTGACATTTGTAGACCCGTCACCATTTGAAAACCCAATGGCTAGTTCATTGTGATAAATTTTGAAATCCTCAGGCTTGTCACCCTTGGACTTTCCTTCGGCCTCCATGCTTTGGCCTTTTTCCTTATGGGTCTTTGTTTTTCACGGGCTTTTTTTGCAAATTTCTTCCCACAAACTTTTTCTGCAGACAGTTTTCCCGCAGACAAAAGTTCATGAGAATTGTCTCAGTATTTTTGTCTTTTTGCCTTAAAGTCCTTTTATTTTAGGTTTCTTGCCCATAGCCTTTTCTGAATTCCTTTGGACTTTTTGTCTAAAGGAATTCCTTTAGACAAAAAGTCTGAAGGATTTCTTCCTTACCTCTACTGACTACCTTAGAATTTTTTTTGAAAGAAATCATCCTTTACGGCTTTCTCTTTGAAGTGTTCCCTACCCTCCACAAGGGATATTGAACCTAGAACTACCCTCCATAAGGGCACTTGTCCTTCACTTTTTGGGATGCTCCTTTGAATTGCCTAATTGAACTAAGCCATTGAACCGACCGATTGAACCAAAAATGGTTGAATGGTTTAATGGTTCAACACTACGTGCCACTCCTTATTTTAACCAAGCCTTTAAACCGTTCACTTGAACCAATCTATTGAATTGGTTCAATGGTTCAAAAATTTGTTGAACCAAGGTATTGAACCATTTGATTGAACCTACCAATGAACTTTGCATTGAACTTTGCATTGAACTTCTCCTTTGAACCAACCATTGAACCAATTAATTGAACCAGTTCAATGGTTCAAACATTTGTTGAGCTAAGCCTTTGAATTAAGTGTTGAACCAAGCTCGTTGAACCAAGTAATTAAACCATCTAATTGAACCAAGGCATTGAACTGGATGATGGTTCAATGGTTCAACAGCTCAAAGGTGCTAACTCTTGGAAAGATTACGCCACTGAACCACTCTTCCAACCTTAAGGAAAAGTGTCTTTGAACCATTTTAGCTCTCTTTCCTTATGAATTTCTTTAGACAAGAGTCTGAAGAATTTTTGCAAAACCTTACACTCTCTGAACTAGTTCTTTAACTGCTGAAAGACTTCACCTACAGAGTTTATAGAAATGGACCTGCAGAGTCCGTAGAAATTCTATAGAGTCTATAAAAATGGATAGATTCATGCAAAATCAAAAAATGAAAAGGCCTAGAATATCAGGGACAAAATGGGACCAATTTTTGGCCTGTTGGGCAAAAAATGGTCAACTCAACCCTCACTCTTCATAGAGGCATCCTTTTATCAACACCATGATGTAAAAATTCCCCAAATGGGTGGAGGCAATTTCTCTCATATCAACTAAATCTAACAAGATTTTAAACTTCATCAATCATCATATCATATGTTGATTGGTTGTTCCTCATAAAATCATCACTTGCAATGGAAAATTATTCAAAAATAAGAAAGTACATAAGATTTTTGACACTTTAGTCATTAAGTTAAGCTTTTGATCTTCATACTACCCACAAGTTAATGGATAGGTAAAAGACTTTAACAAAATCCTTAAATGAATGATCACCAAAGTGGTCACTAGATCTGGTAGGGATTGGCACTTGCACATTCTTTTTGCCTTATGGGCATATCAAACTAGCATTCAAACCCTTATGGTTTTCACCACTTTCTAACTTGTCTATGGTGTAGATTCTATCTTTCCTCTCAAATTGAAATTTTCTTCCCTTATAAATATCACTAAAGGATATCATCTCAGAAGAGGACTATCATCAAGAATGTCTAACCCAACTTGAGCTAGTTAACAAGCATCATTTGGATACTCTTAACCATTTTCATGTCTATCGATATCAAATCAAACATGCTTATAAAAAACACCTAAGATAATGATAATTTAATATTGGTGACCTCATCTTAAAGTAAAATTAACATGTAACTAACATGGAAAGAATCAAGCAGGGCAAGTTTTCTCATAATTGGCCTAGACCATTTATCATCATGCATAAGTATAGGTGTGGAACTTATCAGTTATAATCCCTTAAATGAAAGCCAAGACCTGATCCCATTAATGGTTTACATCTGCATCCATTCTTTTGTTGAAACAAGTTCTAAATCAACTTGTGTCTAACATAAGTTTGCCCCTTGTTTTACAAACTTATCACCTTCATCTCCTTTATTTAAGGAGAACCTATTAAATAAAATAATCATGTGATTATCCATCATAGGTTTATCCTAATCTTAAATATGGGCACCACAACTCTACCCATGGCATGATTCTCATGGATACTTTCTTCCCTGTATAAGATGGATCCCCATGGTCATTATTTCTTAAACCTCTATCACCCATCATTTAACCTTAATGTGCTATGGTTTCACCTTAATAAAGGAAAAACTTAGGAATACATAAGAAATTCCATGTCTAAAAATAAAAATAAATTTATTATGGGTCATATCTAAACTTGTAAACTACTCCCTTGAAGAAAAACTGCTGAAATAATCTTGAATTGCTCAAAAGGATAGAGTGTTCCCTTAAAGGAAAACTATCCAAATCAAACAAATCCAAAATCTAGACCACTCCCTTGAAGGATGGCTAAGTCAAAAAAAATTCAAAAATTAATTGCATGTAAGCTTCCCACATTGATCATCTTCCCCAACCTATAAACCAAAAAGCTTTAAAAAACCCTAAGTCAAACTTCAAAATAACAAAAAATGTATATATCCCAAAGAAAGCTTCACTCAACTTTCACAAAGCATTAGTAGACTTCCCGCATTGACCAATATACACTAAAATAAGACATGGATTTGATTATAATTATTTGTAGGTCACTTATAGAAGGTGCAAGCCATCTCCATAAGAAGGTTATACTTCCCTCCATTCACCTATTTGTATCATGTCACCTTTTTTCACCCTCTCAATCAAGGGATTTTGAGCTTACTTGACAAAACATAATTAAGTCACTTATTTTAATAAATAGACTGACACTAATGATAAATAAGGGGATTGTGTACATAAGCCTACGTATTGCATTTATGGTCTTTGCTGATTGGATTATTTAACCTCCTTCTTATACTTTCATGACTAGTTAAAATAACCATTGAGGTGTAGGTCTTATTTTTTTGAGTCATTATATACTCATTGACCTTCACCCTTGACATATATGATATCAACTAAACAAATTTATATGTCCAAGTTACATCTCTCAAATCATCTAATTCATTACAAATATAAAATCACATTATGAATCATTTAGTTATTTAGCTATTTACATTTTATTTTTAAATCCACTTCGATCATTACTTAGGTGATTTGATTATAAGAACATTCTATTTAACCATTTTAACCACATGTTTTATTATAAATCACTTAGGTGTTTTATAATCTCTTGTCTCAAAATCATCCAATAAATCACAATCATTATATCATCATCATTATAGATCACCCATCTAATAAAAAAACCATAAAATCAAAACATCTCATCACATAAAAATTGTAACAAAATTTTATTGTGTATGAACTATATTACAGTCTCATTTAGTTTCTAATCAATCCATGCATGAGATAATAATCAACCATTTATTTATCATCACCAAAATCACATTACATCATACTTAGTCATGTTTATAAATCAAATTAGATAATGATTTTAATCTTAACCATTCATGTCATTAAAATTATTTATACATATAAATATGAATATCACATGGATACACTCAATTATATCATAGACATCATAATATGATCATGCATACACATGTTATTACTAAGAATGATAAAACATAATATAAACATATCATCATCACATATAAAGAACAAAAATCACATCATAAGTAATAAACTACCATAAACCATCATCATCATCAATTAACATCATAAATAGAACATGTGTTGAATATATATACATATGTCCATGTTAATATCTCAAAATGATATGTCACTATTAAAATTAGGGCAGTGATAAAAAACCCTCACTCTTCACTAACACCTAATAAAAACCCTAAATTTACTACCCTTAGACCTATTCTTATGCTTTTTTGATTACTTGCCCTTACCCTAACCAATAAAACTGACCTAATAACACACCAAAATTTATAAATGAAATAGAATAAAAATTCAAAACATGTAACCCTACCTCATCTTGGTTCTACCTCTTCAATAGCAATCCACCTCCACCTAGTGCCTTCCCTATTATACCCTACATTTCCATTTCTTCCATTTGGCACAACCTAACTCACCACACCCAAACCCCTCACTCATGACACCCAAACACCTGGTCCCCACACTTTGTCCTCATGCTCCACCAATCCCACACTTCCATGTCCTTACTTCATCACTCATCTCACTCAAAAAATTATCTTGGTTATTTTTAAATGCATAATACTCCAACACAATCATAAAATATAAAAATATAAAAATAACTTGACCATATAAATCAATGAAACCATTTTATAGGGTTTGGTCACCAATCAATGTTGGTCCTTTCTTGATTGGGATGACTGACACTAGTCCTTGTTCCATTAGATTAACCAGTGTTAGTCATACCACTTTGAGTATTTTACACCTCCTTCACCCCCAACCACCACACTTACCCCTTAGGTCCCTTTTTCTATCCTACACTAATTTGTCTAACCAATTTTCCCAATACCAACCAAAAAATTTCATAGTCACTACATTACAATTCCCATTCACACATCATAGACCACTTTATTCTCTACCAACAAACCTAACCACATCACCTTAAACTCACTCAATTTTTTTCCTATGATTCAACCTTTTCATGACAACCTTTCCTTGGTCATTTTGACCACATAACTACCTTTCCATACTTAGTAAATACATGCTACTTTTTCTCACAACCCTTTAGGTGACTTAGCACATGACCACTTATGGTCCCAACACCTATGACCCTTTTATCTTCTCAAGATCACATCCTACTTTTGGATCCCTAAGAACACATGAAAATACAATAGGAGACTTGAGTTTATAAGTGTAACCCATATTAGCTAATCTTCATGTTGTGTCTTGATTACACTATCACTTATTATTCTACATGTAACCCTATTTAGCAAATTACTTCAACTATGGTAGATTAGTTTATGTGTGATCTATGATATTATAATTACTCAAATTCTTTACTCCCATTCATTCTTTAAATACCCACCAAACTAACAAAACTTGTCACAAACTTATCCATTTGTCAAACCTGAACTCAATTCCATTTCACTCATCGATTCCTTATTTGAGGGGGAACACCTCTTCTCATACTTGGGGCATCTACCTTATGCAAATAATTTTTTTTTTTTTTTCATCTTATCCATTTAAAATACATAATAAAAAGGGGAAAAATTAGACATGATAAAATTGCACCAATGTTTCTAGATGTCATAACATACCCTTTCGACCCCTTGTCCCCCCTTGGGTTAGAGTATTTATTAAAGCCCATTAGGAGCCTATTTACCCCTACCCATATTTATCTAAATTATTTACTTAATTAAGATAATAAACTTTTATTTAAACCTCACCCTAAGACCAAGCCAATGAATAAATTATCGATGCCTTGCCTTAAGACCATTTCTTATCCTATAATTTAAGTCTTAACCTCCTAAGACCATTTCTTCCCCTAATAGTTACTACCTAGCCTTCCTAGACTATTTTTATCCATGTGACCATATTCCCTTAAACCAACTTGGACCATTTATAATGGTCTTAACTTCTAAACGTATGTGTAAAAGATTATTTTTGGTAAGATAGACCTATTCTATCTTAAGTAATGTTGGTCATCCCTCAACTCATGCCAGTTGAATAGGACCAGCATCAATTGGTTAATACTATCGATTACCTTTGATTAGGAGGTTGAAAAAGCTAAGTCTTAGTATAAGTGATCATTTTATTATGAACTTGTACGTAAACAAGAGGCCTGACCTAGAAAGCTAGAGACTTCCTAAAATCATAAATTAATTACATCATTGTGAAATTAAAGGTTATAATAGTGTTACACTACTCAGATTCTCCTAAGACTCCATCAAGGTTCTCTTGACCTGTCATCTACTTCCAGGATAATATTGTTATATTAAGATGAGTAATTTTCTAATTATTGATCAAGTTCAAGGAAAATTATCTTATTATTTACTATTTTAGTATCTTCAACCTTCCCCATCACCTCAATTACCTATGTTAAATTATTACACTTCAACATCCCTTTGCCATCCAATACCCACCAACCTTCCACACTCTTTTGAGCCCAAAATCTATATCTAAACATTACTTATTTTCATACCCACCCTAAAAGACCTATCCCAACCTTTTACTAACTCAATAATTCTCTAAAACTCTCCCAAAATCCCACCTTTCTACTAAGACTTATATTTGCACACAGTGACCAATGCCAATTCTTACTGATTGACATCGATACATAGAAGACTGGCATCGATCTTTATGTAAATTTTTTTACCCCAATTAAAAAGATAAAAATACCCATTTCAACCTATCAAAACTCTTGTTTTTTAATCCCTATCACAACACAATATTTATCTAGAATAACTAGATCTGACTATTATCACTTTAGCATTTCTTTTATATAAATTAGCTTAATTTGTTTCAAAAGGAATCAGTAATTTTTAAGTATTTTATAAAAAATTTAAGTAATTTATTATTTTTTTATTAAATAATTTCTTATCTACTTTTATTTGGACTTATTTGTTTTAATAAGTGGGTTGACAACCATCCTAGGAAGTTTCATACTTCTAAGAGCTAGAATTTGTTAGGCAACCCATTTAGCAACCATTCTAATCCAAATATTATTTAAGTATTATTGATTTATATGTCATTCCTCATTAGACAAATAGGATTACTCATAATTTCTATATAAATAGAGTGCACAACCACATCCAGGTTCATCTACACCTTCTCCCTTTTTTTAGTTTTACTTCTTTTCAAAAGTAAATGAAAATGATCTAAAATATAGTGAAATAATGGGGACTTATGTTGAGTATTTGAAATATCCCCTTGATCACAATATATGGGTAGTTATCTTGACATTTCCCCTACCTAACCTCACGAATTTTAATGGGGAAGGAGATCCAAATGCACATGTCAAGGCATACAAAACTAATATTAAAGAGATTAAACTTTAGGATGGGGTAGTCACAAAAATATTCCCAAATACCTTGGGGGGAATCATGATTGACATGTATTATCACCTTATTAATGAATAAATTCATTCCTTATAAAAAATCATGGTGTATTTTATTAGGGAATTTGATATGAACAAATGTCTCAAGACTAGTATATGATAATTATTCCATATTAAGCAAGAAAATAATGAATTTATTGACATTTCATCACTATATAGTGTAAATTTTTATATTCATTTGTTAGTGCACCACATATGGACCAAATATTACTATGATACATATTTATACACTTCATTAACAATAAAATAATGGAGGTTCAAAATTTCCCTCATCGGTCCTATGATGAAGCCCTTGAAAGTGTTATGATAGTTGACCAATCATCCATTGATATTGGTCACAAAATGTATGGAACTAATGGGAGAATAAGAAACTTAAATTAAAAATAATGGATGTTATCAAAATTAAAATCATAATAACCCTAAAAATTAAGTTCCTAAGGTTATAAGTAGAAACCATATGCATGGTGTGATAGATCAAAATAAGTGGTCAAACATTGTGAATAATAACCGGCCTTAACTCAAATACCATAACAATAAAAAAATATAGGTAAAAGGAACCAAAATAATTCACCTATAGTTAATACAATATATTTTAACTATCATCTACCCCATAACATGTAGTTTTAGAACCCACCTCAAAACTAGTTTCAACATTTTACTCATTTCTTGTAATATTCGAATAAACCCTTTTATTAAGACAACAAACACAAAAATTTGGTACAAAACTAGAATTAAAGACCTAGGGATTATAATTCCAATGTATATTATATTATCCATAGATTATTTGGACATTAAACTTGTGCCTTTAGGGAATATAATAAATTTATCCAAATATTTATTGAGGACTAATGACAAACATTTTTATACATGCTCCTAGGGAATGTTAATGTAGACCTCCTAGCCCAACAAATAGGAACTATGACACCTTAAAATGCAAAATTGTGTATATAGTAAAATTATTTCTTGGCTAGTATTAGCATAACAACCATAACCAACCATAGGGTAATTAAGCCAGTTGGCCTCCACCAGTTGGGATCCATGATGTCAAAGCTTCTACTTCTAGCTCAACCAACCCTAATGTAACTCCCCAATTGGGACCTCAAGGGAAAAAATATATGGTAGGAATTTTATAGTTATAAAAAAATGAATATGTGAATATTATCACTCGCACATGATAGTACAAACCTAAAACTCCCCATTTATCAAATGTTTTAGAGACTAACATCAACCCTAAACATGTGGGAAATTATTATTTGTTTGTATCCTTAAAAATACAATTTCCCACGTTTCCTTCTTGGACTTACTTAAAAACTCTCTTTCCCATCACTTAACATTAAATTATGCCTTAATATTGGGCCACTTATCTAGTGTTTCACCTCCACCCCAAGATCTAATTAACCACATTGACTTGTACTTGCTTCCACCTAAGCAAAACTCAAGAGACGATGGGTATTTATTTGACCTTAAATTCTAATATGGATAGGATGGGGGATCCATCTTTTTTTACAAGTTTGAATATATAATAATATGAAAATAACAATGGTTAATGATTGGTTGGTTATCAACATAGTCCCCTTCTCATTTATACATAATCTTGGTTATAAATAAACTAATTTCTCCAAAACAAATAACACCCTCAGAGATTATGATAACCTCAAATCCACTTCAATTATGGCCATTATTCTTCCTAAAACTTTGGGTCCCAAAACTATTCAATTATTTTTATGTGAGTGATAGGAACACAAATAATGACAATATCATTTGAAGACCATGGACTCAAATAATAAAGGTAATACCTTCTACATTATTCCAAGATATTATGGTTTTACACTAAGGAAAGGTATTTTTAACTCATGGGGATCTTGAACCTTTTGGTTTTATCCAAGCCAACCTTAACAAGAAACCAAGACTCCATATCAATTACTAGTTGCCTAACAATTTTGTAGTGAAACCCCTACCCTTAGCAAAGGATAAGGATCTGATAACAACCAATGAATATATATTAAAGAGGGGTTATAAAATTCAAAAAACATTTCTAAATAAGGAACCTAAAGAAATGAGGATTCAAATGATATATAAAATTAATTGCGAATGCTTTACAATAGTACCATCCATATTGACTAAGTTTAGGGATAAAATTATAAATGTCATGGAAAATGATAAACCCATTTTACTCCTGTTTTATCTTTGAGGAGTAAGGAAATAAGTTATTTCTATATCTTAAGACCAATAGACCTTATAAGGATATGCTAACATCCCTAAAATTTCAATGGTAGATATTTTAAAAGAATAATAAGTACTCCCTAAGTTTGATTATGATTATTCCTCCGTGATTGATAAATAGACCATTCATTATGATGGGGAAAATGCCATCTTATAACATGGGCAAGATTCATCCTAATTTACCTAGGAGTAAAATTCACACCTTTTGGTTTTAAGCTTAACTTTGAGTGTACTAACAATGGAGCAAGATATAAAGATTTATTGTTAGGTATCATTAGCGTAAATAGGTTGGGAATTTAAAAAATAAAAATCTAAGGTGACTTACAACTGATGATTAACCAAATTTTATAAGTCTATTAAACCAAATTTGAACACATCCAAATTTAAAAGAATGTTGTGCATGAATTTTCTAGGGATTTTGACTTCATCTCTATAGAATTAATTCCTAAAGAAATTAAAAAACTCAATAACTCCATGTACACCTTGTATTATCATTTCAATGCTTACCTAGTGATACTCAATTTAGATTTCATGGTGTTTATTAGGCTTGAATGTCCTGTTCATAAAATGTCAAGTGTAAAAAATGATGCTTACATTGGGAATGATGATATCCACTTTGATGATAACGATGAGACAATATTGGAGTTTACACAATCCTATTATTATATCCCTATGACATATCATAAGATAGGTTTTTCCCTTACTTGTTACCCTATGTCTACCCTCATATCTAAGTACTAAAATCCTTATTTTAAAATTAAATATTATCACTCTTTTGATAAAGAGTATGACATTTATGATACAAATTAAGAGGATCTTAACCTTCCTTGTGATAAATAATTATTTGAAGAAGAGAATGCTTCCCTAATTGAAGATATGATAGACATAAATATAGCAATGAAAGAAAACCATTGAATCCTCAAGATTTGATATTATCTATCACATCAATAGCTGGAGAAATATTCTTTTATTATCAGGATTTTTAAGGCCCTCACCTTTTTTATTACTAGACCCATTGGATTTTAACTCAAATCATTACTATCTTTTTAATCTTATAGTTAATATTAATTGCAACCATTAGTTTAAAACTAATAACTAAATGAATTTTAAATAAAAGGTGCATATAACACATCATCCCACTAGCATAATAAACCTTAGTAATCAGCATTAAACATATCATTAGGTTGTGAAACTAATTATCTAAACCATTAAAACATACTAGATATTAAAAATATGGATATAATAAATGAATCAGTCCAATATATAATTTTTGACATGACTATTTTTAATTCATAATGTTTATAAAAATATAAAACCAATTATGTGTAAATATTATACATCCAAAATGATTCACAACATGGTACAATATCAAATATACATAATGATAGTATAAGAGTAAAATGTGAGCTACAAAAAAGTATCCATGATCTATCACATAGAATGATGGTAATTCCATCTAGTTGAATCAACTCATAGAGGGAGAGAATAATCCAAGTGATTTACCTCCAACTATAAACCAATGATCTCCTACAGACCTCCCTTTTTTAAGTTTCCCTACCCTTCCTAGAGGGTAAGATAAAAATTAATTTGGATATTGATAAACAACCAAAACCCATGTATATAATAACACTATTACATTTAGAAATAAAATAGACCATGGAATCCACACCTCTATATAAATTATAATAGTAAGCATATAAACTATTAGTATAGTGAACATTACTTTAACAAAAGTTTTCATTATAAATTCTAGATATAATAATCTGAGTCATTTTCAGTCACACAGAACTATCTTCTATTGAATCATAAAATTATATGAGGGAATACATATATGATTCATCCACTGACATACTTATAAATGTAATCCTTGTTATCTAACATATCATTCAAGTATAAACTCAAAAGTAGATAAATAATTACTATACAATAGTGAAATTATTAACATTCACATTCATGTACCCATTTTATCCTTTTACAGATATGTTAATACACTAGAGAAAAAATCATGTTTCTCTAAGCTTATAACTCACATATCTATCTAATCATAGTTTACAAAATCTCAAATAATACTTAATAAACTCACATACCTTTGTAGAGTAAATTTTTACTCTACGTTGCATTCAAATTTTCAATCGAGCACTGCAGTTTTGGTTCCCACATACCTTGGTCGTAGCGGTAGATTTGGAGTAGAGCACAGGTTTATTTTTCATCTAAGTGTCAAAGTGTAGTAGAAAGTGCTAGGTGGCAATCACGGAAGGCCCTGAACTACCTTTTTTAGAGAAAGGTGGAAGTCACCACGTGTCGGCATCCGAGAGACTTTGGTTCAATGCATGGGTTCAATACTTTGGTTCAACGTAGAAAGGAGTCGTTTCATTTTGTCTAAGTATCAAAGAGTAGCAAAGGCTACTAGGTGTCACTCTCTGAGCCCCTTTCTACTCAATCCCTAGAAATAGTGGAAGACACCACATACCCCTCGAAGGAGAAGTAGAAGATGCCACATATCTTCCTAAGAATAACAAAGGCTGCCACATGTCAACTTTTGAGAGACCATCTTCGAGCTTCATTACCAATTAAAGATTGTGGTGGGTCCCAAGTGTTATTTAAAAGACCTTCAAAACACCAAGTGTCAACATGCAAATATTTCCATGTGCATCCTTGCCCTTTTAAAAGTTTCTTCGGCAAGGAATGCAGTGAGTTTTATTTTGTTAAAACTTCTAAGTATTGAGGAAGTGAATTGTGATAGGTGTCAAAGGCAGAGTGTTCCTAAGTAGAATATAGAGAAAGTAGAAAGTGCCAAGAATCATTCTCTGGTGCCTTCTAAGCAATAAGGAGAATTTTTGGATACTGATCAATTTTCCTCTTTCGTTTCAATAGAACAGAGTGTTCTATGTATCTATTACCACAAAGTGAGATGGAGGGAAACTCGGTGGGAGTTATTTCTGGTAGATGGAATAGTTCACTAGGTAGATTTTTGGGGGCCTATAAATATTAAAAGGGCCATCTATTTGTCTGCTATAAGTAGAGGTAGAATGGATGGTTAAGTGGCTAAGCAGATGATGGAATGAGAAATTTAGGTGCAAAAGGAGGTACTAGACAATGAATCACCTTGCTACAGTTAGGGTAGTTCTTGATAAGACCAAGATGCATTTAAGGCATTGAAAGCACCATCTATTTGTCCCCTATGAGTTAAGGATGGAGTATAATTGTGTGGGAAAGAGGAAAATGGTGAGATATCTGAGGCTATAAAAGAAGAAGAATTGTAAAAGAGGGAGGGGGGATTCTATAGTTTGAGACTTGCTAGAGTTTTTGGCCAGTAATATCATTTGCTTTTGTCTCATTTTCTTGAATTGTAAAGTTGATGTAACTGTGCATGTTTTTGTGCCTTTTATGTGGCTGAATGAATTGAGAAGATTGAACTCTATGCCTTGGTTGATATTATCTATCATTTTCAAAGGTAGTCTATTTTGTAGATTTTTTAGAGTTGTGATTAGGAATGTCATTTGATTTTGTCTCATTTTCTTGAGTTGGAAGGTTTACATAACTATACATGATTTATAGGCCTCTTATGTGATTGGAAGATTCTTATAAGAAGATTGAACACTATGCCTTTTTTGATGTTTCCTATGTCTCAGTGAAAGAAGCCTCTGTTGTGAGCCTCTATTTCTATTATTTTAATCTTTTACATTGATCATGCACTTGTCTACTCTTAAATGTAATTGAATCTTATATATTTCACTATGCTTAGGTTAGGATTAGGATTACACTCAGGTGCATCACCATAGTTAGGTTTCAATTCTTGCATTTGTGTTTCTGTTTAATTTCCTATCCCTTTTCCCCCAAACACTTGATAAAATAGAAGAGACCAGCTTCTCTAAAGTTTGGAGGTTGTTTCAAGCCACAATGTCCCATAGCTTGAAACTTCCCATTGTTAATTGATTAGAATCAAGCACAATTTTCATCATCAACAGTTTTTGGCATGCCTGGTGGGACCATTCTTGAAGTTTCTTTCAAGACTGCATGAACTAGAGAGCTATGAGGAGTCAGAGTTGTGGACCAGTCACCAGATCACAATCTGCTAATAATCTAGGTATTCTTTTGCCACCTCTAGTAATTAGTCTAAGAAGAAGAGCTAACCAATTTGTACTAGTACCAAACATGGGATCCCCTATACCCCCAAGAAATTATGCAAGTTGGAACACTAGTAGCCCCTTAATCTTCCCAACACCACTAGCTATTTGGGATCCTATCCCAATAAATGCTCTAAAAGCTCTACCCAAATTTAGTGGGCAAGACTCAAAAACACCCACGGAACATCTTCAATATGTATCAAATGTCTATGCCATACATGTTGTGACACAACAAAATGTGGCCTTAAGGTTGTTAGCAACCTCATTCGAAGGGAAGGCTTTAGAATGATATCTATCTTTTATCCCAAATACCATATCTACATGGGACTAGCTTAGAGATAAGTTCTTTGAAATATTTATAGAGAAGGGTGATAAGTCTTCTTTGTTACAACAATTAATCACTATTCAAAGAGGACCACAATAGGACATGACTGATTTCAACACCAGATTCCAAAAAACTTGGGACATAATCCTTTCTATAGCTAAACCACCACCTAGTATGGCCATAGTATTCTATCTCAAGGCTTTAAATTCAAATATATCTAATATGATTCAGTCATTGGGAGGACAAACTTTGCCAGTGACTTATGACTATGCGGTCAGAGCTAAAAATCATTTAATAGATGCTGGAAAGTTACCTCTAAGGCCCCCCATGCCTATGTTCCCAAAAAATTTCTTGCCCTTACCTCAAGAGGTTCCTAAATCTGTAAGCCCACCTGTGTCTATGTATACTTACCCTCCATCATTTGTGAAGCAACTGGTCCCTGCTCAGTCATCTGAGATGGATGATATCAAGAATATCTTGAGGATGTTTTCCAATGAGCTGATTAATATAAAGAGGCAACATAATACTTTCCCTAAGCCCCCTTATCAAGGCTATCAAGGAATAGGTTTTTTTCCCAACCAAACCAATATCAAGGCCCTCCAAGACAAACTAACCATCAAATAGCAAATCAATTAGTTGCAATTCCCACCCCCTCAGAGACCATTCCTCCCAACTCAAATAGGGAGATGGTTCTAGGTCAGAATAATTATGTGGATGATATTAATGCTTGGTGTTTCCCTTGCAACAATGCTCACACACCCATAGATTGTTCTAGGGGTAATCTACAACAAAGGGTGGCTGAGCAGAGAAGAATGGATGGTCAATTTGCTAGTACCAATAACAATCAAGCCTACCAGTCTCCTGGCATGCAAAATTTAGTTCTAGTGGCTCAGATGCAAGGAATGTCCTTGTAATAAGAGGAAGAAATAGCCCCAGAACATGCTTGTATCTCATGGGTTGAGGAAGAAGAAGCAATTTTCTTGAATGAAGCATCTACCTCCCAAAGGCCAGTAGTGTAATCTAATTATTACACTAGATCAAAGAGGAGGATGGTGGAGCAACTCAAGATTGTAAGTTGTCAAGTCAAGAATAATCCTCCATCTCAAGGGTAAAGGAACGTTGTTGTTAGAAAAGAAGTGCCTCAACTGGTATGAGATCAAGAGATTCTAACCTAGATTCAAGAAAAAATGAGGTATCCCTATTAGCAAAAAACTCAGTCCTTGGGACCGATCAATGTAGTAGACCAATTAGAGAGGACCCCAGCACAAGTATTGATATGGGATATTTTAGCTATTCCTAAACAAAATACACTACTTCAAGAAGCTCTGTAAGGGCAAGCAGTGCCCAAAGGTGTTGTTACCAAGGAAGGACCTATTGGAAAGGAAAAGCTTAAAGATATGGTTCCTTTAATGATAACATCCTTCATGAACAATGTAGCACAAGTAAATCTAAGCCAGAGCCTTTCTATTTGACTCTAATAGTTGGAAAGAAACTCTTGCATAATGCATTGATAGATTCAGGAGCTAATACAACTGTGATGCCCAAGAAAATAGCTGATTCTTTGAGAATAAAATATGAACCCCTTGCAAAGGGAGTTATGCAGCTAGATGGCAAAACAGTGCAAACCATAGTGAGAATTAAACAACTCCCCTTGCAGTTATACACATGTCCCAACATAGTGGTCAACCAAGATATAGTTGTCATAGATATCCCTCCTATCTTTGGTTTATGTTTATCTAGAGACTGTACAGCAAAAATAGGAGGATATATGTCTCTTGACTGGTCTCACCTCATCCTGAGAACCCGATATGGTTCAAAAATGAAAATTCTATCTGAACCACTATCCAAGGACCATATCATCAATGAACCAAAAAAAATATTAGAAGTAGATCATGCCATGATAAATAAAGAAGAAAGAACTTTTGTCGAAGAACCAAGAGACTGGATTGAGCATGATCAAGAAGAAGAAAATAGCCAGTTGTTGGCTATGATGCATAGCGAGCCATATGGGAACTATGACTCTACTAGTTTGGGCATGTATGTCATTTTTGATGAGGATCAGGAAATCCAAAATGTTATAAGAGAAGAGGCACCTAATGCTCAAGATTTAGAGATCTAGACCTTACATTTTGATGGATCTAGAAGTAGACATGGTGCTAGAGCAGGATTTTGTCTTACTGCTCCAAATGGTGATAAAATTTTAAGGGCTATCCGATTCCAATTTGCTTGTAATAATAATGATGTAGAGTATGAATATTTAGTACATGGGATCCTGTTAGCCAAGAAAAGGGGAATAAAGAACCTAAAAGTAAAAGGAGATTTAGAATTAGTAGTAAAGCAAATATGAGAAAAGGTAGCAGCTAAAAATGTGAGAATGAGATCCTACAGGCATATGATTTGGGATTTGATAAAAGATTTTGAAGCTTTCAATATTGAGATAATCCCTAGAAGTCAAAACTCTGAGGCTGATAGGATGGGTCAGATTGGCTCACAACTTAACCTAGCAATTGGCCTATTAGTTAACAATGAGTTAGTAAAAGTTATAGTGAGGCCGACCATCCCAAACAATAATGAAAATTGGCAAGTGTTTGAAAATGATGCTCAGGTAGTCTCTTTCTTACAATAATCAGATAAGTTTGCTGATTAGTTTCAAACTAAAACTGAAGAGGCATATAGTGATCATTTTATCCAATTAAGGATGAATAAGCTCCCCAAGGGATTGGTCACCTTAGAAAACTTGTTTGACCTAGAGGATGTAAGCTTGGAAAAGAAAAGGTTCCAGGTAGATAAAGTAGACTATTTTGAAATAGAGGTGAGTGATGGGAAAAGACTAAAATTTGAGAATTACGTAACTCAAGAAGAGAAGGAAAGACTAATCTACTTGTGCTACAGATATGATAGAGTCAGCTTGGATCTATGAAGACCTTCATGGATACAATAGAGACATTATCCAGCACACAATAGAGTTGACTGAAGGATCCAAGCCCATTAGACAAAAATAGAGGCTATTAAATACAAGGATTGAGCCTCTAATGATAGATGAGTTGTAAAAACTTCTAGATTCCAAAATAATATTTCCAATCAAACACTCAACTTGGGTATCAAATCTAGTCCCAATTAGGAAAAATAATTGGGATGTAAGACTGTGTGTAGATTTCAGAGATCTAAATAGAGCATCTCTGAAAGACCACTATCCCTTACCCTCCATGGAACAAATTATACAAACTGTGGCTAGATCAAAGAGGTTTTCCTTACTTGATGGTTTCTCTAGATACAACTAGATTTGGCTAGCTAAGGAAGACCAGTACAAAACTACTTTCACTACCAAATGGGGAAAATTTGCCTATGCGAAGATGCCATTCAACTTATCAAATGTAGGAGCCACATTTCAATGAGCTATGGATATATCCTTTGGTGAAATTATAAATAAAGTCATCCTGGTTTATCTAGATGACCTCACTATTTTCTCAAAAAATGCTGATGATCATTTTGATCATTTGGAATCTATCTTCAAGAAATGTCAGGATTTTGGGATATCATTGAATCCCAAGAAATGTATTTTTGTTGTAACTCAATGTAAACTGTTGGGGCACAAAATACCTAAGGAAGGGGTTTTTATATATCCTAATAGAATCTTAGCTATAATGGACCTACCTCTTTTAGTAAATAAAAATGTAGTTCAGTCCTTTTTAGGGAAGATCAATTTTGTCAGTAAATTCATATCTAATTTTACAAGCTTGGTTAGACCAATGACACTCTTGCCAAAGAAAAACTTGGTCTTCAAATGGACTACAAAAGGGAAGCAAGCATTTGAAGAGGTTAAGAAGGCTATCTCAGCAGCCCCAGTGCTCAAAAACCCAAATTTTTTCAAGCCCTTCATAATGTATGTCTATGGAGGAGAGTCAAGTATTGCTACTATCTTGACTCAAAAGAATGACAAGCTAGAGGGGGAACACCCAATAGCCTTTTTCTCAAGAACTCTTAGAGATTATGAGACCAGGTATAATTTTGTGGAAAGACAAGCCTATGCCATGGTAAAAGCCCTCAAGAAATTCAAGCATCTGATATCAGGGAGCAAAATTTTGATACTTGTAGCTCACCCAAGTGTCAGGGAATACATCATAGAGGGGGAAACTACTAAGAAAAGAGCCAATTGGATCACTAATATTATTGAATATGATGTAGAGGTTAGACCCACCAAGTTGGTTAGAGGCAGGGGGCTGTGCCAATATATAACCCAAGAGCTTGAAAAGATGTTACCTGAGGAAGCAGATTCAAAAGGAGAGATGGAGACGATGCTAAAATTACAAGAGGTTGATCAGGAATCTTGGGTCACAAGTAGGATTCAATTTATGAAAAATGGGGTTTATCTGAGAGAACTCCTTTGAAACAAGAGGAGATATTATAGGATACAGGGAGTTCATTTTGTTTTAATTGAATAAGTCCTTTTCAAAAGAAATTTTGATGGAAAATTATTAAGATGTGTAGAACAGGCTGAAGCTAAGAGGATACTACATGAAATGCATCATGGAATATCAGGGGGGCATTTTTTTGCAAAGACCACAGCCATAAAGATAAGTGAGGTAGGATATTTCTAGCCTACTTTATTTGCAGATTGTTATTAGCTAGTTAGAAAATGTCAATCTTGCCAATATTATATGGGGATGAGGAGGAATGCAGCCATGCCCCTTATTCCTATAATTGTGGATGAACCTTTTGCTTAATGGGGTCTTGATTTCATTGGAATGATAAATCCAGTGTCTAGTATGGGTCATAAATGGATATTAATTGCCACAAACTATTTCACCAGATGAACCAAGGCAGTCCCACTTAAGGAAGCAACAGAGAATGTGATCCTAGATTTTCTAGGGGGTATCACTACTCACTTTGGGGCTCCTCACACCATCATTTCAGATAATGCTAAATCATTCTTAGGGTCTAAATTATCTAACTTTGCCTTGAGACATAGAATCTATCTAAAAACTTCATCTAACTATTACCCTCAAGGTAATGGTCTAGTAGAATCAACCAACAAGAACCTGATAAGACTCATCAAAAGAGTAGGGGCTGATCATCACAAACAGTGGCATAAAGTGCCTAATCTAGCACTATGGGCTGATAGAATCATGCCCAAGTAGGTGATCAAAATGTCTCCATATGAATTGGTATATGGAAAGTCTATCATGATTCCCCTAAGCTTGGAAATCCCTACTCTCTAGCTGATCAAACAAATTGAGATTGAAGAAAATGGCCCTATGCAGGTCAGAGTCACAGAACTTTTGGAAGTTCAGGAAAAGAGGGATATAGCCCATGATTCATTGATCAAGCATCAGGGAATGATTAAGGACTATTTTGATAAAAGGACTTTGAATCCTAATTTTGAAGTGGGCTCGATTGTTTTGAAATGGGATGCAATGGCTGCCAAGCTGGGTCAGCATACCAAATTCAAAGCGCTATGGATTGGCCCATATAGAATTCATGCATGCAAGTAGAAGAATTATTTTGAGCTAGAGTCAATGGAAGGAGAACCTGAAGAAATTCTTATAAATGGAATCTATTTGAAACATTTTAATTGACTTGGGTCTCTCATGTATTATAGTTAAATAATTTCCCTTTCTCACATTGTTTTTCCATTGTTTTCCCACTTTTATTTTAAATAAGTGTTTTAAACATATGTTGACAACTCTTTTGAAGCTATAATTTTCATAATTTTGATCTAGTGGGAGGTGGAGTTTTCTTTTTGAGCAGGCTCAAAAGTCTTGAGGGTTGCTAGTAACTATAGAGTAAATTTTTACTCTATGTTGCATTCAAATTTTTAGTCGAGCACTACAGTTTTCATTCCCGCATACCTTGGTTGTAACAATAGATTTGGAGCAGAGTGCGGGTTCATTTTCCATCTAAGTGTCAAAGTGTAGTGGAAAGTGCCAAGTGACAGTCATGAAAGGCCTTGAACTACCTTTTATAGAGGAAGGTAGAAGTCACCACATGTCGGCATCCAAGAGACTTTGGTTTAATGCATGGGTTCAATACTTTGGTTCAATGCAAAAAGGCATCATTCCATTTTGTCTATGTATTGAAGAGTAGCAGAGGCTGCCAAGTGTCACTCTCCAAGCCCCTTTCTACTCAATCCCTAGAAACAATAAAAGATGCCATATACCCCTCAAAGGACAAGTGGAAGATGCCATGCATCTTCCTAAGAATAGTGGAGGCCACCATGTGTCAACTTCTGAGAGACCATCTTTGAGCTTCATTGCCAAGTAAAGATTGTGGTGGGTCCTAGGTGTTATTTCAAAGACCTTCACAGCACCAAGTGTCAACATGTGAAGACTGCCACATGCATCCTTCCCCATTTAAAAGTTTCTTGGGCAAGGAATGCAGTGAGTTTTATTTTGTTAAAATTGCTAAGTATTGAGGAAGCAGATTGTGATAGGTATGAAAGGTAGACCATTCCTAAGTAGAATATAGAGAAAGTGAAAAGTGCCAAGTGTCATTCTCTAGTGCCTTCTATGCAATAAGGAGAATTTTCGAATACTAACCAAGTGTCCTCTTCCATTTTAACAGAATAGAGTATTCTGTGTATCTATTGCCTCAAAGTGAGATGGAGGGAAACTCAATGGGAGTTATTTTTGGTAGATGGAATAGTTCACCAGGTAGATTTTTGGGGGCCTGCAAACATTAGAAGGGTTGTTTATTTGTCCCCTATAAGTGGAGGTAGAATGGATAGTTAAGTGGCTAAGCAGATGATGGAATGAGAAATTCAAGTGTGAAAGGAGGTACTAGACATGAATCACCATGCCGTAGTTAGGGTAGTTCTTGATAAGACCAGGATGCATCTAAGGCATTGAAAGTGCCATCTGTTTTTCCCCTATGAGTTAAGGATGGAGTAGAATTGTGTGAGAAAGAGGAAAATGGTGAGAGATTCGACGCTATAACATAAGAAGAATTGTAAAAGAGGGAGGGGGATTCTATAGTTTGAGACTTGCTAGAGTTTTTGGCCAGTAATATCATTTTTTTTTGTCTCATTTTCTTAAATTATAAATTTGATGTAACTGTGCATGTTTTTGTGCCTTTTATGTGGCTGAATGAATTGAGAAGATTGAACTCTATGCCTTGGTTGATATTATCTATCATTTGCAAAGGTAGTCTATACTATATATTTTCTGGAGTTGTGATTAGGAATGTCCTTTGCTTTTGTCTCATTTTCTTGAGTTGGAAGATTTACATAACTATATGTGATTTCTGTGCCTCTTATGTGATTGGAAGATTTTTATAAAAAGATTGAACACTATGCCTTTGTTTATGTTTCCTGTGTCTCAGCAAAAGAAGCCTTTGTTGTGAGCCTTTATTTTTATTATTTCAATCTTTTACATTGATCATGCACTTGTCTGCTCTTAAATGTAATTGAATCCTATATATAGTTTCACTGTGCTCAAGTTAGGATTAGGATTACACTTAGGTGCATCACCATAGTTAGGTTTCAATTCTTGCATTTGCATTTCTATTTAATTTCTTATCCCTTTTCCCCCAAACACTTGATAAAATAGAAGAGAGCTTCTCTAAAATTTGGAGGTTTTTTCAAGCCGCAATGTCCCACAGCTTGAAACTTCCCATTGTTGATTGATTAGAATCAAGCACAATTTTAATAATGAACAACCTTATTTTAGGATAACTAGATAAAATATCAAATTGTTTATGCATTCTTCTTAACATAATTATTTTTGTTGTATAATCAAAATATCAAATACATAAATGTACAATTACCCCAATAATACTTCATATATTCAATATTAATATTTTATTTTTAATACTTTAACATAGCTAGTATATGAATAGGATCAATACATATACTAATGCAGGTTTTAAAAATTTGCCTATATTATGATATTCTATATAAGAACCTCACTCAGTGTTTATACCTCCTTTTAACAATTATATCCATATTTATCTCATAAAGAATCTTTATTAATTTATATTATTTCATATAATAACTCTAATAATTTACCTATGTGTAGGGCATGTTCTCTTTTATTTTATTCCATATTGGTTAATTGTCCAAAAAAGAATCCAATGAATTATCGAGTGTGGGTTATAGGTTCATGCAAAATAAACTTGCCATTGTATGTGTGTGTGTGTGTATTAATTTATATTATTTCATATAATAACTCTAATAATTTACCTATGTGTAGGGCATGTTCTCTTTTATTTTATTCCATATTAGTTAATTGTCCAAAAAAGAATCCAATGAATTATCGAGTGTGGGTTATAGGTTCATGCAAAATAAACTTGCCATTGTATGTGTGTGTGTGTGTGTGTGTGTGTGTGTGTGTGTGTGTGTGTGTGTGTGCGCGTGTGTGTGTACATACATACATACATATACATATACGTGTGTGTGTGCATAGTGTACATACATACATACATATACATATACATGTGTGTGCACATGTGCGCGTGCACACACACACACACACACACACACACACACACACACACACACACACACACACACACACACACACACACACACACACACACACACACACACACACACACACACACACACACACACACACACACACAAAAACACACACACACCCACACGCACGCGCACACACACACACACACACACACGCACACGCACACACACGCACACACGCACACACACACACACACACACACACGTATATGTATATGTATGTATGTATTTATCTGTGTATGTATGTATCAAATGTCAAATGTACATATAAATATATACATATATTAAGGAAATACAAGATTTACATGTACCAAAATTTTGGTAAGAACTTATTAGCTATTTGGCACCCAAGAATCATATGTTCCACCTCATAAGTGTTGTCCATAACCAAATATTTTTTTGTTCCTAGTGGTTTAATAAAACCCCAATAATACTTGTCTAGTATAAAACCATTCCCATTTGCCTTTAGGTGGAACTATGTTCCATCCCAAGTGAATAATAATGAAACCCTATTTATTTTTTATTGGGAAGAAAGGTTTATACATTACAAATTAAATGGTTCCACCTTACATTAATCCATAACTAGGTATTATTGAAGTATTATTACCATGGAATATTTTTTTAAAGAAACACATGAAAAACCCCAAGTATTTTTAATTTAGCGTACCTAGATATTGCTTGTCTTTATATTCTATTTTAAATTTAAGCACCCTTTTTTGTTTCCTACAACTTTTGTTATTTGAAATTCCTTATATTCATCTTAATTTTTCATGTTCCTCCTTCTACATCCATATTTCCCTACTTATCTTATTCCCCATTTTACGCATGCTTAGTATGGTCTCCCCATTAACCCCTTCTCTCAAACTCTTAATACTTGCATAATTTATGCAATAAATCAAAAAAATCCACTCTTCCATTCCACTCATAGTTATACCTCCACTCTATATGAGATTGACAACCATAAACTCCCCAATGTACCAAGCTAAGTCAACTTATCTGAATGATAATCATCCAAAGATAAAAAAACATAATTTCCTTTCCATAATCATTTTCAATCATAACCGAACCCTAACTTGAATCTCAACCTTGTCAAAACAAAATCATGTCCATGTCTCTAAATTTATTATGTTAATAAATTTTCAAACCATAAAACATTTAATACAAAATTGAATTTAATATCGAATAATTAGCTTGGGGAGGTTTTTCCCCTAGTACCTTTTAGCTAATAATACCCCCAAGGAGTGTATTATAATTTAATATTTAAATAAATAAAATAAGCACTCAGACTTTTACCACCTCATAACCTACCAAGATAACTCTCATTCAATAAGTAATATAAATGTCTAAGCAATAGTTATACTACATTATAACTATCTGTAAAGCATCATATAAAATAATATCATCCAAAAGAGTGTAAGAATGTATCACTAAATATATCTATAAAAAAAATAATAACTAAATTTATTCAACTTGATGAATAAATCATATGGTTAGCAATAAAACAAGGACTCATTCAATTCTACTATGGTATTTGTGGGTTCCCTAAATTTTATCTTGACCACCTAAATGTAATCATCTGATCACCCCTCGTCAATGATACACTCCATCCACACTATCATGAAGGGTGGAATATATCTTGAATTCACCTCACTAGACAAACTTGTAGTTAGTCCATATTATGATATAGAATCATCACGAAATAATAATAGCTGATAAAAGTGATTAATAAATAAAAATCATGATCATAATCATAATGTAATAGATCATCAAAGTAAAATATATTTGTTATTAAAAATAAAATAAATAGTCTAGTTCATAATGAACATCAAATCTACTAATAACTAACACATAATCTATTGAATAATGTCTAAAATAACCATAGGTAAAAACTAGATGTAACATCCTTCCCCTTCAAATTGGTCATCATCCTAATGACACTTATTTCAAATAAAAGTTCAATCATTTAATTAAGTTTAGCATAATTTAAAATAATGTCTTAGTAAAAAATAAATGATGTTTAATAGAAAATTTAAAAACTAATGAAATTACCTCATAAATTACTCATAATCCTCCAATATAGCAATATCTTCAAAATATTTGTCCCATTGTACCTTGCACTATGATAATTATCTATTTCATAAGAAAAATTTGATTATCAATCATTCTAATCAGTTATATTGTGATCACCCTTGGATCTTGAACATGTAATGCATTCCTATCCAAAACATGTGTAGGATCAACAATATACTTTTTAAGATATGAAACATGAAAAACATTATGCATTTATGCTAGAACTACTAGCAATATAAGCCTATATGTTATAAGATTGATTATTTCTAGGACCTCAAAGGTCTCACATATCTAGGTGACATCTTTACTAATTTACTAAATTTAAATCAAATATTGTTGGGTTTAACACAAAACAAATTTATCCCCCATAGAAGGTTTTCTTATTATCCTTTTTATATCAACATAGATTTTCATCCTATCGTTTTCCTTAGTCAAATTTTTCCATATTAATTTTACTTGCTCTTCCATATCAAAAATCATGCTAGGTTGAGAAACCACACTATCTTACAACTTATACCAACTAATGGGTGTTCTACATTTATTACCATATAATTCCTCAAAATAATCCATGTTTATAGTTTATTGGTAGGAGTTGTATGCAAAATCAACTAATAGAAGATACTCTTAACATTTGTATTATTGGTCCATGCAATACATTCTCAATAAATCTTCCAAGATGTGAGTTTTTTTGTTTTCCCATCCATTTATGGATAGTAATATATACTAAAATTCAGCTATGTTATCAATGCATAATTTAAAGTTTGCTAAAATATAGAAGCTATTTTGCGGTCTCTATCTAAAATAATATTTTTAGAAAACAAATGCAATCTATAAATTTATTTTACAAACCTTTTCAAAAGCATAGGTGTATCATAATTTATATTACCAATAATAAAATGAGTTACCTTGGTTATTTTATCCATAACCACCAAGATCATATAATGATGATTCCTAGACATAGGCAAGCCTTGAACAAAATCCATGTTGATCACATATCATTTCCATTCAGGTATTGAATGTGTGTATAGTAACTTAGTTGGATAAACATGATTAGCCTTGACTCATTGACACTCCAAGTATCTAAAAATAAAAATAGTTGCATATTTATTAAGTCCTTTCGAAAAATATAGAGGTTTTAGCTTTGCTAGCAACTTAATTACTCATGGATGCCATGAATAAGGATCATTATGTAACTATTTTAGCATAATATTTCTAAAAATTTCCTTATTATGTATATAAATCCTACCATTAAAAATTAAAATTACATAATTATTTAACTAAAAACTTTGATATCTATGATCTTGTGAGTTTTTAGTCAAACCTTTCTTGACTTGATCATAAAAATCATCACTAGGTGAGAATTTCACTACCTAATCTCTAAACGTAATTCTAATGGTAGTCAAAGTTGTAATGTATCCCCTATGACTAAGGGAATCTAATATTCATTTTTCCTTGCCCTTAATGTAGTTGATATCAAAATCATAGTAAGAAAGAAACTGTAACTATTGCCTTTGGAGAGAATTGAGCTGGGTTGGGTTAAATGATACTTAAGACCTAAATTATTTATCTTAAGTTCAAAGGGTTTACACATCAAATAATGTCTCAAATTCTACAAGGCATGAACTATATCGACCAATTCCAAATCATGAGGAGAATAATTTCCCCATATGGCTCTAGTTTCCTAGATTCATAGGCCATAACTAAACCATAATGCATTATCACTCCTTATAAACCATCTCATGAAGCATCAATTATCACTCATAAATGCCCATTCAGATCTAAAATCTACAAAATTGGTTCATAAGTAAGACTTTGTTTTAGGACTTGAAAGGTTTCTTTTCACTTACCTAAACAAATAAATCATTAATCCTTCTATTGAAGAGAGGTGATTGGGTTTATCTATCTTGGAAAATTTAGATATAAAATTACTATAATAACTTGGTAATCTCATAAAATTATGCACCTCATGCATGTTTTTATGTCTTGGCCAATCCATTATGACCATGATATTGGTTGGATAAATATAAATTCCCTCTATGGAAATGATGTGCCACATATACTAAACACATTTCTAAAATAAAACACACTTGGATAAGTTACCATATAATTTGTCTTTCTGTAACTATTATAACACTAACCTTAAGTGTTCACCATGTTCTTCCTCATTCTTAGAAGAAATGAGGATGCCATCCAAGAAGACTAGAACAAATTGGTCAAGATAATGTCTCAACATACTATTCATGAGATTCATAAAATATGTTGGTTTATTTGTCAACCCAAAAGGTATCAATATGAGCTCATAGTGCCCATATCATGTTCTAAAATCCATTTTAATAATATCCTCTTCATGAATCCTTAATTGGTGGTTTACTTCTTGAATATCTATCTTCAAAAAAATGTAGCACCATACATTTGATAAAAAAATATCATCAATGTGAGGTAATGGATACATGTTATTGATTATTTATTTATTGATCATGTGGTATGGTACATTATCCATATCAACAAATAAATAATTAATAAATAAATATAATGTAATATATCCATCCCTATTTTTAACAAAAACCATAGGTGCTCCCCACAATGAAACACTTGGTTGAATCTAATCTTTAGCCAACATTTAGTAAATTTGATCCTTCAACTCATTCAACTTGGATATGCGAATGAAAGGTTACCTACTATGAAAAGTGAGTTTCATTCATATTATTTCCATCTATAGTCAATTGAGGATAGTCCTTGGCATAATCATCTCCTCCACAGGTGAAACATCATCCTAGAGGTCCCTTCCTCTCAAACTATTTTATACCTTTAAAACCTTCTATGATATTACCTCTTAGATTTTTATTCCTTGAGGTAGTTGAAAATTATTCTTATTGTTTAAAAATTTCTTTAAAATTCCATCCCTAGTCTAGTTTTTCTTCTTAAAAGGAGTCTTAGAACTGCTAAACTTTTTCTTATACTTTTCTCTAACCTATACCAAAGCTTTAAATTCTTATTCTTGTTTTACATCCTTTTTGAACATGTAATCCATAGTGGATGGTCCATGCACATCCAAATCACATCCAATCTAAGGTCTCAATCCCATGATCAATTTTTAAATATAAAAACATTCATCTTTTCGATACTATGGAAAATATTTCAAGAGCTTAGTGAACTATTCCCAGTACTCATTTACAAATATATCTCCTTGCCTCAAATTATATAATTATATAAATTTCTAGTCAAACTAAAGTTGGGGTAATCACTGAGCTCTAAAAATAACCACAAATTACTCTTAGGTGGTGCTAATAGAATTCAAATTCATTTAGACCTTCTTTTTATCCCACCAAGTTGTTTCTCCACCAACTAGTTGGTAAGGTCCCCATACAAATTTAGTGACCTTAGAATAATTTAGAATATCAAAATATTTTTCCATATCTATTAGCTAAGATTTATCTCAATCACCCAAACTTGTGCCATCAAATTTTGGAGGCTTTACCTTCTTCATGTCTTGTCCTAACTCGATAGATACTTGAGCTCTATCATACTGGTGCACTTTTTCGTGCCTATGTTCATAACGAACTTCTTATTTTGAATGATGTTCTTCAGGTTATTTATTATTAATTTTATTTTCAATAACATGAACCTATTGTTTAATATATAATATATGATCATTATTTTCATTCATAGCTATGAAAATTTGAGTAATTTTTTTAGCTTGTTCTCCTATTGGTTGAATAGGGTCAATCTGACAATTTGCATTAAAAGGACCCTCACCAATTGATCTTCCTCACACCATTATAATTTATATAAAATTAGGATAAAAATATTTTTATTATTTAATTAATTATGTCTAAGAGCTAAACCTTAAGATTTGATACCATAATGTTAGACCTATCAGGTTTTAACTCAAATCAATACTATTTTTTTAAAATCTTATGGTTAAGATTAATTAAAACCATTAGTTTTAAATTGATAACTAAATGAATTTTAAATAAAATGTGCATATAAAACATCATCCCATTGGAAAATAAACCTCACTTAGTAATCAACATTAAACATATAATTAGTCTATGAAACTAATCATCTAAAATTTTAAAGTATACCAAATCCAAAAAATGCAAATATAATAAATGAATCAGTCTAATATATAATTTCAATGAATACTATTTTTAATTTATAATGTTTATACAAATTTATAACCACTAATGTGTAAATATTATACATCCAAAATAATTTACAACATGGTACAATATCAAATATACATAATTATAGTAAAAGAGTATACTATGAAATGCAAAAATAACTCCATGATCCATCACATAGCCTAAGTGTAATTCCATCTCATTGAATCATTTTATAGAGGGATAATATCATTTGAGTGCTTTACCTCCAACCATAGACCAAAGGTCTTCCACACACCTCCATTTTAGAAGTGGCCTTCCCCTTAACAAAGGGATATATAAAAATAGTGTGAATATCAAGAACTAACCAGAACCCATGTGTATATTAACCCTATTACATCTAGAAATCAAATAGATGATGGAATCCACACCTATATCTAAATGATAAAAATAAGCATGAAAACTATTAGTAATTTTAAATGATAATGTCTTATTTGTAACATTACTTTGGCCTATACAATTCATATATAAGAATTTGAGTCATTTTCACTCACTAAGAAATCTTTGTTATTGAATCATATAAATGATATCAAGGAGTACATATAAGATTCACCAACTGGTGTAATGGTATATGTACTTTTCATTATCTGACATAACATGAAAGTATAAATGCAAAATCAGATACATAATTACTATGTAATAGTGAAAATGTAAACATTCATATCCATTTACCCATTTTATCCTTATACATATATGTTAATAAGCTAGAGAAATTATTGTTATCCAACATAACATGCAATTACAAATGAAAAATTAGATATATAATTACTATGCAATAGTGAAAATGTAAACATTCATATCCATGTACCCATTTTATCCTTATACATATATGTTAATAAGCTAGAGAAAGAATCAAGTTTTTCTAAGATTATAAATCAACATATCTATCTAATCATAATTTACAAACACATAATAATAATTAATAACCTCTAATAATAATTTACCTACATATCAACTTATTTTAGGATAAGTATATCAAAGATCAAATTATTTGTACATTCTTCTTAACATAAATATTTCTATTATAAAATAAAAATACTACATGCATAAATGTACAATTACCTTAATAATACTTCATATTTTTAACATTAATATATTTTTTGTAAACACTCTAACACAACTATTGTATGAATAGGATGACTCCACATCCTAATGCATGTCTTAAAAAATTTCCTATACCAAAATATTATAAGGAATAACTTGTTGATGTGGGTTTTATGCACACCCTAGATTTAACAAGGTAACCTCTAATGTTTTAGGATCTCAATGGAGGTGAACTCCACTATAGGGCATTAATTGTAGGTATGAGTTGAAAAAATAGCTAATGTAATAACATACTAAGCATGTACGTAGTTAGTTAGGTGTATGTTTGGATGAGTGAAACCCATAATAAATATAAAACCTACTTGAGTTGGACTAATAGACCTTATTTTAAAGAGGGTAGATCTTATTCAAAGAAACTCCAAAAAGGGAAAGATTCCAAGGTAGAAAAGAAGGCTCTATGGTCCCAATAAGGATTAATTTTTGGTTGATCTCTTTGATGACAAGTGATTTAATACTTATGTTTTCTGATAATAGCTATTACACACTCACATGAAGACACAACAAGAGGATATGGGGAAGAACTTATATAGTAACTCTGGGAACTCAACTAAAGGTTGTTACCATTTAGATTACCTATTATTCACCCTTATTTATCATATTATATCTCAAATAAGAGATGTATCCAAAGTAGCTATAGATTACACCTATAAGGCTATATTAAGAAAATGCTTATGCACACTTAGAGAATTGAAATAGTCTACCTAATTTTATAAGATCAATGATACTTGCTAATTATCCAATAACTATTAAACATATTTAAACTAAAATACATCAATAATAACAAGAAGGAATTATATGTATATTTTTCACACTTTAAATTATTGAATCATATAACCAATAAAATAAAACATGCTTAATTCACATAAAATTGAAATAGAAAAGCATTGACACAGTTGTGTGACAATCAAAGAGACTTCTTCCTATATTGAAAAAATTTCCAACCCCTAAATACAAAAGGGTTACAAGTATAAAAATATATTGGGAATGGTTTACTCATCCTCAAATCCATGTAAAATTCAAAGTTTCATGTTAATAATTATAACATGAGTTTTATTTAAATCAAAACTTGCATGTACAAATGTAGTTGATCACAACTATATCTCCAAAAATAGGTTCTCTTACATGGAAATGCAATGTGTACATGATTACAAAATGTTTTAACTATTATAAGTATATGATACATATAAATAGACTTTAGTTACATTAATTAACTCTAATAAGATTGGCTTTGGGAATAACTATGTAAGATATTTTATCCTCAACATTTTGGATCACCTTTTGTGATCCTTCTTTAGGAGAAAGATATGATGAGGAATAAAAAACCTAACCACTTTAAATAGGGTAAAGGGTAATCAATTGAGTTAAAAATAGAAGTAACCATTATGAGCTCGTACCCCAAGTGCCAACAAGGAATGCACTTCCTATCCTAAGCCTCTCAATGGTTAAAAAGATAAAGACAAGGATAAATTAAATGTAAATTTGTTGGAAACATAAAAATAAAAATAATGTTTTTTGTTGGAAACATAATAAATAAATAAATTTTTATAAGTTATATAAAATTTTAATAAATTTAGAATTTTTAATGGAAAAATCAAATTAAAAATAAAGTTAAATTGTTAAATATAAATCAAATGATTAAATAAAAATTATAAAATAAAATAAATTAACTGGAAGATAAAGTTAAAATATTAAATGAATAAAAAATTATAAGGTTATAAGAGGCAAACAAAGAATAGAAAAAAACCTAAGTGAAAGGGACAGGCCTGACGAGGTGACCAGGGGGGTCTATAAGAAAAAACTAAGGGTTTACGAACCAACCAAGGGATTATAATAAGCTAAGGATAGTGTTATAAGTGGGTTCAAAACCTAATCCTACATCTCTATTAAGATTGGTCAAGTGTTTTCCAATTTCAATGGCTTACATCAATTTACATTTTAGAAAATGGTTTTCTATGGCAATCACCTTGGCATGTTCAATGCAGATAACATACTTGGTTTTGTAAGAATGATCTACTATAGTTGATTTAGCTTTTATTTCTAGATGAATGTCTACTACATGCTCCTTAATTCTTGTTTCGATGGATCTCCCCATTTCCTTGATGTAAGGAATACCATAGGATCACTCCACCTTGTAGACTCCACTATGAAGGTTGGGGTTAAGAGGGTCTTTGGTAGATTTTATGGATGTTATAAGCTTGTTAATGAGATATAAGGTGGAATTGATATGGTGGTGCTTAAGAAGTTTAGAAATGCTATTATAAATTCCTTTTACATAAGGTAAGAAAGCCAATGGTTCTTCTATAATGTTTTATTTATGTTTAGGTCTGATTACATGGTTCTTGGCTTGATTGATAGCTTTGGTGATTTGTTTCCCCATGTAACCATTCAACTTAAAAACCTTTTTTAAGTTTTCAATTTCTAGATCAATGTTGTCTATGTCATATATTTTTAATGTCATTTTTTGGATCAATGATGTATATGTTGATGACATGAATTTATGTTGTCCTCATGCCATAGACAAATTATAATCCTTCCATAACCATCTTAATAGTCTTTTACCTAGCATTAAATTCACCAAAGAAATTGAGGAAAAAAGAAACCTTCTTTTTTTGGATGTCTTCATCACCAACAAAGATTATGGTTCTCTTACTAGTAAGGTCTACAAGAAAGGTACCCATACATACCTATACCTTCATGCATCCTCTCACCATCATCCTACTAAAAAAATGGGAGAGTTAAAAACCCTTTCTACTAGAGCCTTAAAAATCTGTAGCATAGACAAAATTGATCTAGAAATTGAGTACTTAAATAAGGTTTTTAAGTTAAATAGTTACATGGGGAAAAAAATCCCCTAAGCTATCAATCAAGCCAAGAGCCATGTAGGCATACATAAGCATAAAGAAACTATTACAGAAGAACCATTGGCTTTCCTACCTTATGCATAAGGCATTTCTAACAAGATTGCTAAAATTATTAATTTACACAATATCAATTGCACCTTTCATTTTATTAACAAGCTTATAACATCCATAAAATCTACCAAAGACCCTCTTAACTGAAACCTTCATCATGGAGTCTACAAGGTAGAGTGATCCTATGGTATATCTTATATCAGAGAAATGAGGAGATACATCATAACTAGAATCAAGGAGCATGTGGTAGACATTCATCTTGAAAGGAAAGATAAATTAGCTTTGGCAGAGTATTCTACAAAACCAAGCATGTTATCTTCATTAAATATGCCAAGGTGATTGCCATAGAAAACCATTTTTTCAAACACAAACTAAGGGAAGCCATTGAAATTGGTAAACATCTAACCAACCTTAATAGAGATGTAGTCTTAGGTTTTGACTCCACTTGGAACACTGTCCTTAGCTCCTTATAATCCCTTTATTCCTAAACCCTTAGTTTATCCTCTATACCATGCCCCCCCACCAGTCACCCCGTCTCGCCTCCCCCTTTCACTTAGGTTTTTTCCTATTCTTTGTTTGCCTCTTTTAACCTTATAATTATTTATTCATTTAATAATTTAACTTTATCTTCAATTTAATTTAATTTATTTTATAATTTCCATTTAATCTTTTAATTTCCATTTAGTAATTTAGCTTTTTTTTAATTTAATTTTTCCATTAAAATTTTTAAATTTATTAAAGTTTTAAATAACTCATTAAAATTTATTTATTTATTATGTTTCTGACCAAAAAAATTATTTTTATTTTTATGTTTCCAATAAATTTAAATTTAATTTATCCTTTTCTTTATCGTTTTTACCATTTAGAGGCTTAGGATAGGAAGTGCATTCCTTGCTAGCACTTGGGGTATGAGTTCATAATGGTTACTTATATTTTTACCTCAGGTGATTACCCTTTACCCTATTTAAGGTGGTTAGGTTTTTTTTCCTCATCATATATTTCTCCTAAAGAAGGATCACGAGAGGCGATCCAAACTATCGAGGATAAAATATTTTACACGGTTATTCCCAAAAGCAAATCTTATCCATGAAATGGACTATGAAAGCATTAAATCTATTATTAATTAACTCTACATGTAATATAGAAAAATAATTAACCTTAGAAAATAAAGGTTTATTTGAAGTAGATGGTTTCATGGTCAAATATGAAGTAGTAGAAGGAACTAAAGTAGTTGATTGGGTCAAACAGGTTGGTGGGGCCATAGACATTTTCTTTGCCTACAACTCCTAGTAGTTTTTGTAACTAGTGATATGATACATTTTGATGATGTCCATATTTATAAGAGATGACCTATGTACTCTATTGACTTGTACAACAAGTGTGCATGTTTAGATTTGGTGGCCCTAAACTCCACCCAAAAAATACCTACTTTGGTAACCTTCTTCCTAACAAAACTAAGTTATGATTCAATTTATTCTAATGTAATCCTTTTAAGCCTCTACTTAAAATTGTTAGAAGCATGTTGAATAAATTTTTCAAAATTGGATATACTTATTAACTTAATTGTAGATTCCTTTTTTTGAGACATTTTCAATTCATCTATAATCTACAAGATTAGTTTATCATGTTCTAAAAACATTGAGACCAAAACTTCTATACTTGAAACCCAATCTTAAACCTCTTGTGTCTGGATAACCACCAATTTGATATCATTATCTTCTTATAATGGTGTCATTAAATAAAAATGACTATAAGCCTTATCATTTTTATATAATACAAGAAAATTTAATTTATTTCCATCTTCCTTTAAGGAATTGAATAAGTTTATTGTTTCAATAACATGAGGAGCTAGCTTAGCTCTCATTGAACCAATATCATCTAAAATGTGTACAACCAAAGGGTTAACTTTGAACATCATTTTTAATCTTCACAAGGACATTAAATTTTTTTTGTTGTTCCCTTATCTATTCAAGATCTTATTCTTGATCCCACCTGACATGTTCAATCCCCTCATAAAGTTTTATCAAAGCCTCATTTTGATTCATAAAGTAAGACTTGAAATATTAATTATAATTAGACTCTCCTAGCCTCCCATTATTTTTCTTTAACAAATAAAAACATCCTATCTCTCCTTCAAAACTAAACTTTTTTTAGTGTCTTTCTCAATCTTCCCCTTTTTGACCTATTGGACATTTTTTTGTGATTTTGTCAAATATAGAGCTCAATGTGGGAAACTATGTTATAGTTAAATTAGGCCTTTAGGAAGGATAGGACTATAAATTAGTAACACACTAAGGAATCACCAATTGGGTAGAGTCAACAAGCTTAGTGTCTTGAGTAGTAGTCTTAGCTAGAAGGTCCCCTAAAGATTTCATTAAAGCTTGTGATTTCAAGGGGTTTAGTAATGGTGGCCAAATTATTTTGGATCAATCTATACCACCAAACTAAGACATTAGATGAATAGTATACATAGGCTTCATATTTCCATAATTATTTGATGGAAAAATAAAAGTGGACTAGGTGGAACTATAAGAAGTCACTGGTAATCCTAATTGGGTGGAAGATACATGCAACAAGGTGCTTACCACAACTCCTTTAGTTTTCTTCAATTTAACCTTTTTAGGAATAAGATTGGTAGGGTTAATGGTGACTGAAGTGACAATAGTGGAATTATAAATAATAGGGGATTGAGAAATTATCCCAATACTAGAAAAAATTTGACTTGTGTAAACAATAGGACTAGAAGTAATAAGATCCAATGAAACAATGATTAAAAATAAAGGCTCTATAGATAAAATAGGGATTAAGGTAGTTGAAGGAACAACATCCTCACCTAACCTGTTGGGGTGATTTTGATTTCTATCCCTAAAGGCTTAAGAGTTTGACCTTATATATATCTCTTTTTCCTCTTATTCATCCTTAAATTCCATTTTGATGGACATTTGTCCATAGTCTATTGGGATCTCTTATGGTGGATCTTCAATAATTGTATCCATAGAGGTTCAAAGAACTAGAGGATTCCTCTTATAACAAACTGTAGTCTTGCTAGGAAAGTGGTAAATTTGTTGAGTGTAGGAAGAAGTAACATCTACACTTGTGGCAACTAGAATTAAGGAGGTAACATAAAGGATCTCCTCTTCTACATTTGAAGAATCAATGAAAATTGGTTCCTCTTGTCTACGAAGACCAATATCAGTAGATGTAATTTCTTCCAGCTCTCTCTTGATTCATAGTCCTCATTATAAGTGGTGGTATTTGAGATGGTCCATCTTGTGATGAACTCAAAAACACTGGGGTCTCCTCCACACTAATCTCCTTATTAACTAGTGTCATCACCATGGGTGGTTGCATGGAAGAGTTACCTTAGTCTTGAGGCTATTATGAACTATGAGAGGTATGTTGGTATTTAATTGACCATCTACTAGGAAGAGGGAACCTAGTGTGTTCATTATAAATTTCTATAAAAGTATTTTCTTGAATAATTCTTAAAAGCTCCTCATTAAAACTAGTTTCATTTTCTCTTTCCAATACTTCAACATCATCCTTTACATTTAAAAAAATGAAATCATGGTCATAGGTTTTTTGTTGGTATAAGATGTCAATGCCTTGTATGTACTTGTAGATTAGGTAGTGGGGATTCCAATACCTATGTGGTAAATAATCCAATGAATATTATTATTTATTTCTTACCAACTTCTCCAAACAAATTCTTGATGGTATAACACATCAAACCAATCATCAAGGAGGAACCACAAAATAGTCATTTATTCTTTTTATCTAAGTCATCATCCATGTTCTACCATAACCAATAGGTAATCTCTTTCTCAACAAGCTTGTCAAGGATATACTTGGGAAGTTATAATGGGTTAAAATTTCTCCCCATGAGCATAATCACTATATTCAAGGTAAATCCAATAATCCCCCCTTAGCCATAATGTCTTGATAATGTTTTATAATATTCTACGTAGGATTTTTTTCATGAATGAACCTCTATATTTGAGGGTAAACATTATTGGAAATTTATACTGTGTTCCTCATGTATGCATAGATACATAACAAAAAAATAATAATTGCATACCCTATTTTGTATAGTTTAGGGTTGGGCTTCAAAGTGATCCATTTTGTATGTAGATAATGCTCATAACAATGTCTAATAGATAAGACATCATGTATAAAGGGTTTCCTAGGAGCCTCTTATCCTTCCTAAACAAGTAATATTTAATCCTTGCACTGATAATCTCTACTAGAGTGAAGGTCAACTCTAAAGTCATCATCTAGTCTAGAAATGATACCCATTCTACATAGAGATAGTGAATGCTAGGGTGACCATACAATATATACAAAAATTCCATTCTAATGTTTATAACCATATAATGCTTGGTAATAGGCACTATTTCCCTTACCTTGAGAGTGACCACCTCTTGAAGAGTGATCCATTTATATGGAGAAATTTTAATCATGGTTGTCTTTTTCCACATTTCTACCTAGTGTCCATCAAAAGTATGATCTAAAATTCATAACTAGAGATACCTATGGAAGGCATCCCGTAAGATGCAAGCAACAACCATCTTATGGATTAGTTGGTTTAGGAATCCAACACTAGTTACCCTATAATAAAATAATAGGTCCCTTAATAAGATAATGCAAGGCATGACCTCAAGCTTAGCCACTATAAAATGTATTTGTTGATGTTTCAATGGTAGCAAGTATGTTACTAGTTGTTACTAGATTGCATCCTAAAGAGTTTATTAATTGGCATACTTATTCTTAAACACAATCAAATAAAAAATAGTGTCGATATACTCTGTAAAGTATTTGATAGAGACTTTTAAAGGTGGAAACACCCCTTAAATGCCTTAAATAAAGATGCAATTACTACTTGGTTTAATTACATGATTTTCATGATAATTAGACTATGTTAAATATTTTAACTATTTAGGACTTAGTATATGTAAATCCTAGGTTATTAAAGGGCTGAGTATAATAATAACTTGAAATAAATATAGGAAATAGTTAATTTGATAAGTTATTCCCAAAATAGTAAAGATTGTGAGAAAGTGTACTTATCTAGAGCAAAATAAGTGTTTCTATGAATGAGGAGGCTAGAACAGGCTTGGATATCAACTAGACATATTTCATTTTGTGACTATAGTTGAAAATAGGCTTTAGATAGTAACTCCCTTATGATGACATTAGCACCAATGGTGCTAGTGTCCTTAGAATAATTTCCTAAAAATTTTAGAGGTGTTATGAGAGAGTTTGAGGGAACTGTAGGTGATTATATGAATTCTAAAAGTTTGTCTATGTTATTGTTTTACATGAATCTCTTTCAAAACCCTAATGAACACCTATGCACATGAAATAAAAAAAAGATCAAATGTAAAAAAAATGAAAAAAATAGTTTGCAGTATATTATGATTACATGGGATAGAACTCTTATTGTCCTAGCCACTATTTATATTAACAATAATGATAGGGGTATCAGATCACATGTAGTTTTATCTTAAGGAATGTGCATTATGAACATGCATGGTATGATAGAATGACATTCACTTAGGCCCTTTTTTGATCAATCATGAAAGAATAGATGTGATATCTAAGTAATATTAGTGTTTTGAGTTGTACTATTCACTAATTTTATGTAATTATGTGCCAAAATAGTAAGTGATAGATGTAAAATGCCTTGTGAGTATCTTTATATAAAATTAACTATTATCTAAATGTAAGACCTTATTCTCTAGTTGAAAATGTATAAAATAGTGATAAAAATAAAAGAGAAGGCTCACAAGATGTTGAGGACCCAAAACACATTAAAAAATGACCATTGGAAACTAGTGCCAAAAATTAGACACTAGTGCCAATGGTACTACTATAAGATAAGGGCACTATTTTCCTAAGGTCCCAAAATAGAGCAAAAACTAGATAGAATAAGTTAAGTGCCCCTATGTCTTAGAGGGGATGACTAAAGACCATTAGGGGTGAAACAAATAGGGAAAACAAGACATAAGAAAGACCAAAAGACCCAAAATTACCATGTGAACAAGAGTTACATTTATCAGTAAGACCTTCATGGGAAAGAGAAACAAAATACATAGTACTTGTGGTTGCTTGACCAAATTAGGGTGTATACATTCCCCCCTTTTATTATAGTAATGTAATGAAATGAAAGTACTAGAGTGAAAGACAAATATGAATGTGTACTTGTACTTATCTATGTGGATGTGCTCTAGACCTGGTCCACTTATTAGTTAAAGAAGTGGATAGGAGAAATAATGATGTATATGAAGAGGAAATACATAAGGTGGGTACCCCCTATATTGAATCTAAATAGTGAACTAAATTATGAGTAGAAAAAACCTTTATTTCCCCCACCTTGATATCTATATAAAATTTGAGAATGTAAATTAAAAATGTGGAGAAATAAGGATTGTTTTCCCCCACTCTAATATCTATATTTAATTTGAGAATGTAAATTAAAAATAAGGAGAAATAAGGATTGCTTTCCCTCACTCTAATATCTAGACTAAATTTGAGAATGTAAGCAAAAAATGTGGAGAAATAAGGCCTACTTTCCCCCACTCTAATATTTTCACTAAATCTAAGTATGTAATCAAAAAGTGGAGGTCAAACCTATTTCTTGGCTTGTATAATCTAAGTTTGGTGAAAGGCTATAGAATAACCATTATATATGGTCATGTGACCAACATTGGTGAAATATTTGAGTATAACCTGGTAATATGAACATAGATAATGTTATAACTTTAGATTAAATCTATATAATCTACTAAATCCATATGGGATCAAGGACATGTGACTTGCATCATGCCCCCACACCTGATTTCTGAGTAATGTAACTATGTATCTGTATATCTATATATCTAATTCAAACTACATAAATTTTATATTTGAGTAAAGCTATGTGTCTAAATATGTATATCTAAGTAAAATTGTGTGTCTAAATATTTGTATGTTTGAGTAAACATGTGTATATATATATATATATATATATATTTGAGTAAGCTTATGTATCTTAATATCTGTATATCTAAGTATACCTATGTATCTAAATATCTATTGTCCATGTGAATCTATAAATAGTGTGTACATGACCCCTTTCAATTAGAGATTTAAAACAATGGTAAGGGTATATAACTAAAAGTGATACTAGTTGGTATGTTAATGATAGTTATCTTGGGTAATGTTGTTTAATTTATTGATTGTAAGGGAATTGCTTATTTTTAAATTGGTAATGGAATAGACTTTTGGTCTATATTGAGTTTATGAAATATAGGTTTTGTTATTTTAAAAGTTGATTTTAATTAACATATTAGAGGAAATAATATAGTGCAAGGTAAATTGGGGTCAAGTCCCACACACAAGAAATGGATCATGAATCAAAGTTATGGTTCTCTAGATATTATGATTGGAATAAGTTGGTATTAGTTGGATAAATTATTGCATGGGGTCAAATTTAGTATGGTGGTATTTTTAAAAGGTGGCTTTAATAGGATAGCTATTTTATTTGACTACTCATTTGAACCATTTTACTTGATAGTGATTATTTTTTCTAAGTTAGAGAGTATGTCAAGGAGATGAGGAGTGTGTGTGACCTAATATGAGGATATGAAAGTGATTATCTAGGCTAGGCAGGAAGTTACCCTATTAAGGGATCTATATTTTTTCCCTACTTTTGACATCTTTAGTACATTTTTTATTACTTTTAGTGAAAATTTGGTTGTTTAAGGACATTTTGAGAAATGTGGTGCTACTATCCTAATAATGGCACTAGTGTCTAGGACATGGCACTAGTGTCTTGGGTAGGGTGCTATTGTCTAGTGATACTATCCCATATATACTTATAGTGTCCATTAGGCTACGTTTTTTGTGCTTGTTATTGCTTATTGGTGTTTTATGACTGTTATCATAAATGTATATGATATTTTTTGATGCTAATATTGGATTTGGATATATTTTGTAAAAGAATGTGTGTATGAGAGAATTCTAGAGTCATCATGTGATGGAGTCATTACAGGGATTGCCTTTGACATATGAGGAGAAGGATATGGTAGATAGATTAGGTTTAGATCACACAACATAATTGGCTTTGATGCCATAAGATAGACATAAGATGATAATATTATGCGAGAGGTGGAATGTAGACACTAGTACATTTTGACTACCTACTCAAGAGATGACTATCAAATTGGAAGATGTCTATAGTATCCTAAGGTTATCAATTATTGATCATAGAGAAACGTTATAGGAAGCCACTAATGACTAAGCTATAAGTCAAGATTCAAGGAACTTTTATCAATGTCTATGGGTAATCATCAAGCAAGGAGTAATAATGATGTATCATTGTTAATGTTTCATAGTTTTGTAAGTTTTTATCAATTTTGTTATATTTTTTTATTGTTTTGGATGGGAGTAGGGTATATATCTCATATAGGATGCATGGGATAGTACATGATATAGAAAAACATGACATCATGTACTTATGGGGATGTAGTATGATATCCCACTTGTATTAGGATTTATACCACTTCACTCAAGAGATGTGTGAAGGTGGTATTGGGTCTTATTTACTATTGAATTATTGGGATTATGAGCTCATATTAGTGAGTAGACTAGTGTTTCCTAGATGGGATGATTGGGCTCACCTCAGACATTTATAGAGGGAAGATTGGTAAGACCCACATGCCCAATATCATGATGCAATGTCAATAAGTGATGGATAGGTTGATGGGTAGAGATATTATTTGGAAGCCCTATAAGAACTATGAGGGATGACATATGGATGGTGTTCAACTAAGATCATTGCAAGTGATTTGTTGGTTACATGACCATTATATTAATATATTTAAGAGGTTTCAGTATGAGTGACTAATGTAGCATTTTAGTTTTACTCATGATGTGCCATTATCACCATTAATGTGGTCATGGAGTTCTCAAGCTCTAGTGAGGCTAGGGAGTAGGACCAAACCATCAGATGTAGAATTATCTCTAAGTCCATTGATAGAGTGGGATTAGATGCTTGATATACTATATGTGGATGATGTAGGTGTCGTTGATGTCTGAATAACATGGTGGAGGTAACATAAATAGGCACCATTATTCTTGGGAGTAGGATCATCCTAGAGGATGCATTGGATGTTGAGCCTCTTAGGTATATTGATGGTAGGTTTCCATCTCATATTTGTATATTTTTCTTACTTTTTTACTTATTTAATTAGGTAGGTATCTAATGTATTGTGTTTGTATTTGTAGGTCCAAATGATAATGAGTATTAGGAGACTACCATTGAGTCTACACTCTGAGTATTGACATAACATATCCCTAATAATTCCATAGATGATGGACTATTGGAGAGGGCCACAAATGTTGCCAACATCTATATTTAACTTTTAGATTGATCAACAATTACTACTATAACATATAGGTTAGAAACTATTGATAGGGATGAGGTATGTGTAGAGCTTAGAGATGATTAATGCCGACACTTGATGCTCTAGGTGGGGAAGGTAATTAGATAGTGGATGACTATACATGTATATAATGAGAACATGTGGGGGTGTTGGTCAAGTTAGGGGTGTTATATGAGATATAGTAGGCACAAGTATTGATTGAGGTTTTGAAGAGATAGTGGGGCCTCCAATTCCAATATGGATGTATCATAAAGTGAGAGTGAATGGGATGGTCTAAGTGACTTGTAGTATTTTACTAAAACTATGTTTTTAGTTATAAATATATATGGATGTTTGTTATTTTATGGATATAATGTATATTGGAATCTTGATTTTTGGTATCATGGATTTTCACATGTTTTTTTATTATATTCATTATTTAAATGGTGATATGAAAATATGTTGTGTCTAGGTAATGGTAATGAACTATTTATCTATTTTTGAATGTTTAAGTAAAGATAGATAGTGGTTTAGGAATGTTACTTATTAATGTGGGTGTTATGGCATTATCATAGGATATCTAAGTGTGGATCATGTAATTTCTCATGATGTGTTGATGTAGGAGTAGATTCTAGAACTGATACTAATCATGGTACATTCTTAGTATCTAGGTGTGCAGACTCTATAGAAAATAGATTAATCAGATATCATTCTAAAATTATGCTCTGAACTATATGATCTCTGCCAAATATCTTAATTTTCTATTGAACCATGTTTTGATGTCTATGATCTCTATAAAATATCTTAATTGGTTGTTGAACTATGTTTTTAATTTTATGATCTCTACCAAGTATTTTACTTAGCTATTAACTTTGTTTTAATTTATGTGATCTATGACAAATATCTTAATTGGTTATTAAAAGTTTGTATAATTTATGTGATCTCTATAAAATATCTTAATTAAATATTAAATTATAATTGGGGATTGAATTAATTTCCATTTTTATACCATGCTTCTATCAATAGGTGAATATTTTTGAATAGGATGCCATTTATATTGACTCTATGGTGCATGAGATATTTCATAAGTAGGTGTACAAGAAACCATATGGATGATATGTTGAGTAACCAATGGTTCCTTAAAAGGAATATCTTAGGATAACTCAGTTGGAGAGGAGTGCATTTGATTCAAAGCATCTTAAGTGGACATAGATTGTAAATATACTGAAGTAGTCTCACTTAGCCTTTTTTTTTTATAGGTATTAGAGGTATTTTATGGGAACTTAGATTGTTTTAGATTCATTGGAAGTATTTAAATTTCTTTTTTATATTCATTTATACTTTTCCCACCTAAATCAAGAATTTAAAATTTTGAATTTATATCTATGCTTTGTAAGGTGTTTTGGAGTTTGATGTGTAATCCAAATGTGGGTAAATATTTTTATGACCCTATAATGTATTATTAATGTGTGTGTATGTATTTTTATTCCCAACTCATGGAAAATATTAATGTAACTCAATAATCGAGAAGTGTAACTGCCATTCCTATGTGGGTGATGGCAAGAAAAAGAGAGTTAGTTGTATGTTAGCATGGTAAGAGTTTAAAGTGCATGTATAAAGTGATTATAGTGTGGGAGGAGAGTATTATTCTGAGTAAAAATGGTGGATAGTCCCAAAAATATCAAAAATTGTAAGAACTCTACCTATTCTACATAATTTTGTATATAGTATTTGCATGTGTCTAAGAAAGTTAAATAAAGCACATTGTTTGAAGAAAAATTATTGCATCTCAGTTTTTTTAATTAAGCTTAGTTTTATTTTATGTTTTTATTCATACTAATATTGAGGTTTTATAATCACTTTTTATATAGACAAGGTGATAATCTCCAATAAATTCCATTTAGAGTAAAATTTGTGTACACAATCATATATAACAAGCAAGTTTGCATAGTTAAGGATTGTGTTATTAAAGGGTTTGAAGCATAATAGGAGTTTATATTTTATTATTAAGGAGAATAATCATTTTGGAGGATTAGATATTCCATTTATAACTCTAAGTTTACACTCAACTTGCATTTTAGTACACATAGTCCTAAAGTACTTGCCTAAAATTCTATAAACTAGCCTTAAGGGACTTTTAATGATGGATAAAGATAAAATAGTTATTGTAGAAGATGAATTAAGGTAGTATATATCTCAAAATATTCCTTGATAATATTTAAGTTTGTTGAAATTTAAAATAGTTTCTTTAGTAAGATCTCAGGCTTGTAAGTCTTAAATTAAAATTGATAACTCTATGTGTTTTCATTATAAGGGCATATTGTGATTGAGCAAGGTCAAAAACTAATTATAGAGGTTTAAGTAAATTGTGTAATACTTATCCTAGATTTCAATATTTTTAAAATTTGTTTAAAACTCTTTTAAACCCATTTTTTCCCTTGGCCTCATATAACCCTATCTAAGACTAAACTAGGGTTTTAAAAAGGAAACTCCATTAACTTTAGTTTTAATCATCCAAAATTCACAAAACATGGATATAAAATTTAGTTTCATGTGTCCTAAATAATTAATTAGGTTTTAAGTTGGTTACAGTCTATACTATATGGTTTCCATAACTATGTGTTTGCCTAAACCCAAAAGAAACCTAATTGGTTAAGAAACCTAGTGAGTTAGTAGGGTTGGCTTGAGAATTGAACCATAAAATTTCGTGTAATGTTGAATAATGATAAAGGTTACATAAAAGTCATTGTATTATATTTAGATCCTTTGTATTTTGTCCAAACCTAGGATTTTTATATGAAAATAAGGATATTAGAGAAGTGACCTTAAAGAGAGAAAAGTGGATTATTTAAAGAATCATCACTCAAAGTTTCTATTAATTATTTGGACATTTAAGGGGATATTAATATGTATATGAATGAAAATATTAGGATTAGTTATGGATTTAATAGCCATATATCCATGTTTTAGGCTTTTAGGCCCAAATACCCATTTCAAGGAGAGAGATAAATGTAAGTTTAGAGAATGGCGAGAGTGCTTTTTATGATTGTGTATGAGTTAATGAAAATAATTACCAGATTAAGATAATAAGAAAAACAAGAAGGGTGATATGTGTAAGAAGAGAGATAGTTAATTAAGTAAACAAGGTTTATTAGCTTAGTCAAGAGAGAGAGATTGAGGAAGATACTTCAAGGTGTAAGTAAGGTACCTATAGGATTGAAGGAAGATTGAAGATAAAAAATACATTCTAGTAAGGAATCAAATCCAAGTCAATTATTATGATTTTTTTAGGCATAGGCTCCACATCAAGTGGTATTAGAGAAAATAAGCTCTTCATATAAATTATAACTTTGAATATGATAGGTTAATTTTTATGGTTATTTAAAATTGCCATGTGATATTGTTGTAAATTACACGAATCAAGGTTATAGGAGTACATTAAGAGAGAAATTGTGTGGTAGAACAACCCTAAGAAGAGAGATAACAAAATATCAAGAGAGAGAAGACATAATCTAAGTGAGATTTAGAGTTCCAAGGTAAAAAATACTTGGAAAAGAGTGTTATAAGGTGAAAAAGACTTAGACAAGAGGCCTATAAGGTGAAAAATACTTTTAAGGGTTAAATTTTGAATAAGAGATGCATGAGATAGCTAACAAATTAGAGAGGATAAAACTCTTGTTAGAGATCATTAAAAATTAATATCTCTAATTTTATGTCTATTTAGTGAAGAAGAAGAGGTTTAAGTGGTCTATTAGGCTAATCACAAAGAGAATAAGGAAGATTGTCAAGAGAGATAATGAGAAAGTTGTTATGTAGGAAGCTCAAGGAGGAGATGAAGTAGCTCATGAGAGGTGAACATGAGGGAGGTTATAAAAAAACTATAAATAAGGAGATATTCATGGATACAAAGTAACTTAATAAGGTTGAGATGAAGGTGAGCAAGCCTTAAATGTTTAAATCTAATGATTTCTTATCATATATGAATTGAGGTACAAAAATAAAGGAAGAAGTCCATGTTAAGTACATAAAGGTTGAAAATATGAATGAGATAAATCATGAAAAACATTATTATTATTATTATTAATCTATTTTTATAGCCATTTATAGAGGATACCTCATGGGTTGCATAAAATAAGAAAGATCACATCAAGAATATAGAGACAATAGGTATGAAGGTCAAGATTTAGAAGTTGTATTATTTCAAGTAATCAAAGAGTTAAAATATAAGAGTTTGTCTATGAGTTATAATGATATAATTAATATTTATAATAACATAGAGTAGATTGAACAAGATTTTTCAAGTGATAAAAAGTTACTAGATGAGCAACATTACCAACCATTTATCTATGAGAGTTAGGATAAATTATAGGCACAAATGGTAGCTTTAAAAAATTATATAAATTATTAATAAGAGCAAAAAATATATCCTATAATATCATATTAAGATTTTAACATTAGAAATGAGACACTGGAGTCTCAAGAGAAGGAAATAGTTTTGGAGAAAGCAACATACATCATGGAACAATAGGGTATACAAGATGAATTTAAGAATGGAAGTGTCTATACTGACACAATAAGGAGATAGAGTTAAAATAAAATATAAGGTAAATTTTTTGAGATTTAAAATTAAGGAAGATTATTTGGTGTGGGAATAATTAATTTAATAATTTGAAGACAATTGAGAATAGTTCCTTAGTCAAGGTGAAAATAAGGTGGAAGTTATCCTAGCGGAGCTAGAGGAAAAAATGCAAGATGAAGGAAAGAATATGCCAATGAGAAAGAATATGATGCCTATAGGGGAACATGAATTATATGAAATTAAAAGTTACATAGGGGAATGAATTCATAACCAAGTGATGGTTTGAAGCCAAAGATGTGAACAGTAAATCATATAAGGTAATACAAACAAAGTGGAAAATCAAGGTAAGATAAGTGTGGAGTCATTTGAGTTGGTCAAAGAACAAGTAGTGGAAGCTAATATTGTAAGAAAATAATATAAAATATATAATAAATTACTCAAATAAATGAAATATAATCTGATAAATGCATGGAGGTAGATATTAGAAGTAAAAAGGATGACAAGGAAAAGGAGATCCTATAAGAGACTAGAAAATTTCATGAAAGTCACTTGATAAGTATTAACCAATATGTTTTAGGTATGGAGATGAAAGGAAATAAGTCACTCAATGGTAATGTTTAGAAAATAAGCATAAAAACATTATAGATTACTATAAATACAATTAAAGAGGTGGGTAACCATGATCCTCACAATGGATTTGATTGGAGAAATAATGCATGTTAGTAAGAGGACAAGATCAATATTAAGGAGATTCATAAAAGGATTGAGATAAATTTAACATGGAGAAAACAATTAGAGTTAATAATTATCACAAGAACTAGATCAAATAGCTTACCAAGAGGTGAAAAAAAAGGCTCATGGAAGGAGAGACTTAAACATGCAAGCTAGAGAGCAATAAAAGGAAGTAAGAGCAAGGTAATAAATTAACATATTCAATGGGAAATGTTTCATTTTAATTAGTTAAAGTTATAAATTATTTTGGTATGGTGAAATTTTTTCAAGTAGTGTTATGTTATGATGAACCTAGATTTGACAATGAGAGGTTAATATAAGATTAACAAGGCAATGAGAAGACTCACCATGAGAAGGTGAAGTGTCAAGAAGAGGTACCTAAATAATATGTAAAGGAGAGTATGAAAAGTTTAAAAGTATAATTTATTTATGATAATTAATTATAGAATAATAATGAAGGATAAAGCATGATTGTTAAACAAGACCAACAAAGAGTATATGAACAAAATATGACAAATGAAGAATATAGTTATGGGTTAAGAGAAAAAGTGAACAATGTGGATAAAATATTAGAGGTAGATAATGATGGATATAAATTAGACATGGATGATATATAATATGAATAGAGAAATTTTTTTTAGTAGGTTATACACTTAATAGAGATAGAAGATGAAATGGCAAAGAAGCGAGGCAAGGCAAGAAGATAAAGACAAAGTCACCTAATGAGAAGAAAAGGGAAAGATAATAGGAGAAACATAAATAGAATAATAAATGATAATAATATAAATAATTTTGAATCAATAAATAAGGTAGAAAAAGATCATTTGAGTAGGAGCTCAAAATTTTCCCTAGTTGGGGAGTATGATGCAGAGCATCCTAAGTGGACATAGACTATAAATATACTTAAGTAGTTTCATTTATCCACTTTTTCTTTATGATAGGTATTATAGTTATTTTTTTTAAGCTTATATTTTTTTATAATCATTTGAAGTCCTTAAATTTATTATTTATATAATTCATATTTTTTCCATCAAAATCAAGAATTTAAAATTTTTAATTTTTAATTAGGCTTTATAAGGTGTTTTAGAGTTTGATGTGTAATAAAAAGATGGATGAACGATTTTTATGAACCTATAATGTGATAGGAATGTGTGTGTATATATTTAAATTCCCAAATCATGGAAAATATTAATGTAACTCAAGAATCAAGAAGTATAACTACTACTCCTACATGGGAGATGGCAAGAAAAAGAGAGTTAGTTACATGTTAGGATGGTTTGAGGTTGAAATGAATGTATAAATATAATAGAGTGTGGAAGGAGAGTATAATTTTTAGGAACAAGAGTGGAGAGACCCAAAAAGATCAAAAATTGAAGGAACTCTACCTACCCTAAAAAATTGTGTACATAGTCTTTGCATGTGTTCAAGAAAGTTAAATAAAGCACAATGTTTAAAAAACAATTATTGGACATTAGTTTTTAAAATGAATATTAGTGTTATTTTATGTTTATATTAATACTAATATTGAGTTTTTATGATCATTTTTCCTATATACAAAGTTGTAATCTCCAATACAGTCTATTGAGATTAAATTTTGTGTACACATAGTCATATACAACAAGAAACTTTACATAGTTAAGGATTGTTGGAGGGTTATTGAAGGGTTTGAATCATAAACAATAGTCCAGATTTTGTTATTAAGGATAATAAAAATTATGGAGGCTCAGATAAGCCATTTATAAGTCCAAATTTACACTCAACTTGCATTATATTACACATAATTTTAAAGTACTTGCCCAAAATTCTATAAATTAGCCTTGAAGTGAATTTTAATGATGGTTTGAGATCAAATAGTTATTTTAGAGTATGATTTGAGGTGATATAGACCTTAACATAGTCTTAGAAAATATTTAAGTTGGTTTAAATTTAAAATATCTTCTTTAACAACCTCTTGGGCTTGTAAGTCCTATACTAGAACCTATAACTCTATATTTTTGCATTATAAGAGCATATCATGATTGAAAAAGGTAAAAAAAATATTAAATGGGTTTAATTTAATTTTGGAAAACCTATCCTAGATGATATTATCTATTAAAGTTGTCTAAAACTCTTTTAAACCCATTTTGTTTTCCCCTACCTTGTACAAGCCTATTTAAGACTAGACTAGGGTTTTAAAAAGGAAACTCCATTAACTTTAGTTTAACTAGAAAAAATTAAAAAAATATGGTGATATAATGTAATTTCATGTGTCCTAAATAATTAATGATGTTTTAATTTGGTTATTATTAGTACTGTATGGTTTCCATAACTGTGTTTTTGCCTAGGCCTAAAAGTGACCTAATTGGTCAAGAAACCTAGTGTGTTAGTATTGTTTCATTGAGAATTCAACACTAAATTTTTGCATGAAGTTTACTGAATATAAAGGGTAACTAAAATTGGTTTTGTTTTATTGATAGTATTTTTTATTTTTCCAAATCCTAGATGCTTGTGTGAAAACATGATTACTAGAGAAGTGACCTTAAAGAGAGAAAAGTGGATTATTTAAATAATAATTTATCAAAGTTTGTGTTAATTGTTTGGATATGTAAGGGGGTCATAATATCTATATGGATAGTCATATAAGTCTTAGTTCAGGATTCAAGATCAATATATCTATGTTTTAGGATTTTAGGCCTAAATACCGATTTCAAGGAGAGATAAATGTAAGTGTAAACAAGGGAGATAGAGGTTTTGATGATTGTGTAGGAGGTAATGAAAATGGTGACCAAATTAAGATAATGAGAGGGTAAATAAGGGTGAGAGGTTTAATAATGAGCCTAGTCAAAAGAGAGATTGAGGAAGAGTGTTCAAGATGCAAGTAAGGTACATGCAGGATAGAATCAAGATCAAAAATAGAGAAGTCATTCAAATCAAGAATCAGATCCAAGTAAATGGTTTAGAAGGTTGTATGCATAGGCTCCTACATCAGTGTTCTAGGATATTATGAAGACTGAGATCTCGATGCCTCCTATTTAAATGCTATAATGCCTCTATCAACATACTAGTCAATTTAATCTCAGAGTGCATAATAATTATTTTTTGAATGTCCTTTTATCTTATGAAAATTGTAAAATGTTTTTTTTTAATCCTAAGCAGATAGTGTGATGGATGGTGATGAGTAGAAGGAAGTGTGATCATCTCCTTATCTAATAATATAAGTAAGATATTATGATGCCTATCTATATTTGAAAACTATATAACCCCTCTATTGATGTCATGTGCTCTACTCACTATAGGAGTTTATTTGTTAAGTGTATCTTTTAACTTGTTTAGTATATTGATTGTTTTTTTTTGTTCCACTTATTTCTTGATCATAAGTGGAGTATGTTCTTGTACCATATTAGACAATTGTGGCTCTAAGAAACCTACATCCAAATATTCCTCTAAATGTGTTTCAACTAATCTCAAATCCTTATTTAATGCCATATATATGTTACATAAATTCATAATGCTTTGTATGTATTATATAATAATTTATCCTTATGAGGAAAAATGAAGCCTCTATAAAAATTATATTGTACCTATAAATCTATTAACTAGTAAATAAATTGATGTATATATGACTTGAATCTTAGAATGTAATCAGTTACTAGTTATTGAAAGCACAACCACTAAGAGTAAGAGGGGTGGGGTGGTGAATTAGTGTGCAAAATTTTCATTAAAATTCATACTTCATTCATTAACCTTTCAAACCAATAGAGTGATCAAGCAATGCATAAAGAATCAATCATATAAACAAGAAGCAAGATAATAAAACATAAACATAAGAGATATGTTGGAAACCCTCATGGGGGATAAGACCTAATGAAACACCATTTGACTACTATCATATAACTAATGGATAGATATTTAGTGAGGCACCAAACCCACAAGGATCTCCAACCCCTACCTAGTTAAGTACCCCACTAAACTAGTATTTAGTAAGCTCTAACTTGTAAGGAGGATCAAAACCCCTGAGTGAATTGTCACCAACCCATAAAATTCAAGGAAACTTATAAAAGATCCAACATAAACTATAGATCTAACTCCCTCTTGACTAAGTACCAACTTAGCCAAGACAAGCTTGATCACCTCAAGACACCTTATTGTTTAACCAATAGATGGTGACCTCTTAGTCAATTATTTTATATTATCTACTAGATTAAAATATTTTTCATACAAGTATAACATTAATATGATTAATATATTATGGTATCTCAATATCCAATCAAATCATTTAGCTCTTCAACCTTCTACCCATCTCAAACTACCTTCTAGGCTGACTCATTCAATATGCCTCTTACTAGGCTTATTAGGTCAAATGACCCTATAATTAACCTATATACCTATTTATAAATGTTCATTTATGACCATATAATACCCTATTATGGTATATTTTACCTCCTACTCCTTAAGGTGTTATTTTACTTGCTTATGTTCTTATCTCCATACCTAGTCATAATAGGCCTACTATGCCTTGTATTTATACTAAACTCTTTATTGCACCCACCTTGGTAAAAAATAATAATATATACACACTTTTATTATAATTTAAATGCTTAATATAATATGTTTCACAAATTAAATAAACATTACATAGGTTTTAAAAACTCATTTATACCTTAGTCTCTGTTGAGGCCTACTTAGAGACCTAATGCATTAGGCCTATCTTAAGCAACACATTGCAATTAACCATCTTGGATAAATATGAGCCTATATCAACAAATTAAAAACATCACATAAAACTATAGTATAAATTTTATAACATTAATATAGTTCCACACCACATTTTAACTTGTTTGACTTCTTGAACCACACCATTATGCCTACTCTCGGTTAGGCCTTCACACAAAAAAATATACATCACAAAACTAAAGCATATAATAAATTTTCCCATATAAAATTTTAAAAATTCAAATTATTATAAATTTAATTACCTCATGGCCACCACAATTTCTAGTGGACACCACCAAATAGGGTAGCATACCTCAAACACACACTCGCAAAAAGCTTACCCAGAACTGTCAAACACTACCAATGTACAGTCAAGAAATTTTGACTCTCCACACTTGAATAGGGAAAAAAATTGAATATAAATACATTATAATTAAAACAATATAAATATATACCATATTAATATGAAATATATTCTTCAACTCTATCTAAATAACTTCAATTTTATCTCTACAAGATGACTACAAAAAACTACCAATAGGCATGTCGACATAATCATGATAAGCATTATATTTATATATATTAAGGATAATTTAAACACTTATAATTCACTTTTATATTTTATATATTACATATATATATATATCTAAAAATCTAGTGTCAACTGTTGGTCTTAAAGACTAATTTCCTAAGCTTCTCTCTCACTATTCTAACACAAACAGATAGGCCATTTTGGATTTCATGTTTAAAATTATTAACCTAAATATAAAAATTATATAAATAATTTACGTATTATAAAAGACATAATATCCATGATATGATTCATATAAGTTAAAATATCCTCTAACTCACTTAGGACTGTCATTTTGCCTAGTGAAACAATCATGGTCAACATGACTTACAACATATGTAGAAAAATATCCATGAACTTATAAGTAATTAAAAATATATTATAATATAATTATAAAATATTAAGAGACTAAGATATAGATTTATAATATAAAATGTGTAAAGTATAGACAAATCTCTAAAAGATACGCCTTCACTGTCTCAACTCACTCAGATGGGACTTCTTGTGAAGACCATTATTATAATTTTAAATGAATTAAAAATAATATAAAAAATATTTAAATTAGATATAGGTATTAAATAAAACCCTCAATAAATTTGATCCATCCCTAATCCTCTATAACCAATCCCAAAATGCATTCTCACTCTGACTATTTTTCTCACTATCTTCACCATTACCCCAGTTTAGTAATAGTCAACTTGAGTGACAAAAATAGTTGAAACAAAGGTTATAACCTGTAAAAATAACACCTTGGACCAAAAAAAATAGTATTCTTCAATATCCATTCATTTTTCAATCTTTACCTGGTCAACCCTACCTACAATGTCAAATTATTTAGAAACAAGGGGTTTTCTATAAGTTTCACTCACTGTCATGACAAAATAATACCAATTTTAGATTATTGAAAGAGTTATATAACACTTAAAATCATAAAAATATCTTTATAAATCCATTATGGGCCATTTCTAATAATATCTCTCCAATCATGTCACTAAGAGGGTTTTGAGAGGGTTTTAAACCAGTTTTGGTGTCAATGATTATTCATATAGTATTGTCCTTGAAACCAAATATTAATTATTGGAAATAATTTATTTTAAAATTTTACATATATCCCTAAGATGTTAGGACACCATGAAATTTTAACACATGCCAATGAGCATCAAAAGGTCCTTCTCACGTCTACAACTCTTCAATTTATGTACATAGAAGACCTTCAAACTTATTTTCTTGTATTCTAATTTACCTCACGACTTGAAACCTCATAAACATGATTTAATAAACCTATTAAAACTCTATAAAAACTCACATGATCTCTATTCACCTTGAGAACTCAACTTGACACCTTATTAGGCCTCACTATGTCTCTTTGCACACTAAGTCTAGGATTGCCAGTTTATACTTGGACCTTGATAACAAATTTAAAACTATTTTAGTAATATAAACACCTCATAAACATGTAATAAATCCTCATACCATGCTTACAAAATCTCACAAGCCTCAAAACCTGATCATGATGCCTCATCATGCTACCTAGGGTCTTAAGACAAGGTCTATGAGAAGACCACCAATGAATTAATTACCCTTTTATCTCATTATAAGATTTATGAGATAGACTCACCACATTTATTGTATGATATTAATAGTCTATGGTACAAATTAAAGCTCATACACATCCATGTCATCATCACTATGCCTCTATAAGCCATTTATATGCTTTAAAACATAGCCTACAAATATTCCTACTAGATACCATACAACTTTGAGAACTTCTTGCCACTATAGGTGTACTCTAAGACTAATTATTATTACTTAAAATTCATAATAATACACTCCATTTGATGAAAATTCTTCCAACTAATTTTGACATCAATGATTGGCTTAATCCACATGACATTAATGACAACTTCCAACACTAGTTCTATCTCACCCCAGTGTAGTGAAGGCAACCTCTCATATATGACTCAAGGTCCCTTATTATGTATGTAGTGTATGATAAATATTAATTCTAAATCATCATACATATGTATTAAACCACTAGAGAGTGTATGAGTAAACAATTTTAATACCTCACCTTCTAGAGACATTGGAAATAATTATAGTAGAGTCAAAATATTAGTGGCATATGCCATGGATTTCCCATAATTTTGAAGGTACAAGTATGGGTCTCCATACCCATTAAATTTTGGTAACATTGGTATCTAAAATCTAGGTGGAAACTTTTTAGTGAATATTCTATGAAGAATATTATTTCCATGGATGGCATCGAAATTATCCCAAGAGTAGGATGATTTACTTTCTAATGTGAGATGGTGTACTTGTTATTGTAAATCACCCTTGACATGCATCAATGGTATTACCTCATGAAACCTCTTTTAAATGTATATTATTATCATCAAGGGGTTAATTTAACTCTTTTATATTTTTGTTAATGTTATCCATTGGTATAATGCATTGATGGCCTATTTTAGGGAGGATTAGTTTACTCTATGTAGCCTTTATAGGGGTGATATCTTGGACCTAGTGAAAATGAAATGGGATATCACCCTCGTGGAGGTTAGGTTGAGAAATAGGTTGTATTTCAGTAAGGGGGGTTAAGGGAGATTCATTTTTATCTCTTATTTTGTTAATTTTCAAATAAGTATCAAATGGTAATTTAATAAAGGATACAATAATATAATGTGAATGTAAGTTATGTAAACTATGAACATAAGAGTAAGTTTGCATGTGTGTGTGTGTTTTTTTAGCATCTAAAATAGAATTAGTTTGACCATGAGAAATAGGTGAAGTATGGAGAGAAATATAATATTTAGACTCAATTTCTTCTTCTCCAAAATCATAGTAATCATCATTATTCCAAGTTTCATCAAAATAAAAATTTAATTTACTTTTATAAGTAAGAGTATAAGAATACATGATCACTAAGAGAGAGAGTAGGAGAAGATCTGAAATTTTTACTATGATGTAATATATTATCATGTGTGAGTGTAATTCAATGCATGTATTCACTATATATGTGGTGAGTGAATGTATGATTATTAATTTACGTCTTGGAGTCAAGGGTAGAATAATTGGCAATCATGTTTTGATTTGGCATATTATGGCATGTAGAAGAATAGTTATAGATATTTGCATTATCAATTTTTTATAAAGAATATTTTTATTAAGCTTGGAATGTAAAATAAGGTGATAAAATAATTTTTTATACTTTATTTTGTGCATTGGTAAATTTTATATTACCATTTGTACATGATTTTTCAATTTTAATTGAGAACGCTAAAGAATATGCATTGCTCTTTTCTATGTTGATTGAATCATGTGAAATTAGATTTCATTTATTACACTTATATTATTTTAATTTGAATAAGGAGGTATTTTATGTGGTTTAAATGATAGGATCACATTAGAGAAAATAACTACCAATAAGAGGTTCTTTTGGAATTATATTATTAGTTTTATTTTGAGGTGTAGGATAAGAGGGAGAGGAAAGAGAATAAGATGCATCTAGTATATCCTCATGAACACTCTCATTGTTATGTTCACAGTAATACTCATATACATCATTAAAATAATAATAATAATAATAATAATAATAATTATAAATGAGATCATTATCATGTGATAATGTGAAATCTTGATAATTTGTCCATTCATTATTATAATTATGAGAAAGAATAAGAAATGCATCAACTAGGTGAGGGATAAGAGGCTTTTTGGATGTCATTTTAAAATTACCAAAGAAGATAATTTAAATAATGGGTAACAAGCACACAATATATATATTGTAATATAAGATAGGTATATGTGCATCTATGGGAAATAGTCAGCCCAATATATAGGTTAAAGTAGGATTGCACTTGAAACCCTAAAGGCTAGTATTTGGATGTATAGGTACATAATATGTGGGTTTAAGGTTTGATGATGTTTTTATAAAAAAAAATAACTTATATGAAATTAATTAAAAAATAATATATGACTAATTTATATGAGTTAGGTTGTGCCAAAAATCATGAAAAAATAGAAGTTTGTAACTCTAATTTAGTGCACAAAAAATGAACAAGGTAAACCCTATGCTAAACTAGGGTTTTAAGTAATATTTGAAGTAAGTCAGGTCCACCAAATGATTTAACTTATTAGGAATTATTAGATGTAAATCATAGGTTCTTAAAGGGTTAAGCATATTAATTACTTTAAATAAATATAGGAAATAGTTATTTTGACAAGTTCTTCCAAAAATAGTAAAGATGATGAAAAAGTGTAATTATCTAGAGTAAAACATGTGTTTTTGTGAGGTAGGTGGCTAGAATATGCTTGGAGATCAAAAAAAATATTTAATTTTTTGATTTAAGTTGAAAATATGATGTAGATAGTAACACCCTTACAAGTATAAGATCACTAATGGTGCTAGTCTCATTCTTAGAATAATTTCTTGAAACTTTTAGAGATGTTATAAGAGAGTTTGAGGGACCTATAGGTGATTATGTGACTTTTGTAAGTTTTTATGTCACTATTTTCCATAAATATATTTCAAATCCATAATGAACACTTGCACACATGAAGCAAAAACTAGATCAAATGTAAAAGAAAGGAAAAAACTAGGTTGTAGGATATTATGATTGTATGGGATAGAACCCCTATTATACTAGCCACTATCTACATTAACCATAATGATAGGGTTCTTAGATCACATGTATTTATCCCTTATGAATTGTGTATAATCAAAATACATGGTATGATAGAATGAATTTCACTTAGTCCCTTCATTGATTAAGCATGTAAGTCTAGATGGGATAATTGAGTAATGCTAGTGTGCTAAACTATACTATTGACTGATTTTATGTAATTATGTGCCAAAAATAGTAAGTGATAGATTTAAAATTTCTTGTGGAGATATTTATATATAAGTAACTTTGATTTTGATTTAATACCTTGTTCATTGGCTGAAAAGATGTAAAATAGGTATAAAAACATAATAAAAGGTTCAATAAATGGTTAAGACCCAAAACATGAAAGAAAATGACTATTGGACAATATAACCAAAAGGTAGACACTAGCATGATAATATAAATAGTGTAATAAGGTCCCAAAATATATTAAATAAAAGGTAGAATAGGTTAAAGGATCATATGATTTAGAGGCGATGAATCAAGATAAATGCAATGTAAAAATATGGAAAACATGACATAATAAATACCAAAAGACCCAAAATGACCATGTGAACAAGAACTAAATTCATCATTAAGATATTATTATGAACAAGAAACAAAAGATATCACCTATAGTTTCTAAACCAAATTAGGGTGTATACGTTGGCTTACTAGAATAAATTCATAATTGAACACAGACAACTAAGGATTTAATTTATCTCTGAAGTGCAAGTTTTTACAATTGTTTTTTTAAATTAATAGGTATGATGTATCTTTATAGTTTGATGATATATTTTTGAGTTTAATACTTTAATTCAGTTCATTTTCCATTAATTTCCAATGTCTCCAAACTTTTTTCACTCATTTAATTCAAATTATATCACTTAAATTTGATGGATATGCCACATAAGCTTTGTATACATTTGAAAAAATGCCATGTTATAGCTTTGGACAAGTGTAATCTGATCATTAATTTCTCTCAATACCAATTATGCCACATAGTTTTCCTTTAGATGTTGGGTGTTGGGTATTGAATTGAAACACAACTCATGAATGGAAGTTATAAACAAAATATTTGAATGGCAATTCATGAGAAGAAAAGTTATGAATAAAACATGTGAAACAAAAGTCCTAAACATAACTTTCAAATCAAAACTTTTGAACAAAAGTTTTGATTTGACAAGTTGTAAAAGTACCAAAATTTTGAACAAAACTTACAAAGTGTAAAATATGCAAGAAAAAGTCATAAAAAACATGTGAACAAACATTCTAAATATGCACAAGTTTTGAGAAAAATTTGTGAAGACCCAATTTCATGAACATAACCTATGAACAAAAGTCTCAACAAACACTTTTCATGAAGGAAAAAAGATGTGAAGGATAAAAAAATACGAAATCCAAATTCACAAACAAAAGTTTTAAAGATCTAAAATATGTGAAAAACCTAATTAGTGAAAAGCAAAATACATGAAGTATGAAACTTTGTAATTATTTCATATAATCTAAAAATGTATATACATGAAAAACTACCAAAGAATATTAATAGGTTAGTCTAAATAAATTAAATAAATTAAAATATCTCTTAGCATTTATACTAAATTGCAAAGTTAGGTGCATAAATAAAGACCTATTAAAAATATTTTTGAAATAGATATAGGAATTTTTGAATATAGTGGGTCCTCATTTGAAATAAAATAAATAATTTGGGTGTGTTGTGTATAAAAAATGGTGACTCTTAGGGGGAATACTCTTGAGTATTGAAGAACCCATAATCTTTGGTTAGAAACTTAAAATCAAACATAAACCATACCATAATAGAATAGTTGAATTTGAAACATGAGAGAGGCTCCAAATGGCTTTAGACAACATGTTAGTCTTGATCATACCTTGGATCTATTGTGATGAAGTGGTTTTATTTTACCTTGTAAGGATTTTAGCAAAGACCTAGAATACTTACAGGTTTCATCCTTATTTCTTTAAATTATATTAAAACTAAGGAAACTCAAGCATTACTATGATGTTATCTAGGTGTCTATAGCCTTGATAGATATACTTTTGGTTCATCCTTTTTTTCTTCCCCTCATATTATTTCATGATATGTGATACATTGATCTTATTTCATCATGTGAGTATTTGATCACCTTTATATTTTATTTAGGTTTGTTGAACACTCTTTAAGATACATTGCTCTTTTTTATTTAGAATGCAGGTAGAAGAAGGATGGTAGGGATCGTTGTGAGTTGGTGTATGTGAAAAAATAAAGATTGATTTATTAAAATGTCCCTTCTAGTTATATATATATCAATGGTTATTATATTAAATAAGTATTAACATTTAAAGTGTTATTAGATCCAAAGGGATGATAAAAATTACTAAATTTATATGGATTATTGAGAGAGGGTTTTAGATACATAATAGAAGTGTTTAATTGTGATATAACCATAATTAACTTATTTTTTTGCATACCTAAATTGTGAAAGTCTCAAATACAAGGGTGTAAGACCTGTAAACAAACCAATTTGTGTGCTCCATTTTATGTCCTTCCCATAATTGTTCTTTTTGAAACTATCTCATGGATTTAAATTTTAACTTCAAACATGGATAATAATTTAGGTATATTAGATATTATATTGGTTATAAAAGGATAAGTTAATTGTATTTTTATGAAAACACAAAGTCAAATACTCTATAAAGTAAGGGACTAACCTAAAGAAAGCAAAATGTGGAAAATAGGAAATGTTAATTTATAAAGAAAGAAAACTAGCCTAATGAAATAAAATGACATAAAATAAGAAATTAAACTATGAGAATAGTAAATATAGCATACTCCAACCTCTACCTCAACACTTGTGGTCATTCAGGGCTATCTATAGAAGGTATAACCATGAATTAATGCTTTAAAATTACCCATTAACTAAATATGTCAATCCATTATCTTGGAGGTCACTCAAAGGAAAGGAATTTTTACCTAATATATTTGAATATAGTATGGTCTAGTCCATAATGGTATAAAATCATCAAGCTATCCTTTATTTTCATGTGTTTTGTCCCATAGAAGTATCAAGTTAGATGTTCTAAATGTTTTAAAATTTGATCTTATGTCAAACCATATTTTGACAAAGTCCTAATGTTTACACAAATTAATAAATGATTAATTATTAGAATCCTCCATTTTTATTATATCTAATAAACTAGACTCCTCTTTCTCACTCTATTCCATGTACTCTTGCATAAATTGACATGTTGGTAATTTGATCATGATTAGGAATACTAGTCAACATCCATATATTAGAAGGTAAGGTGAGGCTTTAAGGGCTTACATTAATATTTTTTAGTCTACCCATACTAAATATTTTAATAAATAATGCCATTCTAAGGGTTTTGTTATAACTAACTTTTTAATAGCATCAATCAGGTTCTTATTTATCAATTCAGCCAATCCATTTTCCTATAGGTAACGGGTGGAAGATGACCTAATATTTATTTGATTATTTTGGGCCCATTAAATGAATTAAACTAATTATAATTTTATCCCATTGTCAAAAACTAAGGAAATAGGGGTACCAAACCTATTTTTGATTTTTAATTCTAGAAAATTGATTACATCCTATGTTTTGCAATGTTTTCTAGCCACTACATTATTCCATCTGGTGTAATAATCTATGGAAATGAGAATAAATTTGGTTTCAAATAAATTTTTTGGGTTGACTACACTGATGAAATCCAATCCCCACTAAAAAATAGCCTTCCTTCAATGATACTCTTTAGTGACATCACTACATGCACTTCTCTCTTTACCAAGACTTAGTGTTCATGGCATATTCTCACATAAAAATGTGTGTCCTTGAATACTCTTGGATAATATTATCCCATTTGGAGGATCTTATTTGTTGTTTTATTTATAGATAGATAATCACTACCAATCATCTGGTGTAGTTTCTTTAGAATTTCTTGAGATTCTTCTCATTATACACATCTTAGGTAGATGCCTTCATAATTTATTTTATAGAGGATTCCTTTTGTTATCATGTAGTGGGTAGCTTTAAGCCTCAAATATCTCCTTTATTATCTATTTAGTTCCATGGAGAAAGTACATGTGAGTAAATTTTGAATGATTTCACTATACCAATCTCCTTTAGATACCTAGGTTTGACAAACCTCCTCAATGGTGATGTGTGGGTCAACCTTAGTCATAAGTTGAATGATGCCTTATTCTTTAAAAAATTTGGTAGGCTTGATTTCTAGGTTAAACTCCTATAATTTTTCTATGCATTTTACTTTACACTTTCCCAATTCATTTTTTTGTAAAGTGAGATTAATATTAGGATCTCGAACAATAGTGATAGTCTTATTACTCAAGATGTAATATCTAAATTTCTTTACCACTTTGACTACAACAAAAAAATTCTTGTCTATAATGGACTATTTGAGATCTAATTCATTTAAATTCATAGACATAAATTTAATAAGATGATCATTTACATCCTTCTTATGATTAATCACAACAACAATCATGTGTTCTAAACAAAACAAATATAATAAAAAGTCTTAATTGAAGTTTGGGCTTATCAACACTAGAGCCTAAGATGTGGCATCGTTGATGCCTTGAAAGGAATTTTAGGCCTCTAGTGCCCACACCACTTTAGTGTATTCTTTGATTATTGCATTTAGAGGTCTAACAATTTATGATATACTTGAGATTAACTTCCTCACAAAATTTATGTGTTTGAACAAAGACCTGAGATCCTTATTGCTATTTAGTAATGTAATATTTGAAATCCATTAAAATCTATTTGGGTCAATTTTGATACCATCATTGGTGATGATGTGGCATAATATTTTGTACTCATTAACACCAAATACACTATTTTTAAGGTTTAGTGAGATGTTAAACATTCTATATATTTCAAATATTAACTTTAAATGTCTTACATGATCAATTTTTATTCTTTGAGAAAATAGTGAAGTCCTCTATGTAAATAATTAAGCATTTACCTATCAATCCTTGAAATGTGTGGTCTATTGATCACTAAAAGGTGGATTTTATGTTAATTATTCCAAAATGCATCATTATTTATATATAAGTACCCTAATTTATGGTGAATTTATTCTTCATTATGTCTTTAGGTTTAACCATCACCTGGTTATATCCTAAAAAACCCTCCAAGAAAGACATCATTCCATAACCACTTAATAACTAAATCACCTCATCCAAGGAAGGTAAAGGGTAGTTTTTTTCTTAGAAAGAATATTCATATTCTTGAAATTAGCACATAAAAGAATTTCCCCATTATTTTTCCTAACTAAAACTAGTTTGGAAACCCATGTAGAATGTCTGATAGGAAACATGATATTTGTACTTAACAACTTCTCCAATTGCTTATGGATGAACAATTATATACTAGGATTGACCAACATCTATCTTTTATTGAATGGATTATAGTTTGTATTTAGTAGGATTTTATGGGTGATGACTCTTGGGTTAAAAACAATCATGTCCTCATACATCCATGCAATCACATCTTTATATTGGGTGAGAAAATCCACTACCCTTTGTCTTTCTTTTGAAGTACAACCAAGACCAATTAACATATGTAGATCACTCTCATCTCCCAATTTATCTTTATTTAACCTAGATTAATTGACTTAAATTTACCTCAATTATTGATCTTCGGGGTTTATATCAAATGATCATTCCAAATGAAGAATCCTTAAAGGAAGATGATTTTCTAGGAGTTTAATAACTCCTCTTAGTTCATCCTAATATAGATAACTAATTTCTTTATCATCAATGATTTGAGATTCAAATTGTCTTTAATTTCTCAAGAATTGGACAATCTATTAGTAATCATCATATACTTGGAAATTCTCAAAATTATTAGGAATAGATGAATAAGGCACTAGTTTTATGGAAAATCTCCCAACCTTGGATTCCTACAATGGTGTCAAATTTGTAGTTGAAGCAAATAGTGAGTTAGTAGCCTAATTATGTTCTCTAAAAATAACTAGTATATTAAATGATTCAATTGACTTGATCAAATACTAGGATCTATGCTTATACCTCTTCAAATATGATAATTTTCACTAGTATTTTTTTCTCACCTGATTAAGTTTTAGCTCCAAATCTCCATATATTAGTAATTACTTGACATTTTTTTGAGAATAAATTAAAGTCCCAAAATCAATGCCTCATATTCTACTCTATTATTTATGAAATTAAATTATAACCTATAGGATTTTAGGTAATTTTTACATTGTGGGTCAACCAATTCAATGTCCATGCTTGATCTTTGATTAGATCTTACATAATTAAAATGGAGAGTCCACAATTTGGAAGGTCTCTAGAATTCTAGTTTTTACACTACATATTTTGTGGTAAGGGTAAAAATTCTAAGATAGGGGGATTTATAAATTACCTCTTCATTACTAGTATTGTACTCTATGATGGGGTGATTCATTCTTGGCTCTGGATCAGTTTGAATCTAGTTTGTAACATCTTTCCATGGTATCTAAATATGAGAGAAGTCTATTTATACATATCCATTTGACATCTTTAGCCAATTTCCACTTAATATTTGTCCATATCCCTCTAAATCATCTACCAAAAGTATATCAATAGTAATCTACACATATGGATTAGATGCTACTTAAATGATACATCATTCAATTATCTAACCATAAGCACCAGTATTTTGTCTATCTATAAACTATCCTCTTAGATGGGTTTGGAATTTGTTCATAATTATGACAAAAATAATTTAGCATCATAATATCTAGAACTCAATAATCAACTAAAAAATTGTGAATATTATTTATATATGCACTAATAGTTAATAAGAAAGGAGGAACTTATGGCTTACTCTTGTATATGACATTTGTATGGGTAGCCTTTGTCTTCTCTATAGTAGACTTTCCTATGAAGGACATCCAAAATATCTCTTTCTATTTAATTATCTAAGCTAATTCATGAAGATTGATGTTTGGTTTAATTTATTCATGTATTCAACAATGTTTTATCCTCCATTTATATATTTTTCCTTGTTTTGGGATTGATCATTCCTTCTTGAGAGAGGTGAATTGTTATCAGGGTTCAGATCCAATGGAATAGTCATATTATTTGGATGAGTAGACATTGTAAATGGTTTTTTGTTTCTCATATTGTAATTTCCTCTTATAATTATCCTATAAGTCATGTACCTCATCATAATTATCCTTTGGTACATTGTTATCCTCGCTTGGGAAAAGAAACTCATGAGTTAAAAAAACCATGGTAGTGTTTGAGTAATTGGACTTATGGGGGAACTTATGTGCATTATTCATCAAATCATACCTCACTATTTCTATTTGGAAGATCTCAATTATTTCACAAAATTTAATACATTCAAACTCACCATGTTGTGATGTATTATGAACTCTACACCAATTGGGTAGAATTATCTCCACTATGTTGATTTTTGGTAACTTATTAGGTTGTTATTATTCTAAATTATTTGTATACCTATTGAAAGGTTTGTTATATATTTGAAACCAAAAATTCATATTATTATTTTGACCATTAACATTACTCATATTCATTTACATGACCAAGAGGTCATTACTCAAATTTTAGACCATTCTCTAGATAGAATCCTATTCTACTTTTATATAATTAGCACCTTGGGAAAATACAATATTTGATGGGATTAAGTGTTGGTTCTTCTAATGACCATTCAGTTTTTTAGAGTTATTCATGAAGCCATAATTTTTATTCATTATGTGATGTGACATAGGAGGCAATGCATATAGTTGATTCTGGTTGAATATCAAAACATTATGATTCACATGAATCATTTGATTAAATGTTTTGAAATAAAAATTAAGGTTGGGAGTGTCTATATATATGGATTTAGTTTCATGTCAATGTTGATCACTTCACAGGTTAGTTATAGATTTTTAGGAACCACAACTCTTTGCAAAAATACTACAATAATTAGATCTAGTGTATTCTTGTATATTTTGAGTGTTAGTATTGTCAGTGGTTTATATGGAACACTTAGCGAAGTGTACATATTCTATAACCTTGCATTAAAATATTATATTGGATCATTAGGTTTTGTCTTCATACTAGTGAGAATTTAATATACCACACTCAAACTGGTAATGTGTTCAAATTGGGGGAAAGTGATTTGAAACAAGTTACATGAAGTAATTAAGTTATATTACAAATTGAGGAACCAATCATAAGCAACATCTTGTCATGTAAATGTGAATATCCTACATGAAACATCTCTACCAATTTCATTCATTAATATTAAAGGAGCTTTGAAAGAATTGATATGCTCCTTTGTCATTTTTCCTTTAAAAAGGGATAAAGAACGTAGATACTTCGTTGAATTCCTTAGAAAATAATACACATCTCCTAGGATTGTAATGGAAGGTATAAATAACCAAGGTTCAGCCATATGATGATTAATAGGCTAGATATGTATGACTGTGGAAGGTTTCTAGACTGGGATATAGTGGGGAAAACAAGTTTAGATCTAGGACTTTAATGGATTAACAAAGTTGAAACCAAAAGACTAGTTTTTTAACTCTAGACCTGGTTACTCTCTTGGGTGTCTCCAGTATAGTGTAGGGGATAATATTTTCTAGGGGAGGGACATGATGAAACTCCTTATAGTTCCAATTTTTTTATTTTATTGACATGGGTTTTATACACATTCTAAATTTATTGAGGTAACCTCTAGCATTTTAGGATCACAATGGAGGTTTATTCCACTTCAGGGCATAAGTTATAGGTATGAGTTGAAAAACCAAGTGGCATAATAGTAAGATAAGCATGCAAGTTGTTAACTAAGTGCATGCATGGATGAATGAAACCTATAAGAAATATAAAACCTAGTTGAGTTGGATGGATGGACCTTATTCTAAAATGGGTAGATATTAATCGAAGAAAATCCAAAAGGGGGAAAAGGTAGGACAAAATAAAAGGTTTTATGGTCCAAATAAGGATTAATTTATAGCTCATATCTTCGAGGACAAGTGTTTTAATACCTCTATTTGCAGCCAATAGATTTTGTACACTCATATGTAAACAAAGTAAGAGGATCTAGGGAATAAATAATATAGTAAACTATAAGATCTCAACTAAAGGTTGATATCATTTAGAGTTCTTGTTGCATTCCCTTATTCAATAGGTTATATATTAGATCAAAGAAGTATCCAAGGAATATATAGATTACACCGAGAAGGATATATCAATAAAAAAACTTATACACACTTGAAAGAATTGAAAAATTCTACCTAATTGCATGAGATCAATTATGCTTGTTAATTATCCAATAGTTATTACACATATTTAAATAATCATACATCAGTAATAACAAAAAGGAATTATTCATAGATTTTGCACATTTGAAATTATTGAATTAAATAGATAATAAAATAAAACGCATCTAATTTACACATAATTAGAATGGAAAATCATTGATAAAGTTGCATGAAAATCAAATAGACTTATTCCTATATATATAAAATTTACATCCCATGAATATAAAATGATTATAAATATAAATAGATTTGGGGAGGGGTCACCTCATCCCTCCAATCCAGGCAAAATTCAAAGTTACATATCAATAAGTGAGTTCTAATTGATGTAAAGCTTGCATGTATAATTATAGTTGATCACAACTATGTCTCTAAAATTATATTCATTTTTACATGGAAAAGTAACATGTACATGATTATAAAATTTATTAACTATTACATGCATATATTATATATAAATAGACTTTAATTACATCATTTAACTCTAAATGTAATATATATACAAAATTAACCTTAAAAAACTAAGTTTTAGCTAAATTTGATGGTTGTATGGTTAGTTAGTTGGGTTGAACTATATGGTGGGTCCATAGCCATTTTATTTACTCTAACTCTTGGTAGTGTTTGTAACCAACACCATGATGCAACCTAATGATGTCTATATTTAGAAGTGATGGGTTATGTACTCTACTGACTTGTGCCATCAAACATGCATGTTTGGCTTTGGTGGCCCTAAAATCCACCCAAAAATATCTAAATCCATATCCTTATTCCTAAAAAACTTAAGTTATGATTCAATTTATTATAATTTAATCCCTCGAATCCTCTACTCAAAATTGGTACACACATGCTAAAGAAATTGGTCAAAATTGGTACTACTTATTAACTTTCTTGTAGATTCCCTTAATTAAGAGAGTTTAAATTCATCTAAAATCTACAATATTAACTTATCATGTTCTAAAATTTTTTTGGTCAAATATTTTATTCTTGAAACCTAGTCCTAAAACTCTTATGTATGGGTGACCACCAAGTTGAGAGAATTAGCTACGTCTAATGGTGTCAACAAATCCACATTATATAAGACTTATTATCTATATATAATTTAAGAAAATTAAATTTATTTTCATCTTCCTTTAAAGAATTAAATAATTTCCTTATTACAATAACATGAGGAACAAGCTCAGATCTCATTGAAACAATATCATCCAAAATGTTGTACAATTGAAGGATTATGCTCTAAACATCATTTTTAATCTCTATAGGGACATGAATAATTTGTTATTGTTCCCTTACCTTTTCAATCTCTTACTCTAGCTCTTGCTTGGCCTATTCATTCCCCTCACGAAGTTCTATCAAATACTTAGTTTGAGTCCTAAAGTAGGAATTGAAAACTTCATTGTAAGGATACTCCCTTAGTCTCCCATTGTTTATGTTTGATAAAGAGAAAACATCATGTATATCATCTTAAACTAAACCTATGCTACTGTTATACTCAATCTTCCTTTTTTTGACCCATTAAATAGTTCAATTTGTAAAAGATATAACTCACCATGGGAAGATCTATTATAGTTAAATTAGGCCTTTGGGAATCTTGGGCCTCTAAATCAGTATCCCACTAACACCAATTGTGTTTAGTCAATTGTTTAAGTGTCTTGAGTGGTAATCTTACCCATAAGTTCCCTAAAATATAACATTAAAACCTATGATTATAAGGCATCTAGTAATAATGGCCAAAATATTTTGAACCAATCTATACCACCAAACTAGGGAACTGGATGAATAACATGCATAGGATTATAATTTCCATATTTATTCAATAGAAAAATATAAGTGGATTGGGTGGAACTATAATAAGGAATTGACAATACTAATTTGATGGAAGATATATCCAACTGGGCACTTTCCACAACTCTTTTGGTTTTCTTAAATTTAACCTTTTTAGGCTTAGGATTATTAGGGGGAATTGTGTTTGAAGTGAAAATAGTGGAAGTAGAAATAATAGGGGATTAAGAAATAATATTGATAATAGAAGAAACTAGATTTGTGGAAATAATAAGACTAAAATCAATAGGATCCAATGAAACAACCATAACAAGAGAAATAATATAAACCAAAGGGGATATAGACAAAATAGGTATTGAGGTAGTTGAATGAGAAACATCCTCACCTAACCTATTACCCCCAAGTGGTGATTTTACTTTTAATCCTTGAAGGATTAATAATTAGGCCTTTTTTAGGTCTTCATCCTCTTTTTCAGCCTTAGGTTCTATTTTACTGGACATATGTCCATGGTCTATTGGGCCCTCTTATAATGGAGATTTAATAGTTATATCTATAAGGTTTCTAAGAACTCTAGGATTCCTCTTGTAATAAATTATAGTCTTATCAAGAAAGGGGGATATCTACTGAGTATAGGAATAAGTAAAATCCACAGTTATGGTAGCTAGAATTGATGAGGAAATAGGAAGTCCCTCCTCTTATAAATTAGAAGAATCAATGTAAATTGGTTCTTATTTTTAACCACAACCACTAATAGTAGTTAGAATATATTCCACCTCTTATTTCTAGTTAATACCCCTCATTAAAAGTGGTGTTGTTTGATATGGTCCTTCTTTTAATGAACTCAAAACCACTAGGGTCTCTTCCACACCAAGCTCCTAATTAACTGATGTCATCACCATAGGTGGTGGCCTAGAAGAGCTTAGTTGGTATTAAGGCTATTATGAACTATGAGAGGTTTAGTAGTATATAGTTGACCATATACTAGGAGGAGGTATACTATTGTTCACATCAACATATTTTATAGAATTTTGTCCCTAAATATTTTTTAAAAGCCTCTCAATCAAACCAACTACATTTATTATTTCCAAAACTTCATAATCATCCTTTTCATTTAAAAAAAAGAAATAATGGTCATAAGGCTCATGTTAGTATGGGATTACAAGGCCTTATATGTAATTCAAAATTATGTCATGGGTTTCTTAATCCCCATTTGGCAAAGAATCTAATGAATAGTATTTTAGGTTTTATCCAACTTCTCTAAAATGTTTACTGATGGTATATCACATTTGACCAATCATCAAGGCAGAACCATGAAACCATCCTTTAATTTTTTTATTTAAGTAATCATCCACAATCCAACATATATTTTAGGTAATATATTTCTCATCCATATTTTTGGGGTCATACTTGGGAAGCTAAAATGGAGCAGCCTTGTTCCCCATGACCATAATCACCATGTAGTCGAGGTAAAGTTAGTAATCCCCCCTTATCCATAATGTCATACTAATGTTATTTGATATTTTGATTAGGGTTTCATCATGAATTAACCTGCATATTTTAGGGTAAACATTCTAAACAAAATTTTATTACGTTCCTCATGCATGCATAGATGTAGAGGAAAGAAAAATAATTGCATACCTAGTTTTTTATACAATCTAGGGTTGGGCTTTAGAGTGATTTTTTGTCTATGTATATGGTTCCCATGAAAACATAAAATATATAAAATCATGTATAAATGTTTTTATATGGGAATATTATCATTCTCAAATATTTTCTCTTTAATCCTTGAACTGATTATCTCTCTTAGTGCAAAGGCCAGCTCCAAAGTCATCATCAGGTCTAACAATGGTACCCATTCCATATGGAGATAATGGATGCTAGGGTGACCATAAAATATATTAATAATTAAATTATGATATGAATACACATCTATAACTTGGTAAAAGGAATTGGATCCCTTGCCTTTATAATTACCAACTCTCCAGAAGTGATCTATTTCCATAGAGTATTTTCAATTATGGTTTTTTTATTCCACATTTCTACCTAGTGTGCATTAAAATTAACAATTATAATTTGAAGCTAGAGATACCTCTAAAATTAATCCCAAAAGATGAAATTAATGACCATATTATGGCTTAGGTTGTGTAGGAATCCACCACCAGTTACCTTGCTATCAAATAATAGGTCCCTCAATAATTTGATATAGAGCATGACCTTAGGCTTACTTAATGTAAAATATAGTTGTTGATGTTTCAATGGTATCAAATATGATACCAAATTCTATTTTGGGGATGTCAGGACCTCTTCATGTCAATGTGTGTCTACATCTTTAACTACATACCAAAGAGCTATGTAATTAGCATACTCATTACTAAACATGGTTGAATAAAAAATAGTGTCAATATACTCTATAGATTCTTTGATAGAAAATTTGAAAGGTGACAACACCCCCTAAATTCCTTGGATGAAGAGGCCATTTCTACTTAGATTAATGACATGATTTTCATGATAATTCAATTATATGTTGGCTAACTAGAAGAAATTATAAATGCAACACATATAGATAAGGCTTCTAGTTCTCTTTGGAGTGAAAGTTCTCATGAGTTTGTTAGAAATCAATAGGCACAATGTCTCTTTAAATTTTGATTATATATATTTGAGTCTAAGACTTTAACTCAATTTTTGTACCATTAATGTCTAATATCTTCAAGATTTTTTCAATCATTTAATTAAAATTATGTCACTTCACTTTAGTAGGTATGCCATGTATTATTTTTTTATGTTCATAAAAATTCCACATTATAACTTTGGATAAGTGTCATCTCATTATTACTTTCATGCAATACCGCTTATGCCATGCATTCTACCTTTACATGTCAGGTGTTAGGTATTACATTAAAACATAAATCATGAACATAATTTCTAAAAAAATATATATAAATACCAATCCATGCAAATAAAAATTTGAATAAAACCTACAAAATTCAAATTCTAAACACAACTTGTGAAGCACAAGTTTTGAATAAAAGTTACCAAATTCAAAGTTTGGGAAGTGTCAAAAATTTTAATAAATATTTAAAAGTGTAAAATATGTGAAGGAAAATTCCCAACAAAAGAAGTGAATAAATATTCTAAATATGCACAAGTTCCAAGAAAAAGATGTGAAGACCCAATTTTGTGAACATAAACTATGAATAAAAGTTATGACAGACACTTCTTGTAAAGATGTGAAGATTAAAAATACCCAAAGCCATATTTGTGAAAAAAATATTGAAGACCGAAAATATATGAAAAATACAATTGGTGAAAGGCAAAATATGCAAATTTCAAAAAAATTTAATTAATACACATATTAAAAAAACTTGAATACATGCAAAACTCTTGAAGAATATTAATAGGTTAGTCTGAATAAACTAGACAAATGAAAATATCTCCTATCTTTTATATTAAACCATGAAGTTAGGTGCACAAAAAAAAACCTATAAAAAATATTTTGAAAATAGACCTAGGCTATTGTAAATATAGTGTATCCTCATTCTAAAGAAAATAAATAATAGGGTATGTTGTGTACAATAAAATGTTACTTGGTCTTTATATAATTTGAACCTCCTTTTAAATTTTTTTTCCATATTTGGCTTGGAAAGAATATTTATTCATTACCACCAATTCAAATATTAACTCTAATATTTCACCTATATGTATGGCATGTTCTCTTTTTTTTAGTCCATATTGGCTCATTCTTGAAGAAAGAATCAGAGGAATTATCAAGTGTTTGGTTATTGGCTCATCTAAAATTAACTTATCCTTATACATATATACATGTGTGTGTGTGTGTGTGTGTGTGTGTGTGTGTGTGTGTGTGTGTGTAATAAATAAATGGTAACATGATCTAAATTCATTAATTAATTATACAAAACTTACCTTGTTATAATGGAACCTACATGTTTTATTAATAATTATAAGAACATGTTATAACACAAATACTACCTTTTTTATTTATTAGTATTAGATTTTGACCAGAGCTATGAACTAGTCTAGGAATTAAAGGGGTCTAGATCCCCACATGATCATATACTAAATGTATAAGATATACCAACAATGGCCATAGTTGGCCCAAGAATACCAATGATGGTCACATCCCACATGTATAAGATATACCAATAATGGCCACAACTAACCTGAGAATATCAATGATATCCACTTCCAGCCTCAGATACTTTAGTGACATTTTAAATAGGGTGGGGATTGTAACAACCAAACTACTTTACTAACTCACCCACATCTCAATAGTACAAATACCACCTTAATTTTTACATAGCTTGTTCCTTTTAATATTTTTTCCAAACCTCTTTTATATAAAAAGAAACCTGCAAGTCTTGCTAAAGGGTAACAAGTCAGAAGTAAAACCAAATCTCAAACACCCAAAAAATTACCATATCCAATTATATGGTTTCTGTCTTCAATAAAAAGAATCTCACTATATTAAAAACATAATAAATAGTTGGTAACGTCCATAAAATAATCATACCCAAACCTGTATATTTTCTAAAATGTCTTAAGATTTCCAATAATTTTTACTCTATATATCTGAGTGTAACATCTAACAATATTTCTTATCATGATAGTATTTTGAAATATTTCAAACCATGTTTTTATTCAAAACATTCTAAAAAATAAAAATAAAAAATTTATAACAAATTACAACCTTTATATAGGCATAAGCAAGTTGGATACTATCAAATGTTGCTTGTCTTCCATTACTAGGGTAAGGATATGCATACAGGTATTATATGTCACATGCATATATAAATATATTCACATATTAAAAATAATTATAGAATTTTCATGAACCCAAATTCTATTAAGAATTTATTAGTTGTAGGTTAATCATACATTATACCTCATAAGTGCCATCCATAACCAAAAAATCTTTTATTCCTAACGGTTTAATAAAAACACAATAATATATGTCTAGTATAAATCCATCCCCATTACCATATGGGTGGAGGAATGAAACTGTATTTATTTTCTATTAGGTATAAAGGTTTCTCCATTTTAATTTAAATAATTTCACCCTACTGCAAGCCATAACCAAGTATTACTAAATTAGTATTTCCATGGACCTTATTTTAAAGTAACACATGAAAAACTCCAAGTATTTTTTATTCAACCTACTTGGATATTTCTTGTCTTTTCATTTGATTTTGAATACAAGCACCCTTATTTGTTACCTATAACTTTTTTCTTCAAACTTCCTTCTTCTATTCATATCCTTTTTCCATACTCTTCATTTTGCCTTCATGTTTCCCTACTTATCTTATTACCCATTTTATGTATGCTCAACATGGTCTCCCCATCATCCCCCTTCTCTTTTCCTCCTAACACATCCAAAATTTATTTAATAAATGAACAACTCCATTATTTCATACTAGTCACAATTCTACATCCACTCTATGTGAGCTTGGTATCCATAAACTCCCACATACACCAAGTGAAGTCAACCTATATGAATGTTTATCATCTAAAAAATAAAAAATTAATTTCATTTCCATAATCCCTTTTCATCATAAGCAAACCCTAATTTGAATCTCAACCTTGTCAAAATAAAATCACGTCCATGTCTCAAAACTTCTTATGTTCATAACTTTTCAAACCATAAACCATTTAATACAAATTTTAATTTAACATCAAACAATTACCTTTGTGGTTGTTTTAACCTAGTACCTTTTAGATAATAATATCTCTAAGGGGTGTATTTTAATAAAATATTTCAATAAATAAACTAAACAATCAAGATTTTTATCACCTCATCTTTTCACATAACCACATGCATAAGAAGTCTTATTGATATCATATTAGATTAAATGATATTTTTTAGTGAAAACACGAACATAACCCAGCAAAATTAATCTCGTTCAACAAGTAATATAAATGTATAAGAAATTTTTTTACTATTTTTAAACTATATGGAAAGTAACATACATCACAACATCATTCAAAATAATGTAAGCATGTATCACTAAAGATAGTAAAAAAAAATCAATCATAAGTGAATTCATTAAAATTTCTAAATCAATCATAAGGTTATAAATAAAAAGAAGCACTCATTAAATTATATTGTGGTGTGTGTGGCTTCCCTACATTTTATCTTCACCTCCAAATGTAATCATATGTTCCCCCTATCCACTGATACTCTCCCTCCACATTGTCACTAAGGGTGGAAAATATCTTGCATTCACCACACTAAACAAATTTTTAGTTAGTTTATATCATGATATAGAATCAACATGAAATCATAAAAACATTTGAAAGTGACTAATAAATAAAAATCATGATCAAACGAATAATGTAATATCTCATCAAATTAAAATATGTCTACTATAAAAAATAGCACGACTAATCTAGCTCATAATGAACACCAAATCTACTAATAAGTAACTCATAATATATTGAATAATGTCTTAAATAACCATAGGGAAAATATGATGTAACATTTATACAAATATGATTGGTATTCAACATGAATTATTTGTCCATAATTTGGTCACATTTTCTAATGCAAAACACATAAAAACATAGGCCAATTAAACCTAAATTTACATTGGTGTTTAAATAAAAATTAATTAAGTTGATCAAAGTAGGGTTCATAAAACCCATGGATATTCTAAATGGTTTCCAACACATTCCATGTTCTAAAAAATAATGCAAAAAATTAGGATATGTATATAATTTCATGAATTTAATAAATCATGTCCTAAATATGATTTCCCTCTTCCATCCATCAATGTTATTTTTAACTATACAAAATGATAAAAAAATTTGACCCTCATGGATGGTTTATTTGGATATAGCCAAATTCAAATTTTGGAAGAGGTTCAAATAGAGAATTATTTTAATACACCATGTGCAACGTTATGTTATGAGGTCATGAATTTTGGCCTTTAAAACATTAGATAAATGGATCATAGGTATATGGCCCATATATTTCATGATTTTATCCATTAGATAGTATAAGTTTATGGTGATGGTCTTATTATAAAGGCAAAGAAAAGAGTTGATCATAAAAAGGTATTACATACCATCCACACATGTCTAATTGATTAAGGTTTCACCCTTAATCCTTCAAAAATTATATTTGGATTGAGAGGGAGAAAACCCCATAGATACATTATATCCTAATGTATAATAAAAATCAATTGAGCTAAGATTCATGTAACCCTAAACATTTTAACCTAAATTGGTGAGTAAAGAAACATATCATTATTTGGGAGGTTGGGATCCATTCATATATTCATACCTAATCTTACCTATGTAGTTCATCATATTAACCACTTCATTAGTAAGGAGTATGAATTAACTTGGACAAAGGATTTTTAGGATGAATTGGAAGTAATAAAATACTTTCTCATGTTTCCACCTACACTTATGGTGTCTAGATCTGATAGGACCCTCATAATTTACATAAGGTAAATCTAGGTATCTCATGTCCTAAAAGGATGAAAATGGAAAGGAACAAGAATTCCATTTCATTAACCACATTCTTATTGACAATGAAAATCGTTACACATAGGATAAAAAGGAGTGATTGGAAATTGTTTTCACAACCAAATGATTAATGCATTACATGCTTAATCAAGAAACTACAGTCTTAGTGAGGTTACAATACTTAAAACATTTATTTAAGAAACTATCCCATTGACATAAGGTTGGTATTTTCATCACACTTTTGAGTGAATTTAATCTTACCTATGTCATCCAAAATTCCATCAAGGGACATTTCATTTCTAATTGGGTGGTAAAATTCCCTCTAGATGTTGGTGATCAAGTCAACACTTATTTCCATAATAATATAATATGTTACATAAATAAATCTATGATCATATTTTCACCTCAGAACTCTGACATTACAAACTATCTAGTTGACATTAGTTTCCTCAAGGGAGCCAACTCATAATAAAGGTGATATCTTCACATTAATACAACTAAGTACATTATTATATCTAAGTTTATATATTGAAAATATTTCCATGACATGTTATTAACATGTTTTTATCATAAGGAATTAGAAAACATCATGTTTTGATGTCACATCAACATTTATGGTGGACAATTTTGTGGCCATACAACTACTCACAAATTCATAAGATGGGAAAATTTTGTCTTAACCTTGAGAATGATGTTATTAAATATGTAAGGAAATGAGAGAAGTATCAACACTTCTCCCATGATATTCACATTCCAATTACGTCACTTTACCTCTATGGTCATTCTTTAGTTGAGGGATTTAATTAGTTGGAAATATCTCTTAGTCTATTGGATGACCATCATTTCATCGTCATGACCATAAAATACTTCACTATGTGGGGATAATCTATACATTTTATTATGATTAATGGATCCATAATCCCTAATTTCATCTTAAATCAAATCATTTTCAAGTTTGATATCTAACATGTCATCATCATAAATAATGGATCCCTTTTTAATAACCCCAAGTTTCATGAATTGTGCAAGAAAAAATATATATCCCATCATATTGCCTCTCTAGAATACCGATAGGCCAATGACTAGTATAAGGCCAAAATAAAAATATTAAATTCAATTATGGTTAAAACTATTAAAGATAATAAAATATATTGACATATTTATCTCTATCCTACAATAAGGGCCTATGAGACTAGTATTTATACGCCCATTGGGGAAACTAAATATCCCCTTGTATTTTTAGCTAAATCCATTCCACCCCTTAATGTATAACTGCCTATAGTTTGTCTCCCTTTAGGGCCTACATGATCATGAATATTATATAAATGGGTGGATAACAATGTTATAATACTTAGATGATTATTATCTCAAAGATTCCTAAAATCATGCTACTTACACAATTACATGTCTCGATAGCATGATAAAAATATTTATGATCACCTGTTACAATTAAGAGACCTTATCCTAAGACTTGAACATAGAATAGAGAACAAAAAAGGATAAGGCTGAAATGTAATTCCCAATTCATTAGGTATATATTTGGTTATGAAATATTATAATAATGGAGTCTATCAGTTGTGCACTTTATAAGGTAAAGAGTTTAGTAAGTTTTTGAAATATTTTCACCTCAAGTGTTCCTACATATATTCAACACATTTTTAATTTTCCTCTTTGATTATTTTTTTTTATGTGTTGTCTTGAATATTAGATATTTTGTATACAAGTTGTTTAGCTATGATTTCATGTGGAAAATGTGTTTTAAACATAACATAACATAACATACCATTCCATTCCATTATCTAATGTCACCATATCTCCTCTTATAAACCATTCTAAAAATTGGCATGAGATAGGTTCTTGTCTTAGTTATTATGATAAAAATGTACCTAATTATTTAAATACTTATAAAACCCTAAGCTATAACATAGTCTAGAAACTTTTCCATGACATAATCTACTTTTATAGTTCCCACTAAGAAAAAATAATAGCATGGTTAAACCAAGTAATTTTACTCACCTATATTGGTCTTTAGGGATGAGCCCTTACATATCATCGGTCTCTTTGGGTAAATATTTGAGGATAATGGCGTCCCCCCCAATAAGAATTAAAAAACTAAAAAATAAAAGAAACTAATAAAAAATAAAAGGTTATGCTAATCATATTAATTACACATCTCTTTCCCTTCACTAATATCTGGTGTTGAGCATTCACATATTACTAGTTTTGAGGGGTTGGTATTGGTGATATTCACTTAATAACCTACATATATCTTTTGGTGATGATCCCATGCATCTTCTTAGTTTCATGATACTAAATGTAGGGGGTCATAAGAAGTAAAATAAAACCAAAGTGAAATAAAATTTAAATCATAAAGTGTTTATATATATATATATATATATATATATATATATATATATAGAGAGAGAGAGAGAGAGAGAGAGAGAGAGAGAGAGAGAGAGAGAGAAGAAGAATAAGAATTAATAAAAATACCTAAAATATTTCCTGCATGTATTTTCCAAAAAGGATAACTTTATCCCACTAATTGATTCAAGATTGGACACCTCTAGATGAAGCCAAAAAAAATAATGTTTTGTGTGTTTGGTAAGGAATTAAATTTTCCACTTTGCTCATAATGATTAGGTAAAATCCTTATTCCTTTTGAATTTTTGAATTATGTTTTTTTTTCATTATCTCACATGAAACCCATCTCCATTTCATCCCTTTATTTCATGTTTAAGGTCGTATGTTGTGTGAATAAAATAAATCAATCATCACATGTATAATAAAATTAGAGTGCATTTGTATACATCCATTTCACTTACATTTTAATACATTATACTTACATATATTAAATATATAATCATATCCATATAATTATTATAAAAATAGAGGCACATAGTATATCATCACATGTATAGTCATTTAAAGTGCACAAACTATAAAGTAACATGGAAATTAAAAGAATAATACACCATAAAAAAACATAGAAATAATCTTACACACACACACACACACACACACACACACACACACATATATATATATATATATATATATATATATATATATATATATATATAATATAATATAATATAATAAGTGTTAATTTTATACATCAATGTCTTAATACAATCACCTATATAGAGATAAAATACATATAAATATCTAAAAAAATCCCAAAAAATAATACATGTAGGTAGTTTGACACTAATGTTCTATGTGAGGTAGATTATTCCACCTCTATAAGTTATGTATAGATATCTTCCTCCTCCTCCTATGATAATGTCTCAATGTCAAGGAGTGGCATGGGATAAAACTATGACTCTAACCCATATGGAACCTCATGCTCATCCCTACCTAGGAGGTTATCCCTTATGTTGTCTATCACCTCGAAGAAACTTGACCTCCTCTCACTCTAATTATCTCCAAAAGAGTCTTAATTTGAGATTCTATGACAACTATATATCTTTGTAAATGAGAAACCTTCATATGTTTATGGTAATTAGGGGAAACCATATGTATTCCTACCAATACTGTCAAGAATACTAACATCTATCATATCTTGATCCTAAGTCAACCTAGTGCTCACCTAGAAAAGGTTAACTGAAGCATCTTTGATCATCTTCCTCCATTGAGTAAACATATCAAAAATCATAAATTAAAAGTATACATCATATGTCTAATTATATAAAAATATTAACTAAGTAATGAACTAGAAATTAGTGTGTTAAATAAACTAAATAAAGCAAAAAAAATATTTTACCAATGTAATCCTCATGCTAGCTAGGGTCTAAGTCCTTATCAAAAATCATCTTAGCCTCCTCACCTCCAACCATTTTGTCTTGATACCACTGGTTCTATCAACAAGATGTGACTAACCAATAAACCTTCTGTAATGCTCAAATTTCTACCAAAATACATTTTTTTGACATTTTCATAGATTACCCAAACACCCAATCCCATTCACATAGTTTTTTTTGTAAATTTAATATATCTAAATGCATTTTGATAATAAAATAAAGCTAGGGTAAAAACATAAAAATTAATACAACTAACCTATGCCTTCCCCAATCTTGGTGCCTTCTAATATACTCACCATCCTATTATCATACTCATCAATTTATATGTACTCTTTCTTAAAATTGTAACAAAATAACTAGAGCTCAAATTTGACAAATCACAAATGCACAAATTAGCTCCCTTTTTGCAAAGTTTTCAAATATATAACCTATTTTTTCTAACTATTACATTTCAAAACCTTTTGATTTTTAAACAATTTTCCTTTCAAAACTTATTTTATTGTGTTTTAAGACACATTTTAAATGTAAATAACTCATAATTAATCACAATTTAACAATTTAAAATGTTTTATTTTCTTTAATTTTATTATTAGTGATGTTTTTTTCAATCTTAATTTTGTAGGTTCACATCATTTGGATCAAATCTTAGTCCCTCAATGGGATGGTTCAATTACTATTTTCACCCCCTTGTACATGGTAAGTATACTTTTCCATGATTCAATTTGTTAGAATGTTTTCCACTTTATCATTAAAACTACACTTGATTTCCTTTTTTCTACTCACATGTAAGTTAAGTTTTATAACCATAATTTTACATATCATGAGCCACTACTTGGGAAAACATCGACTCCAAATCATGATGAGGCATATCCTTGAGGGTGAAATATGCATGCAATTTTTTTTTTCACGATGTATTTTTTTTATAAAAATTTAATGATGATGTAATAACCTTTGCCTAACTAAGCTCAAACTTGATTCTCTTTACCACTTTTGTCTTTTAATTTCTTTATATCCATTTGTAAACCTCTAAACTAACATTTTTCAATTATTTTACCTTAGGTTTTCAAAATTATTTCCTTCATGACAAAACCACCACTCTCTATGATGGAACCACTACTTTTCAACCACTTTTATATTATTATCATTGCAATGGTTTCTTAAACTACCATGATAAAAACATCTTTAACATAGTGGGTGCATCACCAAACACACTAATTTTTTTAACATGGGTGGAGGTTACATCATACTCTACAATGGTTTTATCTTGTTCACTTGCATAAGGTGGTGGTTTCGACACCATTTTCACATTTTTAAAATTAACATCCGAGACTTTAATTTGCATGCATTTTACATGATTACAGCTAAAATTTACCATTATTTCATTTTATTTGTGCCCTGTATATGTTCCAACTCACTTATTGTCTTATTTTTATCAATACTTATCCCTTATAAAATTATATCTTAGTCATGTTTAGTTAACTATCACTTTTATAACCATTCTTTCATTACAAGTATTTGATTTTCCTTAGGTTTTTGTATTTGAAAATTATATTAAAGAGTTGGTATTAATGTTTTGTAGTGCCTTAGCCTAATTTATTTAAACAATATATATTTTAATTTGTGATCATATTAGTGTCACCCTACACTAGCACAAGGAGGTTATTTCACATAATCGACAACCAACTCTTTACTATTTATGAATTAATCAAGCCATTGTTCAATTGTTCTTTTCTTCATGATTTTGTTCTTATTTATTTCTTCTTGTTGTCATAATTTTTTTATATATTTAAAAAGCTTATTATTTAGAAAAGGATCTTTCTACCTAAGGTTAGTATAATATCATGTTAAACTACAATAAGTATTGCATGATACTATATGAACTAAATAAACTATAAGTGAATGTCATAATTTATGGAAGGAATGTAGGCACACGAGTTGATTCATAAGGATTTTAATGGTAGATAAAATGGAGAAAGATAAAAAGGTACAACGACATAAAATAATGAGTTAAAGGAAAGTCAAATTATTAGAATCCATTCTTTTACAAAAACAATTTTACATAATATTCACTCACATGAAATTAGATATACCCTGATTTTATGAAATTTTATTTGTTAAAAAGGGTTTCATTACATTAAATAATGTTGAGTGACCTACCAATCAAGATCAACAACTTAATCCCAACTAGATATTATCTAAACAAGCTAAAATGCTTGATCAAATCCTCATATACATGATTGAAATTTAGGAAAAAAATATAACCCTATAAGTATAGGTACATGGGCATGATAAGGAAGAAGATATAAAAACATAAGGATCAACGTTATAATCATGAAAAGAAATAAGATTAGGAGCATACTAGAGAGTATCAAGATGAAATGATTCAAGTGGTAGTAAAACTTGTGTGTGATATGAAAAAGGTGAATCCACATAAATTTTTTTGAAAAAAGTTGGGTGATGGATGAGGGTTGGATCATTAAAATGGATAAATATTTACAATTTTGAAATTACACTAAGGTGACCAAAGTGGGGATCATATCAGTCAGCTAGTGAAGTAACAACTTGGTGGGACAAAAATAAGTTAGAAATGGGTCTTGAATTCACCACCACCACTTGGGAACAATTTTATCATGCCCTAACACATGCACAAACCATTTTAAAATCCAAATAGGGATTGAATATTGATTGAATTTCCTAATTTGAAGGCTTATAAACCAAAAGTCTATGATGTGGACCTTAAAAATCAAAACCTTAAGGTCATTTCAAATTTTGTAGTATGTTTTAAATTTATAGGAGAATTGAATCTGTGCTTAAGCCAATTATATTATTCACTTTTTGCCTTTTATTTTACTTTAACTTAGTACTTATGTAAATGTTTTATATATGATTGAATGGTTAATTGGGATAACATGTACTTTTGGATTTGATTATGTACCTTTGTTATGTATTAAACAAGTTATTATGTGCTTAATTATTTCCTCATAACACTTTTAGGATCATCTAATTCTAATATGTAGCATTATTCTACTAACCCATAACCCAAGTAAAGAACATAAGTCACCCAATCAAGTAGACCATTTGGATCTTTCTAGGTGTTACCATCCCACTAACCTAGAGGTGATGTTAGTATAGATCCTTATACATGTTACCCTAGGTAATTAGTGTAGTGAGATTCATCTAGGTGTCATCATCTTACTAACCTAGAGGTGACATCAATATATTTATTTTTATTAATATCCTAATCAAGAAAATCAATGAGAGACCTCCATGTGTCACCAACCCCTAACCCATAGGTGATGTCAACATAGTTCCTTGTACATATGTTCTAGGCAAGTGATGTAGTGAGAGTTATCTATGTATCATCATCCTAATAACCTAGAGGCAATGCCAACATAGTTATTCATATGATTATCCTAGGCAACCAGAGGAGTGATATCCATCTAAGTGTCATAATCTTACTTACATATGAGAAAGAGAACAAATTATAGTAGGACATAACTTTGTTATGAGTGGAGTAGTGATATGTAGACATTTGTCCCTCAACCACATAATTAGATAATAGATATATCAATTCCAAGCCTAAAAGTGTAGAAAAGAGACATCTATCACATTATACTAAATAGGCACCTAGGAACACATAAAATAATCCACATGGTAGTAAAACCCATAAAGTAAGCATAATGAAATTAAAATGAAAAGAATATATAGGGAATGGAGTGAAATATATTGTTTCTATTAATTTATATGAATTGGAAAATTAATACATTTAATTTTCAAGTGTAAAACATCAAAAGTAATACAAATCAAATTCCTATATCCAATCTAATCACATTTCCTTCTAGATATCTAGTGCACATTATGAATTTTAATCTTTATTTTGACTAAGAGATTATATACTCTTCATAGAACAAACATTTTCCATTGATAGTTTTAATGGACTCCTCATCTCACAATCTACCTCATTTTGCATATTAAATTATAGGAACAACTAAGTATAATAACACAAGATTTAATTCAACATCTCTCAACCATGATTTCAAACATTACTCTGCTATCTACGATGAGATTGAAGTAGTTAAGCCATACAAGGATGGGGACCCACTTTTAATTTTCATACAAAGTTATAGGGATGACTTACTAGAAATAAAAATGATTAGTATACATAATTTTGTATCCAAACTAGAGGTTTAATTCCGTTCATTGACATATTATTTGATTTATTTTTAAATTGTAAAACCTTTGGTAAAATATTACATTTCAATCTTATCAAGACTCCAGTAGCATACATAAGTGGAAATTATTTTGATAGATAATATATGTTACATCTTCCAAAAATTTCTTATAGGAAAGATATGATAAATTCATGGATCTATACAAACAACATGCAAAATAATTTACAAGAATGGTCTAGCAACCCAAGAAACTTTGTGATTCATGGTCCTACTTCGATTATGCCCATTCTTTTCTTTAGAATAGGGGTAACAATTTACGTGTCCCTACTAAATAAAACATATGGTTTCTTAACCTTTTTTTTAATTCAACCATATATGTGTCCCATTGCTGGATATTATCCAAACCTCAAATAAAATCATAGAATTGGGAGAGATAATCAACTCCAAATTGATTCTATGAATCAAAAATCTAGGAAGCTTATCAGATAGTAATTTCTCTATGATATCCCATTTGGTAAATGTTTAGATTGTAACTATGAATTTAACATATGAAGAACCCTCAAAGCCATATATAAAATATCCAAAGAATAGGATTTTTGATGAATTAAATGTCCATCATATGTATAGGTTTAAAAATTAAATTAAAAGGTTGACATAAAGCTTTTATCTTATGGTGTACTAGACCATATATGAGAATAACATGGCTACCACATAAATAAGACTATTTGGAAAATGGGTGACTATTGGATTTATCCCAAGTGCAATATAATTAAGATATAAGGTACCAAGGAACACCCTTTGTAGTTACCCTATATTATGCTTGACAAATTAGTTGAGTAGGAAATTAATTGTTATAACCTGGCTATTTGATGCATTTATACTACTATTAAGTATAATATTGTAGCATGTTGTACTAGATTCATATTGGTATTTTGATTGATTATTTCAAATGTTTAATTTTATTATGTATATTATATTTTTTTCCCTAATTAGTAGTTATGATTCACATCATTATTTTTGTAGATAATTATGCTAATTCAATTATAGAACATTTCTATTTTGTACAGTTAAATATTTTATTTTTATTACTATCATGACTAGTGAAAATGTTGTTTATGTGTTTATTTAGTGGGTACAAGAACCTAGATAATGAGGTAGGCTTGATGGATGATTTTATGGTTGATTATAGCATCAATGAGGTTGATATCCATTTGGAGTGACTCTGACAGGTAAAAATGATAAAATAGGGATTTAGAGCCACTAGTCTATTTAGCCATTTTTTTAAATCATTTTTAATTGTTTGCATTACTTTTATCTAGTCTTGTGTATTGATTTGCATTTTATTGTATCATCTTATTTTTGACTTCATTATTAGTGTCTTATGGGATTTGGTAGTATTTTTTTTTTAAATTTTCCTTTCTAGTGTTTGTAAAGTAAGTACCTATATCTTGATTCTTTAGGTCATTATAGGGATCATAAGACCTTGATATCACTTAATTATTTTTGTAAATATATTAGGGTGCCTTCCTTTCTAAATCCATGATGACATGGAAACTCATTTAAACTTATCCTAGTGTAATATGAGGTTGTGGGTGAATGGCACAAACTATGGCACATAATTGAGATGTTATCCACCACATTATATTATTATGTTTATAGATTTATGTATGTATGTATGTATATACATATATATCTTAATGTTTGTGTGTGTGTGTATTTAATTTGGGATTACTTTTGTGTATGCTTAGAATATTCAAGTGGTAAAACTTGGACCATTAAAGAGGGGAGTTTAGGTAGTTTCTAAGGAGAGATAATCATTTACAGGGTTGTGGGTTCCTCATGAAGTCCCCTATTGAATCATTATTGGATTGTGTACATGGGTTTTTCCTTTTGTTGATAGATGTGCTTCTCTCTCTTTAGTTTTATGTTGAAGTTACCTTTTATAAAATTTTGTTATCTACATTATTCATATAGTTATAGCTAAGTTATTTAAACATGGTTATTTATAATGTATTGATTTTATTTAAATGTTCTTGAATTATGAAATCTCACCCCTCTTGTTTAATTTCTTATGGATTGTAATATGATTATTTTGATGTATCTCCATTAGGTACTTGCACATTAGTATTCTAGTATTAATTATAGGTTGTTATTATTCCTCTTATTTTATTGAATGATTGGTAATATTTGTGTTGGCTAATTGATGGCTCGATTGATGATCTTCCTTGATTTGAATATGTATCATAATTTACCAAAAAGGGTGTTGTCCAAATCCAATAAACACCTATATCCAACTTATGAGTTTGTTATAGGCCATGGTGTCAAAGAATAACTATATGTATCCATATAAGGGATTCTCTAAACTCTATTTATGTCCTCTTAACATTTTCCTATGGTGTATTATGGTAAAATTAATCATCTTATCCTTAAAAAAATATACTTTTTTAGATGAAACTGACATCTTGATTCTCTTTAAGTAATTTTGGGCTGAATTTGAATGATTATGAAAAGTTATCATTATTTTTCTTATTGTCATTAAAGCTACAATATAGAATGATTATGCTAAAACTAATAGAGATATGCCTTTATATTGATGCATAACAAGAATAATATTATTTTCATACATATTATTTTATGGTTAACTTTTAACTTCATCATAATGGAATTAATATTATTGATTTGCACTATGTGGTTGCATGCTAACACCACTACATTTTATTGAACAAACAAAGGGAGTTTGATGTTTGTATATGCATGTTTCCTGTTAGTGATATATATAATGTCTCCATTGTATGACTTAAAAGGACAAACCCATAAGGATTATGTGGGATAATTTATTACTTTCGTTTATTTCTAATTGTGCAATAAGAAACACATAAAGGACTATGTTGGTTCAAATCATCTTAATATGGATTTATGAGAAAGTTACAAGTAAAGTTGTTAACTAGTCCATGTTTCCCTTCCTAATGAAATTGTACAAATAATAGTGGTTTATTTATTATTAAATGTAGTTTCCAAGATATGTGCTTACTCCATTATACTATTATTTTGGATTGATTGAATATGGTTTTTGATATTAATTTTTTGACTAGAATGGAAGAGATGATGCAAGGACTCTATTATCAAAGATAATTTAATGTGATCTTGATGGGTATCATCATGATTAATTCCCCCATCATGAATACATAATAAAGTTTATAATAAATATGATATTAAATTAACTTGGGTTTAATAACTCTCTGAACTAACTATAAATCTAAGGAGGAAGGATATGAAGAATCATATTACACTATAGATGGATGGAGATGAATCCTCTTTTACCCAAGTGATAAATACACAATCATTAATAATATTTAATTAAGGAAAGGTTACAATGTGAATAGAACAATAATTTGATCTTGGAATAAAAATATGCATTTAGAATCTGATTGATAATGATTATGACTACATCATTACCTTATATTATGGTAAGTGAAAAAATCTCAAGCTAAGGCAAAAATAGGTTATGAAGTGTGATGACCATAAGCTTGGAATTATATTACCTAATTATAGTAGGTATCACTATTTTCCATACCCATAAATACCTCACTTTTCACATACAAAAAGAAAAAGACCTTTTTCTTATGGAATAATTGATCATCTATAGATCATTAATGGACTTTCTTTATTAGTTCCAATATTAATGGGTGAATTTTCATTATAACATTTCCTAATCATGGGTTAACTCTAAGTGATATTAGTAGGTGCATGATGATCCAAGGACCCAACCCTAAGATTTAGATGTGAAATCATGATGGGTAGCATCTATTCAATGTCCTATAATAACTCTAACATTATTATTTGTAAATGCCTCCCCAAAATGCATATTACCTAAAAAAACATACTTCCCTATAAAATATGTTATAGGTATTTTCCATTGGTTAGTTATCTTAGTCATCTCATATGGTTTTAGATGTGAGCATGTGACTAATATAGTGTTGTTGCTTTGACTAGTCTATGATGGGCACTACATGCATTCACTATACACACTTTGATAAGGAATTCCTAATTTTTGGGGGGTTTATTTAATTTTTTATTAGAGAGGTGGTTGATTCTCTAAAAGGGAACTTTGGGAAAGATTTATTGTAGTCTATAATCTTCCATAAATATTAATTTATGTAAAGAAACATGCACATATGTTTTGATGCTTATTTTGACCTTGACCAAGATAATGATGGCTTGATAAGATGTGAGTGTAGCCTAAATATTAATTTGAATAAGAATGAATCTTTAATTTACATTGCTCTTAAGAACAATACAATTCTTAATCTGAATATAATCAGGGATAGTTCTATTAACAAGTAGGAAGAGGTCCTCAATAGGATCTCAACAGATGGAATATACCATGCAAGCAAGACTAAAAATTAGTAATGCAAAATGCATGACCCTAAGGGTGTTCTCATGAACATGTGATCCAAAATATGCCCTAATAAGGTTGAACCAAATGTCAAGGAGTTTAAAATATTTCTTAGTCTACCCTTTTTGGGATATTAAGTGGGTAATACAATAGATGCATGGCTGATGCATATACATAAGTATACTAATTTCCATGGCATGATGGCTAATGTGTATGATAGGTTAACAACCTACCATTTTAAAAAATATGGTTTTCTATCATGTAAATAACTATGTATCTTGAAGGATAGCAGTTCTTGACTTCCATGGAATAACTTATGTGAGATAGTTTTAAAAGAGGTGTCTAAGTACCAATTTAAGAAATAATAGTAAGCTAGTTTCCAAATGTTGAAGCATGAAAAACATGAAAATTTATAGATCAACCTACTATGTCCAATGATTTAGCCCATTTTCAAATATATTCAAAAAATTAGATCAAAATTGTAGGCACTTTGTAAACAATAGGTGTGCTTTCAAGCTCTAAGATCAATTTTAAGGACCAAATTGGTCACTAAGGACCAGCCATAAGAATAATTATTGTTCTTATAGATCCAAAAATGGACTAATATATGTTTCGAACATGATGGTAACCACTTTAATGAGGAATAAATAATCTATAAACTTGGATAACTAGCCAATCAATAGGTGTGTATAACTATATATAGGCAAGTTGTTGATCCTCAGCTACCTTAGTGGATGTTAGAGGAAATAAAACTAATGTCCATGAAAGTATTTTTATGCAATAAAGTGTCAATGATAGTTTTGACTCCTTTAATTTGTGATTTATTAAAATATTAAACTTATTTAAGAGTAGTTAGAATGTGTTGGCTACACCAAATTTAGTAGGATTTAATTATGTGGTAACATGTGCAATGCATACATGGTATGAAAGGACTAAATAGTGAAAGGCACCTAAAGAAATTGAAATTTAGAAGTAATTTTATCTCTACAATGAAAGTGATATTGTCATTTACTATAATATTGAGATGCTAGAAAATCCAAGCATTTAATTGAAATCATTGTTTGAGGGAAATATGTAATTTCCACAGTAATGGTTATTATCTACTCTAGCCTTGGTTGAGATGACCCTTTCAAAATTGAGTTGTATTAGGGAAAGTTTCACCTATTAAATATTGACTTATATGGGTGAGTAGATAAGAGGCTATTGATAACTAATTTGCTCTTGGAAATAGGGAGTGATGTTCAATGTCTATTAGTAACATGTGTAGGTGAGTTGACATCAAATGCTTAAAACATTATAACCTAGGGAAGACAAAGGGTTTGAATTAAACCTAGAGGGATAAATGTGGGTTAAAGTCAATGATTCACTTGGTGATTCAAGAAGTTGGGGATCTCTCTTATAAATAATGCATCATAATTTGTCTAATCTAGGAGATGTAAACATTGTAGGTAACCTCTCACATTCATGGATATAGAACTATGGAATTTCTTAAAACACACTTTCTATTAGGATCCCTAGAGTAAACATGTGTTTTATTGGATTATGGGTTTAGTTAACCATCACCAAATTTAGGAAACATGTTGGAGCTTGTTACTCTTGACATTATCAATGCTTGGTTGGGCAAAGTTTTATAATATCTTAGTAGGAATGTTGAAGCATGCTAAGATGTTCCTATTTTATAACAACCTAAAGAAACATGTTGGTAGTTTAGTAAGGTTGTTAATACCTATTTATATGATATTTTTGTACATATTATGCTTTATAATTGGTTTTAGGAGTCAATTTAGAATGTGCACAAATGTTTCTTACCACTAGGTAGCCATGCTTCAACCACAAAACATTAGATGGAATGATTGTTGTTATCATCATTAGAAAGGATAAGTCATCATAGTTGATTATTTCAACCTAGACCAGTCAAAACACCATTGTGGTGTTATTTATTATGCCTTATAAATGCTAAAGAGTGAGCTAAATACAACACTAGATGTTATTTATTTTTTATTATGAAATAGATATTTTGATTTGTTGAGTAGTTGGATTTTGATAAAAGGTTCAAAAGAATATAATTTTAATTGATATGACAATCCTTTGATGAGTGGTATTGAGTTGAGTAAACTATCTTAGTAAAAATATGTTTCTCATGCTTAGAAAAGGTTGTTCACAATATGGATTTGTCTTATGTAGCATGAAGAAAAGCTTTGAAAAGATTATAATGGGATATTGTGTATGTGTAAATCATTGATTGTGTTTATTACTTATGCTAGATTTAGTTGACTAATTTTAACCATGATGTGATCTAAAATAAGAATTAAGTACTTGTGAAGCATTATGATACAATGAGATAGAATCTTATGCAAATAAGCAAATCTATAATTGTTGAAGCATAGGCCCATATGATTTTAATTTTTAGTGTGCTATGAGCTCAGTAGTGTTGTGTTTTACTTGGAAGAGATATTCTAGACTAAATTTTCTATTTCATTATAAATCATGACTGGAATGTATGTTGATGCTTGGAAAAATCAATGTAAATTTCAAATCTAATGATACAAAATCCTAGGTGCCCACTTAGCTCTATGAAAGAACAATATAAGGTGGGTGAACACCCTCAAATTGATGATTAAGAGATGGTTGGATTGGTATTCATGAACCATCATGTGTGTTCCTCAGTAATAGAGAACATTATGTAAGCCTTGAGGTTGCATGATATGCTTGGAATGGTTTATTTGATGTTCAATGTGGTTTGTGTGGGATGCTATATTAACCCATAAATGGTTAATATCAAAATAAAGGTAACCATAATACTATATATTACTACACTTTTTATTGGCATTTGATGATGAATGTCCTTGAGGTTACGTAGGTGGAATATCGCTTATAGTGGAAGACTCCACTTTTTAACTTGGAAATGTGGTTACAACCTAGTTGGATTAGGCTATTGAAACTATTGACCTTAAGGTGTATATCTATGTATGATGACACATAAGTGAATAATGACCCTAAAATGGTCTCATATTTAAATTATTAAGCTATTTTATGTTTAAAACATGTTAGCTTAATCAAATAACAAAAATAAAAATATATTCAACATTTTTATTATTGTCATGTTTGGACATTTTGATAACATTATTATTGATAAGTAGGTGATGGTAAGTCTAAACTACCATGATTGGAACACCATATACCCTGTATGTTTTAAACTACATGTCTATATAGGTAGATGGAAATTATTTTTTTCAAGAATATTGTATTGATTTTATAATTTTTTACCAATGTATTCAGCCAAGGTAAGGGAAGGTATGGATGGTAAACCTTTTTAAAAAATGATTCAATTAATTTTCTATTTTGATAGATGGCCTTGTGAGGTAGATTTGGGACACCTATAGAATATTGTGTAAAAATAGGTTACATATCACACCCTATTTTACCAAGAAAGGCATTTCTTTTGGTTTAATTTGAGGAAGGACATGGCTATCTTAGTGGTTCTAACTAAATTTTTGGCAAGTGTTTTAGTGAATTTTAACTTATATTTTTATAAAGGAAGAATAAGAAACTAAATATGGGTATGGTTAGAAAACTTGTTTGATTAGGTATATTGAATCAGATGATTGTGAAGAACTCTGCTTTGGCTTGGGAGGATGACCTACAAATAAGATAACACTAAAAAAAATAGTTGGTTAGATAGATAGCTAGATGGATTACCTAGTGTTAGCTAGATCCCAAAAGCAAGAGTTTCCTTTGGGGCTATCAATCTACATGTTTTAAATAATAAAGTTTGTAAACATAATAATAAATTACATACATCAATAATTAAAAGGTATTTAAATTGAACATAAGAGATGTTTGATAAATAAATAGACTATATTGATTGATATAGCAATAAGCAAGTCAACACTAGTGCTAAATAGGTCAAGTGTGATTTAAAAAATAGGTTGGGGAAATGTGAGTAGGTAGGGACACATAAAATTTGATTTGGTTGGGGTTAAGAGGGTTAACATAACTTCTTGTTATTTTCTACCATAGTAACCATTGATGGTTGATGTGATCATCGGTAGTTAAGGTGATTGTTGGTGATTGAGGCAACTGTTCATGGTTGGATAGACCATTAATGGTCAAGATAATCATTAGTGGTTACTATGTGTTGGATGTAGGTAATAAATGGTTGGTTGATGAGATTTTAGAAAGTAATTATGGGATGTGGGTTAGTGTTGGGTTGATTGAAAAGTAAAAATAAAGTGAATGAATACAGGAAAACAAATACTTAGCTTACAATAGATAGATCAAATGAGTGGTTGAGGAGGTTGGGTTGTTGATAGAGTCTCACATTATTCTAGTAGAGTAACTATACTTGGCTATTGATCACGGGGTGGTGAAAATTTGGCTCTCTATCGTGATAGTTGGATCACTAAAAGAACACCTTCAAAGGAAAGATCTAGATGAAAAATCTCTTTATAATTGTGAATGCATCCAACCTTTTCACCTCCTACTCCTATCTTCTTATAGGCAAGGAAGGATAGGTATAATAAGATGTTAACTGGGCTTTCTAATTATAACTTACACATGTAATGACTCACACATGCATTTAAAGAAGTTAATTTTAAAAAATCAAGGTGGATGGTTTGCATGTTAGTATTTGACATGGTGGGCTCTGATTGTTGATGGGTGAGGGCTAAGGTAGAAAGTGGGTAAAAAGGTGGGTCTAGTTAGTTGGTAAAACTGACCTAGGTTAGATGGGTTAGGTTGAGTTAGGGGTCAAGAAAGTCAAGGTGGGGCCCAAGGGGGTCCTAAGGTGGTCTACGAGAATTTTAATGTTTGGAATCATGGTGTAGAGATTTATGGTTTCTACATTTTCCCCCTTTTTTTATGTATCTTTAGTCAACAAGCTAGAAAATAAAAATGGATTATTGGTCAAAGGTTTAGTTGCCCTGAGTGTGGGAGGAGGTGTTCCCCCTCAATCTAGGAAGTGATGAGGTAAAATATAATCAAGTGTGAGTTTGATGAGGTGTATGAAGGTGATGATATAGTTGGATGTCATGAACGTGGGTGATAGGTTGGGTATTGAAGCAAAAACAAGTGCACAAAGAAAGATAAAAAGTGTGATATCTAAGATCACACATTAACTAGGTTGTCCTAGTTGGTAAAAAAAAGGTCAGTGCTAGAAGGATAAGTGACAACTATACCATGTGATTTTATTTAGGCATGGTGGCTAGGTATACTCATAAATACAAGTCTCCTAGGCAATTTTTTTGTATTGGTGTGTATCCAAGGTAGGAAGTGCTCCTGGTGAAAACATAAACTAGTTAAGTGTCATGGGTATTTGAGGTAGGAAGTGATCCTAAAAATACACAAGTGGGTCTGGTATGTGCAAGGTAGTGCAAGTTTAATAATAGGTCAATATGACAATTATTGTAATTGTGATCAAAAGGACTAGGAAAAAGTTGTCATAAAATGTGTGCTAATTAGGCTGAAAGGGACCAATGGTGAGGTGATGAGGTAGGTGAGGCGTGCAAAGAAGGTAGTCTTCATGGGTGGGTTTTTGATTGGACTCTATTGGAAAAAATTTGGTTGAAGAGCCAAAAACAAATTTTAATATCCTAATCATTGATGGTTAGGGGTTTAAGGGGTGACTATTGATGGTCACCTGAACTATTGATGGTGAAAGTGAAAAACCTAAAACTATGGTGGTCAACAGTGAAATGCTCTTGTCATTTTCTTCATTTGTGACTTTTGACTATTGAGAGCAAGATAATTATTCTTATTTATCATTATGTGCAAGAGGTTACTGATAGGTATTGTGTAATGGGTGAGGTTGACTATGGAGTGGATCAAGTTTGACTGAGGTAGGATGTAATGTGAGCATGGATGAGGATGAGTAGTGGGTTCCCAAATTCCTCCTCAACAATGGTCAAGGAATGAGGTAGGTGGTGCCTTTAATTTGTAAAATAAGTTTATTATTGCATTTATATTAATAATGTGCTTTATGGGTCAATGTCTGGTGTTGGTGGGTTTGGGGTTGTACCCTAGGTTGTTTTTTATCATTTTTGTTACAAATTGGTATGTGATTCATAAAATTGGAGAGGGTAAGTTAGGTAGGGTAGGATAGGGGTAGGGATTGTTAGTATTTGATAGAATAAATGCTAGTGCTTACCAAGTTTATGGGTAGGTTAAGGTTGGGAGTTTTCTAGCAGTGGTCACACATAGTGACCATCGACAATCACCCTAACCATCGATGATTGATGATCAAGGGTAAAATGCCAACTTCACTTTCAATGGGTATGATAACCATTAATAGTTAAGTTGAATGTAAAAGTGTAAGCATAAGGTTAAGGCATTTTATAGGTTAAATAAGTGGGTTCTAGTTACAAGTAGTGTTGTAAGGGTTTGATGTATAAAATTAATGGGATTAAATGTTAAGTTTGGTGGGTGTATTAGGTAGGTTTCATAAGTAAGAAGTAGAATAAATGATTAAGTTTATGTGTGAACTAATTATGTAAGGAGCAGATACAAATGTAGGATCAGATGCCTTTCATATTTATAAAGGTTCACCAAGTTATGACCCTAGTAGATTGGGCACATATGGAGGAGGTGTGACTAGGATCGATGTAACACTACTAGCATGTGCTACATGATGCATCCATGATCGTGGCCCTCATCAAGAGATGGGATCCAACCATGAATGCTTTCTTTCTACCTACTAGTGAGCTCATGATTTTACTAGAGGATGTACACTAGATTACATGGTTGACCCTTTGGGGTGATCTAATTTACCACATTGAGAGGGAAGAGCATGATGATTTATTAGAGTTAATATATGGAGATGACCATGATCATGTTAGGTGGCACACTAGGAGTTTTAATTACTCTATGCTATATTAGAGGGTGATGAGTGAGAAAAGACTGATGACCATAATGATGATGGCCATTTCATGCTTTACGCTTCTTGTTCAAGTAATGGGAGGTTCCCATACTTGTTATTGGGGGTTGTAGTTGAGATTTTACTAGGGTAGATAGTCTTCATATGGGTACCTATTCTTTTAGTGTAGATATATATAGAACTATGGGTTTTTAAGGCCCATAAGAGATATGGTATTAGTATAAATAAAATATGTATTTGTATTTTTCTCTTAATACCTTAATTGTGAGTAGGTGGATAGTCAAATTATCTATATACAGTTTCACCACATCTGAATGTTTCTCCTTTACTTCACCCTACATTATTAGGCTTATGATCAAATTTGAATGTTAAGGCTACTGGGGTTGCCATGGATGAGGTACACTCAAATAGATTTCCTATTTGGATTCATGCAGTTGAGAGGTGGTTTCTCCATATCATGTAAAAGAGGAGGAACTCATGATGTTTATTAGTTTAGGGGTACACTGGGTGCACTAGTTATTAGAAGCATCACTTGGAGACCAAATGTTGGGTTCTTAGAGTGTGTTGGGTATATGAGATAGACTTTTTCCTAATAGAATTATAGGTGGATCTTCTACAAGAGGGATGGATAGGTAGATATCATCCCATTTGATAGGGTGTAGATGTAATTTAGCCGGGTATAGGGTATTCTAGGTATATTTCCTAGGTACATGCATGAGGATGCATAGATATTATTTCTAGAGCCACATTTAGTGTGGATATTACTTAATTATGAGGATCTACCAACTATGCCATAGATAGATGGTGTAAGTTTTTTTTATGGGTACCCTATATGGTATTAGGTGGTATATGTAACAATAGATTTTGGTGGAGATGATGGTGGTAGGAGGATGATAAATGTGGACCCAACTAGGAGAGGGGGATAGAGGGTGTAGGTATAGGTATAGGGGGTTACCCCAGATGGATAGGTAGGAGTGGTGCTAGCCAAATCATAGGAATAGGTCACAACACTATAGGGTTAGGTGGTTACCTTACAAGGTTAGGTAACTATACTCATAGGTGATAGGGACCAAGATAAAACCTCACTATCCTTGGTTACATAGGAAGGGGACTCCTTGAGGTAGAGAGGAGGAGGAGAAACAACACCTATAAGGCCATCATGTACCATACCCATGGTATGATACCTGGCCATAGTGGAGGAGTTATGGTACTACGAGGCTATATTCTTGATATAATGTCTTGATAAGCTTCAATGGGGTAAGTGCATAATGATCTTGGTAGGTGATGCTAGTGTGGTGACACTAAGCTAGTGGATTATGTCTATAGATGGATAGAAAGGTATTGTAGAGGGATAGGTACTAGGACCTACTGGTACACTAAGAGATAATAGTGTGCTAAGAGACATTGGTGCCTTTGGGGTATAGCTATGACATACTATATATTATTGTATATCATTTCAATTTTGGCCTTGGAGCCAATGTGATAAGATGTACATTTTGAAATAGAGAGACATGTATATTTATTGTATACATTACAATGTTATTTAACTCATGAGTTATATGCATGATCCATGTTTATTGATCATTGATCATGGTCTATGGTTTACGTTGATGTTAATCCTTATGATGTGATGCTTATAGTGATTATGCTTATGTTAGAGATACAAATGTAGACTCACAGAGTTAGGCATGCGATGAGATGTATCATGATTTATTCATGGTTATGCTTTATGACATGTATATTTATGACATTCTAAATGTTAATGAGTACATGATTAATTATTTATATTTAGACATGTGGTGAAAATAGTTTATTTCTTTATTGTTCATGGATGCTATGATTTTATTATGCTTTTGATGGTTATGATTATGGTTATGCATTTTCTTATGACATACATTGATATGATGTGATGATTATGGTTGTTATTTTTCTTAAGGTAAAACTTATGATGTATGTTAATTAACAAAATTAGATGTGAGAAAAAAGGATATAATCAAGAGACAAACATCTTTAGTGAAAATATCAACTAGTTACAAGAGGATAAGAAGAGGTCATCATGGTTCTTATTTGATAAAGACTAAAATAAAAACCAAATTTGGATTGGCTTAAGGAACATAAGCCCTTCAAACTCTTTGCATTAGCATTTGTTAATAGCTTAAAAAGGTGTCTTGATCACATAATGTCAAGTGAGATCAAATCCCTTATTTATAAGGTATAAAGAGGAGATGGATGAAAATGGAACTATCTTGTGAGACTAACATGCCTCTTCTATATATTTTTTAATAGTCGGTATAAACAAGTCTATGCCATACAAAGTGCAGACTAATTGATGTGAGAAGTATACTCGTGAGATCTGATTATGACTTTCAATATTTGGTTTACTTATGAGAGTCAATTATGGCTTTCAAAATTATTGTGTTTTGATTTTATTATTTCTTGAACATGGGTTTTTTGATTATTTGCTTAGGAGGGTTAGGGAAGATGATCTATATGGGAAGCTTTGAGGAAATTGGATGTTTTCATAAAATATTTACTTAGCCATCTTTCAAGGGAGTGTTTTAAGATTGTGTTATTTGTTTAATGTATTTGATAGCTATCCTTCAAGGGAGAAATCCACCTCAATTTGAGAAATTTGAAATATGTTTTCAATAGTTTTCTTTTAAGGGGATAGTCTAAGAGTACTTAGGAATGACCCATGATTGATATTGGTCTAGATTTTACTTATTTTATTTCTTTGATTTTACTTGACATAGACTTACTTGTATAGGTTTAAAGGGTTCACATTTGTGAAGGAAAAACTAAAATCACAATAAGGTTGATTACGTGTAAATAGGTTTAGGTGATAATGATCATGGGGATCCATCCTTATGAAAAGGGGTAGAAAGTACCATGAGAATCATGACATGGGTAGAGCCATGGTACCCATTTTTCAAGATTAGGCTATGATTGTGATGGATAATCACATGATTTAGCTATAATTAGTTGACCCTAAAATAGGGAGATGAATGTGATGTGAAAGCAAGGGATGAGCCTAAGTTAGATAGAAGAGGAATTTAATCCTTTTTATTAAAAAGGTAGACATATATATGAAGCATTTAAGGGCTCAAGTTCTAGGTTCCCCTCAATAGAGGACAAATGATAAGATTTTGATCCATACTTGTGGGTTATGATAAAGGGTCCAAACCAATTGAAAGCAAACTTTCCCCACTTAATTCTCTCCATATTGGTGACATGTTGATTTTCCTTTAGGACAAAGTCTCTAATGTTGAATTATTACATTTTAAGGTGTTTGTTATAGGAATTTTTAACATGATCTTGATAGACTTGAAGATGGATAAGGGTAGTTAAGTGATGCTCTTCAAGTATCTCAATCTAGGCTAAATGGTGTAGATGATAATCATCCTTAGTAAGTAGATCTTGCAAAGATATATAGAGAGATGGGATTTGGACTTCAAGAGGTATGATGGCATTCACCCCAAATAAAAGAGAAAATAGGATAGAACCTTTAGGGGTTTGAATTCTAGTACTATATGTCTATAAGGTGAAGGGGATGTGCAAATGTCAATCTTGACTACATGTATTGGCCATTTTAGTGAGCACATTATTAAGAGTTTTGTTAGAGGTATCAACTTATCCATTTTATTGAGGTAGATATGGAAGAGATAAACTTAACTTAATCTCAAATGCATCACAAAGACCCTAGACATGCTTATTCTTAAAACATTTACCATTTTTAGTGATAATTTTGTGAGGAGCACTAATGCAGTAGATGATGTGATGGTTGATAAAATCAACAATCTTCTCCACTTTGGTTGAGACTAGAGGAATAAGATATACCCATTTGGTAAAATACTTGGTCATAGTGATGATATGCATTGGTGTCTCTATAAATAATTGGGGTTAATTTCACCAATAAGGTCTATGCCCCATTATGAGAAGGGATAGAAATTGGTGGATATGTGAAGACTATGGCTAGGTGCGTGATGCACATTGGCATGTTATTAACACTTAACACACTTTTTCACATAATCAAAACAAATTTTGTTAAGATTAGTATATTAATATCCATGACAAAGTATGAATTTAGCTATAATGAGGCCACTAAAGTGTCCCCCATATATTTTATCATGTGTTTCCTTGATATCATGAGAGGCTTTGTGACTATGTAGGCAAAAAAAGTGGCAAACATCAAAGCAGTGTTTATAAATAATTCATCTCATAATGTTATAACATGAGGTACTCTAGATAAACACTCTTAATCATTCCTAGAAAGGCCAAAATGAATGAAGGTAAGGTTGAGATGGTCTAAGGTCTGCTGATACCAAAGGTCAGGTTGGGTCTCCTCCATATTGAAGATGGTGGGAGAGTCTAGTTTAACATAGGAAGGTTAGATAAGTATGTGTATAATGATAGATAACATAGATTTAGAGGGTGAAAATGGGATCTAAGAGGCAAGACAAGCCATGGTGTCAGAGAACTTATTGGTAGATCATGAGGTTGAATAAATGTGGTAATGTTAAAATAATGCTAAGAGTTCATCAACTAGTTGTTTGTACTATTGTAAAACATCATTATTACACTAGTAAGAGCAGTTTATTTGATTAACCACAAGTTGGGAGTCACCAAAGATATTGATTTTTTTGACTCCCAAGGCTAAGGCAGTCTAAAGGCAAATCACTAGGGCTTCATACTCAACCATATTGTTAGTACAATAAAAATCAAGCTTAAAAGACAAAGGAAGAGATTCACCATCAAAAGGAATAAGGATGGTGCTAGCTTCCCCATCACATTGATACTTTGATCTATCAAATAACATGGTTAATTTATAATTTAAGTTCACTTGAAAGAGGGTGATGATGGACTCATCAGGGAACTCAAGAAGAGGAGGTTAGTTGTCTGTTAATGGTGCTTTAGCCAATTAGTTGGTAATGACTTGCCCTTCAATTGAGTTTTATTGAATGAAATTAAGGTTAAACTCTACTAATAGTATGATCCACTTGTCCATACATTGGTTTTGGTATGGCTTGGAGTGCATATACTTGAGTGGGTTGGTATTGGTTATGACATAGGTTTTATGGTTAAGAAAGTAGTGACAAAGTTTGGTGGCCACAAAGGCTAAAGCTAAGCAAATTTTATTGGTGTGGGTATACTAAGTCTCATACTCTAAAAATCTACAACTAATATAGTATATGGTTTTCTCTTTGTGTTGTTCATCCCAATTATCAAACATTTCCCCTAGGTAGTGGTCAGTGGTGGAGATATAAAGGTAGAAAGGTTGGTCATCCTTGAGAAGGGTTAGGCTAGGTGGAGACAAAAGGTACTATTTGAGTGAATCAAAGGCCTTTTGATAGTCACTATTCCAATTGAAAGACACATCCTTCTTTATATGGTGGTGGAAGGGTTGGCATCAGTATAAAAGATAGATAAAATGATAAATAGATTGGACCTTCCCCTATAAACTATGGAGTTTCTTGAGTTTGATTGGAGGAAGAATGTCAAGGATTGATTTGATTTTAGTGAGATCAAATTCTATTCCTTGAAGAGAGACAATAAAACTAAGATGATTTCCTAACAAGACCCCAAAAATTCCCTTTTTGAGGTTAAGGTGGACGTGTTAATGGATGAGGTTCTCAAAGATAATCTTGAGAATAGCCAAATGATCCTTTTAATATTTGGATTTCCAAAGGAAGTCATCTACATAGTCTTTAACAATCTTGTGGATAAGGTCATAGAAGATATAAGTCATGGCACATTTATAGGTTACACCAATGTTATTTAGTCTAAAATACATGACTCTATAGAAGAAGGTTCCCCATGTAATGGTGAAGGTGGTTTTGTGTTGATCTTCAAGGATAAATAATATTTGATTGTAAAAAAAAAATCTATCCATGAGAGATAATATCTCATGAGTGGTTTTAAGATCAACTAGTTAGTCAATGTTGGGTAGAAGTAAGTAATATTTGGGGTAAGTAAGGTTGAGTTCATGAAATTCCACACAAATGTGTGGTCCCCTTATGTATTAGGTGATAGGTAAGACATTTTAGACCCATTGGGGATAGTCAATGGGTTGAATGAAATTGACAAATAGGAGACACTAAAGTTCTTCTTTGATGAGATGGGTTATGTGAGGGTGCATGTGCCAAAGTTTCTACTTGAAGGACTTGGCATCATAGTTGGTGACTATGTTATAGGTGGTAATGGTAGGGTCAATTCCTATCATGTTTTTATAAGACCAAGTAAATTCTATGCTGTGGTCTTAGAGGAAGGACGGAAAGTCTTGAAGTTCTTTAGAATCCAGTGAATGGCCAATTTTGACAATATGGGGATTGTCCAAAGTGCCCAAGTTAATGTTCATGGTGGATTAATTCAACATGGTCAAAATCTCAAGAGGAATGGATTTGTGGATGGAATAATTTAGGGCACCAAGGTAGGTGAGAATGGAATCATCATCCTATCACTAAATAGTATTAATGGTAGGAAAGTTGTCTCCTATCATCTTAGGATGGGTCATAAGGATGGTTATGGTTGCCCCCTCCTTTTGATAAGTTAGGGGTCTAAGGCTGATCATGTTGAGAAAAAATATTAAGTGGGATGATGTCATCATCATCACACATAGGTGAGGGAGAGGTTGGTGAGGAAGGGATGTCTCACTCAATAATTGTGACGGTAGGTGGTATGGTCTAATTTTTGTTGGGTAAAATGAAACTGAGACTATGTTTGTCATGAGGGTTTTTGTAACAAATGTAAATTAACTCGTGTGGGCTATGCTCATATCATCCAAGACCAAATCCTTTCCAAACACACTTGTGGAGGTATGTATTGGCAAAACTTGGTTTGTTCGATAGGAGAGGTTAGAGGTGAATGGTCAAGGTGAAGAGGCGGTGGTATAAGTGTCAAGTAGTTTGTCAAATCCCTCATAGATGAAATGGGTTTGATAGTGTGAAGTTTTAAAGGGAATAATGGCTCTAACATTGGGGTCATACCCAAGTTGGTGGTTAAGTTTCCCATACTCCTGAGGAGTAAGGAAAGCATCAAAGATGAGAAGATGATATTCCCCTAATGAAAGAAATTAGATTTTGGATTCCAAGTGGTCTGAGGTAGGGATATGATCAGAGGGGATGAATGAGCTAGTTGATGCCTCATTGGTAGAGGAAGGTATGATTTTCTCATTCATGGTTGAGGTCCTATTTTTGGTTGATGAGGATATGATAGATGGAGGTAGGAGGATGTCGTTGGGTTGGTAAGTCATGTTGAATGATGAAAAGGGGCTTAGGTTAGTTTGTATAGTGACAACTTGAATTTTGTGATCAAATTTGATGAAATGGTGAAGGGTAGAGGGAAAAACCCCCATGGAGTGAATCCAAGGTCATCCTAAAAACACATTATATAGGAATTTGCCTTCCACTACATAAAAGAGTTTGGGGAGCATGCAGGGCCCTAAATGAATATGGACAATAGTTTCTAGGGTAGTGTCTATGGTGTCGTTGAAGGATTAGATTACAATAAAGGTTTTAGACATGACATAATTTGGTAGGTTTAGTTGGTTATAGGCATGGGAGGAGATGATATTAATACTATCTCCCCCATCAATCTTGATCTATTTTATGTGTGTTTGGTTGATGTATGTAGTAATAAAGAGATGGGGATCTAGGTCATCAAGATGGATAGAAGGTATTTTTGAATCCTTGAAAGTGACAAGGTTGGAAATTTGGAGAGCACCAATAAATGTAGTGATCCAGGCATCAATTTAGGCAACAATTCGGGTGACAGTTCCACTCCAATTGATGACGAAACTTCCGGGAGCCATAACTTTTGCACCGTAGCTCCAATTGACTCGCCGTTTGAACCGTTGGAAAACTAAGAACGAGGGGAACATCGTGAAATGGCATTGAGCTTCGCTCAATGAAGTTTGAACCCCGAAAACCCAACGGAAGTGCCTCAATTTTCAATTTTAATAGTGTTGTCTAAAAATAGTAAGTTGCTAAAAATAGTAATTCCTCGAATTATGTATTGTTTTAAATATTGGAAGTCGTACCACTTCATCTCCCTCGAGATTGGTGACCTTCCACATCCTTCCCATGCCTTCAAATTGTGTATAAAAGAAGAGGTAACCAGAAATGTAAGGACAGACATCTCTTCCCAGAGATAAGCATATATTTGTATTGCGAATTTAAGTAATACTACATCTCTTCTCAGAGAATTCATTGTTACTGTGTTATTTCTATGTTATTGTGATATTTATCAACCAAGACTTCTGAGTTTTGGATCAGTGGTATCAGAGCAGTTTGTCTTGAGAGTGTATGATCCCGAGGATGAGGTCAGGCTATAAGAAGCTTGGGTGGGAAACAACAGAGCTTCCAAATTTTCCACCTGTTCGCTCCAAACGACCTCAAATGGCAGACGACACCGAGACATCCGATCCTTTTAAGGAAATGGTGAATGAGGCCCTCCAACGGCAACAAGCACAGATGCTGCAACAATTTGTCCAAATTCTTCAAACACTTCCGATGGGAAATCCTAGCTCCGCGGCTCCACTTCCTGGCTCCTCATCCAGGGAACGACCTTTCAGTGCCCCAACACCCTTCAAGGTCCAGGTAAATTTTGATATTCCTACATTTGAAGGTAAAATCAATGCTGATGCAGTAGAAAATTGGTTAGATCAACTGTCTTCCTACTTCTCTGTAAATAAGTTCACCGATGGAGAAAAGATTACTTTTGCTCTTTTGAAATCAACATTGCCTGTGAAAAACTGGTGGGAAGTGTGCAAAAAGAGGTTCAGCACAGATGACATTGGTCTTGAGGCAGAACCTACCTAGGATGATTTTGTAGAAGTAGTGAAAGAAGAATACTATCCCATCGGAGCATATGATGATCTCTACATACAGTGGCAACAACTTCGCCAAGGTAAGGACCAATCTGTTCAAGATTACACAGACACTTTTCATTCTTTGTCTGCAAGGTTGGGCATTCAAGAAAGTGAAAAACATAAGACTCTCAAATATCGTGGTGGACTACAATGGTACATACGGGGGGAAATGGAACTCTTCAATTTGGAAACCCTCCGTGAGGCATACAAATTTGCAGTGAAGATTGAACAGAAGAATGGCAGAAAGAATACGAAGAGTCAACCCTCAAAATGGAAAAGTGATAAGGAAGGTCAAACTCGAGGCCCAAATTGGAAGCAAAAGGAGTCTCAGGATAAGAAATCCCAGAAAGGGAAGGCTGGAAAATGGTGTGATTACCACAAAACTGGGACTCACTCCAAAGAAGAATGTTGAGCCATCAAGTCATTGCTTTCTGAGTCACAATACTCGACGTCCACTACTCTGCCTCATACACAACCCACAGTTGAAGAGGATGAAGAAGAAATTGTAGATGTTGAGCCTGACACCATTGTTGCTTCATCATAGAATCGTGGGGAAAGACTAGATGACAAGGAAAGATTGTTCCACTCTAAACTATGGGTAAAAGGTACGCCTTTACATTTCATTCTTGATAGTGGGAGTCAAAAGAATTTGATCTCTGCTAAAGTTGTGAAAGGTCTAAATCTATCTGTGAAGCCTCATCCAAAGCCCTATAGTATTGGATGGTTAAGCCTGGGGAGAGACCTCCGTGTCACCCATCAGTGTCTTCTTTCATATGCCATAAAACCATTCCAAGATGAAGTCTTGTGTGATGTAGTCAATCTGGATGTTTGTGATGTACTCCTTGGTCAGCCATTCATGTATGAGCGACATGGCATCTATGAATCACGAACCCGAAGGATTACCCTCACCCTTGGAAAACGGCGCTATAGGGTACCAGAGGTACCACCTCCCACATCTGTCTCCCTGATCAGTGCAAAGCAATGTAAGAGATTGGTGGAGAAAACAAAGCAATTTGTCCTCATGGTGGTCAAGCCACAGAAATCCACGAAGGCCGAGGTTGCAGTCCTGACTACGCAATCAACACAACAACAGAAGCAGATAAGACACATCACAGAAGAATATGATGACTTATTCAAGTCACCCACAGGAATTCCACTACATTGTCAGGTAAAACATTCTATCGATTTGATCCCAGGATCACCTTTGCCTAACAGTCCTGTGTATCGCAGATCAGTTTTGGAGAATGATGAGATAAAAAGACAGATTCAAGAATTGATCCAAAAGGGTCACATCAGGCCAAGCTCTTCACCTTGTGGTAGCCCAATTGTCTTGGCACCAAAGAAAGATGGAACATGGAGGCTTTGTATTGACTATCGAGCCCTGAATAAAATCTCTGTGAAGAATCGCTATCCTCTCCCCAGGATTGATGATCTGCTGGACCAGCTCCGTGGTGCAAAGTTCTTCACCAAAATTGATCTCAAATCTGGTTATCACCAAATTCCCATCGATCCCACTGATGTCTGGAAGACTGCATTCAAATCTAAGGAGGGGCTCTTTGAATGGTTGGTTATGCCTTTTGGCTTAACTAATGCACCTGCAACCTTCATGAGGATGATGGATGACATCCTACGACCCTTTACCAACTCTTTTGTGGTTGTCTACTTAGATGACATACTCATCTATAGTAGAACATGGGAAGAACATTTGCAACATGTTCGTAAGGTGCTTCAAACTCTTCGGGAGCACAAGTTGTATGCAAATCTTGACAAATGCACATTCGGGATGACAACAATTCAGTACCTCGGGTATGTTGTGAATGCAGAAGGGGTCCATGTTGATCCAGAAAAGATTCAGGTTATTCGAGAATGGCCGACACCAAGGACCGTCACAGAGCTTCGTAGCTTTTTGGGTCTTGCAAATTTCTACCGCAGGTTTGTTCTTGGATTTTCACATATTGCTTGGTCACTAACCCAAGTGACTAAAGGAGGAGCAAAAGCTACATTTCAATGGGGTGAAATACAGCAAAAGGCATTTGAAAATTTGAAGAATAGACTTTGCTCAGCCCCTGTTCTTGCCTTGCCAGATTTGCATCAACCTTTTGAGTTGATGACAGATGCATCTGAATATGCCATGGGAGCTGTCATCATGCAACATGGCCATCCTGTTGCATATCACAGTGAAACTTTCACTGATACAGTCAGGAAATATCCAACATATGATAAGGAGCTCTATGCCATTGTGCAAGCTTGCAAACAATGGAAACACTACATCTTGGGGAAAGAAATGGTCATCCACACTGACCACAGACCATTGGAATTCATCCAGACACAAAGCAAGCTCCGAAATGAGAGGCATCAGAAGTGGGCCACATATCTTCAGCAATTTCACCTGATAATCAAACACAAAAAGGGGAGCTCAAATACAGCTGCAGATTGTCTGAGCCGCCCACCAATTACTGCACTCACAACAGTTTTGGATCTGTGCAGACATGAGACTGCCACTTGGGGTACCCTGTATGAAGCAGATCCTACCTTTGCTGCTACATATCAAGCACTTCAAAAAGGTACACATGTTTCTGATTTCTATTTGCAAGATAATGTCCTCTGTCATATGGGGACACATCTGTGTTCCAGTTGCAGAGCAACAAAAGATGATATGGGAAGCACACTTCAGTAGGACAGCTGGACACTTTGGTGTTGAGAAAACATTGGCAGTTCTTCAAAAACACTTCTACTGGCCCCATATGCGAAAGGATGTGGAAAGATATCTCAAATCTTGCACCCCATGTGCGATAGCCAAGTCGACTAATAAGAAGCAAGGATTGTACACGCCATTGCCAGAACCAACCAGGCCTTGGGAATCTGTCTCAATGGACTTTCTATCAGGTTTGCCCACTTCAAAACATGGTAAGGACTGTATTTTTGTGGTAGTTGATCATTTTTCAAAAATGGCTATCATGATTGCTTGTAAAAAAAATGTATCTGCTGAGGAAACTGCTCAACTATATTTTAGTCATGTATGGCTCCATTTTGGTCTTCCCAAATCCATTGTCTCAGATCGAGATAGCAGGTTCTTGAGCATCTTCTGGTCCACTCTATGGAAGATGATGGATACTAAGCTGATGAAGTCCACAGCCTTCCATCCACAAACTGATGGTCAAACAGAGGTGGTAAACCGCTTGATTGTTCACATGATTCAGATGTACCACTCTAAACATCCACGCACATGGGATGAGGGACTTCTTTTCATACAACATGGATACAATCGGGCACTGCACAGCTCGACCAAGCACAGTCCATTCCAAGTATGTTTTGGGTTCCAACCCATGGCACCAGTTGATATAGCAGTTCCATTTTCCACCATGGAATACACACCTCATGGAAGATCTGAGGCAGCAAAAGCTACAAAGTTTATTGAACAAATGCATCACCTCCAGCAACAAGTTCATGACATCTTAGAGAAGATGAATCAAAAGTACAAGCAACGCCATGATAAACACAGGATTGCACACCATTTTGCTGTGGGTGACAAGGTCTGGTTATGACTCCAGAAGGAATGACTTGCAGGCCCACATAGAAAGATTCGGCCTCTGCAATATGGTCCATACACCATCACCAGAAGAGTTGGAGAAAATGCTTTCGAGTTGAACCTCCCAGCCTACCTTGGTCTGCACCCAATATTCAATGTGGAGCTCCTCAAGCCATATCATCCACCTCTCTTGGACACTTCAGTTGTAGCAGAACAACTTGACATTGATGAACTTGATCCACAGAGTTTTGCTCCAGTGGAAGAGGATCAGATTGTGGATACCTGGATGAAGACAACCAGAGGACGTTCCATTCCGCTTTATCGAGTGGTCAAAAGGGGCCAGCTTAGCCACCAAGGTGAATGGCTCACAGAGAATCAAATCAAGAAACAACTACCACACCTAATGGGGAGCATTGATGCAATGGGGACCATTGCTTTTCAAGGAGGGAGGAATGATCCAGGCATCAATTTAGGCAACAATTCGGGTGACAGTTCCACTCCAATTGATGACGAAACTTCCGGGAGCCATAACTTTTGCACCGTAGCTCCAATTGACTCTCCGTTTGAACCGTTGGAAAGCTAAGAATGAGGGGAACATCGTGAAATGGCATTGAGCTCCGCTCAATGAAGTTTGACCCCCGAAAACCCAACGGAAGTGCCTCAATTTTAAATTTTAATAGTGCTGTCTAAAAATAGTAAGTTGCTAAAAATAGTAATTCCTCGAATTATGTATTGTTTTAAATATTGGAAGTCGTACCACTTCATCTCCCTCGAGATTGGTGACCTTCCAAATCCTTCCCATGCCTTCAAATTGTGTATAAAAGAAGAGGTAACCAGAAATGTAAGGACAGACATCTCTTCCCAGAGATAAGCATATATTTGTATTGCGAATTTAAGTAATACTACATCTCTTCTCAGAGAATTCATTGTTACTGTGTTATTTCTATGTTATTGTGATATTTATCAACCAAGACTTCTGAGTTTTGGATCATGTAGGCAAAGGTTAAGGGTATTTAGGTAGGACCTCTATTGATTTCAATGCCTCTATCATTACTTGGTGATGATGAGGTGAAGTATTAATCAACTCATATAAGCTCATCTTCACCAGGGTCTTATTTTTCTTAATTTCCACTCATTTCTTAATTTGGAAGCAAGTAATGAAACTATTAATAGGGTGTATAAGGGGATACCTAATAAAGTACACACATGATCTAGATGATAGTGATAACTCCTCTTTGGCTAAAAAAGAATAACCTATAAATAAGAAAGACACTAGAAAAAGGGTTTGTTATATGGATGATTGAGTGGACTACCTAGCATGAGCTATATCTAAGAAGAGTATACTTCTTAGGAGGATATCAATCCACTATTTATAGCAATTAAGTTGATATAAATGAAAATAAATAATATTTACATTTAATAACGTGAAATTAAATGCATGTGATACAAGATGGAAGTAAATTGCTTGTTAAACAAAATAACTAAATGTAACGAAAGTGGGTCAATACTCATGCTAAGATAGTTGGGGTCATGTTTAAAAAATCCAAAAAGTATTTATGAACAAGTATGAACACAAAAAATAGGATTTGGTTGGGGTTAAGGGGATGAAAATAACTTGCTATTATTTTCTACCAAAGTGATCATCAATAGTTGGGTGAACCATCGGTGGTTGGGATAACTATCCGTAGTTGGGTGACCATTTATGGCTGAGGTGACCATCAATGGTTGGGATAACCATCATCGGTTCCCTGTGAAATTATGGAAATGATAAGAAAACTAATAAAATATTAGGTAATTGGTCAAGTAGAGGGATGTTATGGATCTAAAGTATGGAAAATAAGTTAAAGATAGGTATGGATAGGGTAAGGAAGTTAGAAATGAAATACATCAAAGAAAGAAATAAAACCTGATGGTGGAAGGATGAAGCAATTTGGCTAGAGTGATAGTAATTTGTCTTTCAAAAGTGATTTCAATAGAGGTTTAGGTCTTTATTAATGTTGAGTATTTGTTGAAGGGATGTTAGATACCTATATTTAAGATAGCTTCGATGTAGATTTCTAGATTTTTGGATCTATTCTCCTACTTATCTCCTTTTATAGGATGAAGTTACTAATTGTGATGGAGGATAAATTTTCCATTTATGATGTTTTTAATCCTATTAGCATCACATAAGGAAAGTTGATAAATACATCCATGCTTATCTCATACAACTGGTAATGATTTTAAATTAATCTTGGATGAATTGACCATCGATGCTGGAGGTTCTAGAGGAAAATAAGTTAAAAAGGGGGTGGATTAAAAAGTTAAATTAGAGTAGTTAGGTTAGGGGATTCAAGTTAGTAAATTAATAAATGGAATAAGCCAACTAGGTGGTCAACCAGCTTTAGGGTCCGATAGGAGTTCAAAGCATTTCAAAATCTAGAATAATGTAGTTTTCAAGGGTCTATATTTTGCCCCATTTTTTATGAAACTTTGAATTAACAAGATACAAAACGAAAATAGGTGGATTACTGGTCATGTTCTAATTACCTTGAGTATGGGAGGAGGTGTTTCCCCTTAAATTAGGAGTTGGAAAAGTGATAATGAAATTGAATTGGGCTTTGTTAAATAAAAAATGGTGAGTCATAAGGTAAGTCACACAAAGGGGTTGAGTATTTATAATGCAAACACATTCACAAAATAAGACTAAGCACAATAGTTAAAATCATGTAAAGAGTAAAGCTGCCAATGTTGGTAAAAGTAAGTTTGGTTTTAGAGAAACACATGATAAGGGTAATTGGTCCACAACATTGGGCATAGCTAAGTAGGTCAGTCCTATCAAGTCCTTTCGATAGGGTTGGTATTCATTGTAAGTATCTAGGGTAGGAAGTGTTCCCTTGAAAAACATGAATGGTCAAGTTGTGCATGAGGTGGTATAGAGTTCAAAAGTGTAACATGGTAAGGTTGGTTAGTGTAGTCATAATAACCAATGCAAGGTTGGTGAAAAACATGTGAATATTTTGATCAAAATAGCCAAAATTCAAATGTATATGGTTAAGTGGGTTGGTTGTAGAAGGTAAATTACCAAAAGCCAAATTTTGGTTGGGTGGAGATGAGGTGATCTCCTAAAAGGTCATCACCTAGGTAGGGTGCCTTGAAAAAATTGAAAGGGTGGAACCCCAACCATCAATAATTAGGGTTTTCCCCAAGGAAACCATCAATAATCACCTTAACTATCGATGTTTAGGGAAAACTGTAAAAGCTTGAGATAAAAGTAAAAATGTGAAATAATTTTTGCCATTTTGACTTTTAGAAGTTTGCTCTCTAGTGAGTTTTGTCATTTCATGTGTGATCTTGGTGAGGTGGAGTGGTGTAATTGGTGGATCATTTATGTAGGGTTGTTAATTTGATGGAGCATGGATGAGGATTCATCTAGGTGATGGTATGAGGGCTTTGACCATGCAAACAATCAAAAAATAAGATTGGTGATGTTTTAAATTTGATACTTTAGTTGAATTGTTTGTGTTAAATGTGAATTTAATAGGGATAGGGTGTGATTATTGTTTTGGGTAGGATTTTAAATAGGTGTTGATAAAACAATGCCCTAGTTTAGGATTTGTTGAATATGAGCAAATTAATGGGGGAAATGGGGATGGGAATGGAAGAATAGGTTGGTAATACAGTGTAGAGTGGTCTTAGGTAGGCATTTTTTTACATTTGGGTGTTTTTGTAGAGGGTTAGGTAGGTTTAGGGTTTGAGTTGCACTACTAAAAATAACACATAATGACTGTTAGTGGTTTGACTTAACCACTGATGATCAGGCACTGAGGGTAAAGATCTTAAAAGGACCATCGATGGTTCAAGGAAACATTGGCAGTTGAAGTACTCAAGGAGAAATTGGTAAAAGTGGGTGTTTTAAGTGTGTTTAATGTTTGGTAATAGTTGTTATGGTTTGAAAGGGTGTGAAATATTTATCAGAACAATAAAAGGGGAAAAATATTTATATGTATATGGAAAGATTGTGAAAGGAATTTCTTAAATTTGTTGAAAGTGTGTAGTGTGTATGAATGTTGGAAAGTGTTTATGGTATTTGAAAGTTGTTAAAGTATTTTAAATTATTCAAATGTTATTAAAATTTTTGAAATTTTTGAGATAGTCCATAAAAGTGATAATTGGTTTAATGTTTTTAACATTTTGTTATAATTAGTAAAAGAGGTATTTATGTGAAAGTATGTGTTGAAATTTGTGAAAGTGGTATGATTGCTTATTTAAAAGAGTGGTTAAAAGGTTTTAAAATGTTATAAAGCGAGTGAATGCTTGAATAAATTGAGATTGTGGATGGAGGTTTATGTTAAAATATTTATATAGGATGAGAGGTCAGTGGGTAGAGGTTAGTGAATAGAACTGATAAGGTGGTGAAAATGATATGTTAGTGTTGGTGTCAAATAGAGGTATAGGTTTGTTTGAGAGGTTTGGATATATGTAAGTAAGGTAGACATAATGGGTTTGGTTTTAATAGGTTAAAAAAGGTAGGTTTAAGGTGGTACTTAGTTAGACATAAAGAACTAAGTATGCATTGCTAATGTGATTGTTATGTAGGTACATGATCAGATTCAGAAGAGGGATAGGGTCCCTTAGATCTTTGCCAAGGTTTGAGATGCGATAACCATGGAAGAGTGGGGACATATGGAGATGGTTAGATTAGGCATGATGATCCATTATTGGCACCTACTATGAGATGTAGTTATGATTATGGCCCTCATTGAGAGATAAGACCCATACATAAACACATTTTTTCTACTAACATGGGAGATGATGATTCTCCTAGAGGATATTTAGCATATCACATGACTACCCATTCATGGGGAGCTAATATACCATATAAATAGTGAGGAGATTAACTATCATATGGATATTATATATGGTGGAGATTAGGTACATGTTTAGTTTCATTCAAGTGGATTTAGCTATAGGTCTTAATACCAAAGGGCTCCTATGGATAGATGTTTACTTACCATGATGATGATGGCTATGCCTTAATTTATGGTACTAGATTCAAGAAATTACTAATTTATTTATAGATTATTAGCGATCCTAATGGAGATGTTATTGGTTAGACTGTGTTTAGATGGGTCTTAGTGTTATTAGTGTAGATTTATAGAGAGATCTAGGCCTGTCAAGCTCACAAATGATACAAGATTAGCGTTAGGTTCATGCTCCAATATTAGGAATATGAGCACATATAAGATTTTAGGTCAGTGAGGGAACCTTGGGATGGATTTAAATAGGAGCCATTTCTAGTTGGTTTTACTAGATGGAGGGAGATTATGCATTGACAACTATAGGTGGTGAAGGTTAAGATATTGAGTGGTTCAACGATTCCTTGGAGGGTTTTGTAGTTGGTGACATATTATGGAGGATATATGTTGGTTTTCTTAGGTAGCTTGGGTACAACTACCACACATTATCCCTATAGATCTAGTTCTAAATTTAAGGGAGATGCAATGGGGAGATAGAGCTTATCGCATTTGAGCGAGTGTGGAGGTAGTTTAGATTGGTATAGGGGATCCCAATAGATTTGTTTAGATATAGGAGGGAAGATGCAGAGTTATAGCTCCTAGAGCTATAGATGCAAGATTTTGTACTAAGATATGAGGAGTTATTAGCTAGAGCTATCATAGATGATGCAAATATTATGTATGGTTATGTAATGTGGTACCATGCTTAATATGAAGTGGTCAATTTTGGATGGGGTGATGTGGGTTAGTAACCTATGGATGTGGTTCTTATTGGGGAATTAACATAATATGGATAGGTGAAATTAGCACTAGTAGTGGCATAGGCCTATATTACTATCGTATAGGGATAGGTGGTCACCTTACAAGGTCAGATCATCACCTTATAAGGTCAGGTGGCCCCCTTGATTGGAGAGCAATATCAAGTGAGGATCTCTCTTAGGTTAGTGACATAAGAGAGATATTAATTAAAATAGAGGGTAGGGGTAGCCACAACTATAGTAGGAGGAACACCTGAGATAGTTTTGAGGACATAGTACTTAGCTACTATTAAGGAGCTAAGATAACATGAAGTGATAGTGCTAGCATAGTTTCCATTAGAAATGAGACATGGAGATTATAGGGCCAATTCAGTAGTAGATCCATCTATAGATACTCCAAGATAGTGGGAATCGATAGTGGGGTAGGTAAGGATATCAAGGGGACCACTAATAGATGGTATTGCAACTTCAGGAGTAGCTGTAGATGGGGCCAATGGTAGTGGTGTCCCAGGGTCTTGATTCATTAAGATGTGTAGATATGGATGTACATTGTTTTGATTTTAGCCTATGTGTCAATGATGTGAGATGCATATGAGCGAGAGAGACATGGATACACTATGACATGTATTTACTTATTGATGTATATGATCATTATATGTTGATTATGTTTATTATATTGATGACATATGATTATATTGATGATATTTGATTATATTGATGACATGTTGACATTTGATTAGCATGATGATTATTTTTTGATGTTTATAGATGTTTATGATGTTTATTATGTATTGATGTATTATGATTATGATGATGATATGAGGATTGTTGCTCATGAGAGGATATGCAAATTGATTATTGTTTATCACATTTTGTTTATGTGATAGATGTGATGTATTATGATGATGGATAAGATGGATGGGATTATAATTATGATGTTTTGATGATGTTTTTATAAGTGATGACATGAGCTTAGGTATGTATGATTTTATATATGTGATGACTGATTTGATTATGATATGAATGATGTTTCTCGTAAATGTATATGCTTTGTTTATTATGTGTGTGTGTGTATATATATATATATATGATAAAAGATGGATTTTAAGTTTAGTCATAGAACGATGTTGTTCACAATGTGATTATGGATATGAGATAGATGATTTTATGTATATATGATCATGGTGACTTTATGTTTTAGATAGATTATTTGATGTATAGAGGTTGATAGTAAAGGGAATGATGACATTGTTTATATATATGACATGGTTATTATTTCATAGTTACAATGTGGCTTAGTGATAATTGCTTATGATGTATATGGGAAATGGTAGATGACATGGTTTATGTGATTTTGTTGACATGATGTGATTTATGGATAGGATTATGGATATGTGGATTATTGTTATCTCATGAGTTTTGGCATTTATGAATGTGTATGATGCATGTTTTAAGGTTTATGAATGGTAGGATAGTCATGCCCTATTCTTTATTAGTTTAGATGTTTATATATGAGGATATATGAAATAGACAATATGTTTTATCTTGTGTTTTGATAGGTATGATATTTTGATAGGTATAGATTATGAATGATGAGATGAATGAATTAAAATGTGTTTTGTGATTAGATGTTTGAATTTGCTATGTTGATAGTTTTAGGTGATGTTTTATGTATATATGATGGATGATGTAATTATTCATGATGATAGATAGGATGGTTTTGATTGTTTATTTTGATGACATGGTTTATGATAAGTTTGATGTTTGGGTACATAGATGGGATATGGCTCATAATTTTATGAGGCATATAGATTAGTGTTGTGATTAAAATGATGTTTTAAATGTTTGGATATGATATGTGATATTGGGATATAATGAAGACACATAAAGTTGGTATAGGTAACAAACTAAATGTTGGAAAAAGATAAAATAATCATGAGACACATGTCTTAATGAAATAATAATGAGAAGGTAAGAAAGGCACTAGAAAAAGGGGTTGTTAGATGGATGGTTGAGTGGACTACCTAGCATGAGATAAATCCAAGAAGAGTATACTTACTAGGAGGCTATCAATCCACTGTTTATAATAATTAAGTTGATATAAATGAAAAGAAATAATAATTACATTTAATTACATGAAAATAAATGCATGTGATACAAAATGGAAGTAAATTTCTTGTTAAACAAAATGACTAAATGTAGTGAAAGTGGGTTAATACTCATGCTAAGATAGTTAAGATCAGGTTTAGAAAATCAAAAAAGTGTCTATGAATAGGTAAAAACATATAAAATAGGGTTTAGTTGGGGTCAAGGGGATGAAAATAACTTATTTTTTTTTATCATAGTAACCATTGATGGTTGGGTGAACTATCATTAGTTGGGCTATCTATCAACATTTGGGTGGTTGTTGATGGTTGACGTGACCATCAGTGGTTAGGCTAACCATCAATGTTTTGTTGTGAAATTTTTAAATGATAAAAAAAGTAATGGTAAATTGGGTAATTGTTAAATTAAAGGGATTTTATGGATTGAAAGGATGGAGAATAATATAAAGATATGTATGGATAGGGTAGGGAGGTTAGAAAATAAATTGATCAAATAACACAAACACGAGATACCTGTAACCTAATGTTATAAAGTTGAAGCAATTTGGCAAGAGTGACAATAATTTGGCCTTTAAAAGTGATTCTAGTATAGGTTTAGGTCTCTATTGATACTAGTTTTTTGAAGGGATGTTAGATACCTATATGCAAGATATCTTAGATCTAGACTATTGGATCCATTTCTCCTCCTACTCCTCTCCTTTTATAGGATGAAGTTATTAATTATGTAGGAGGAAGTTGATAATTTTTATGAAGGATAAATTTACCATTTACAATGCTTTAAATATTGTTAGCATCACATAATAAAATTTTCTAAATGCGACCATGTTTATCTCATATAGCTTGTAATGCTTTTAAAGTATGCTTAGAAGAACTGACCATCGATGGTTAGGCTAACTATAGATGGTTAGTCTAACCATCGATGGTCAAGGTTTTAGAGGAATACAAGTTAAAAATAGGGTGGATTAAAAAGTTAAATTAGAGGAATTAGGTTAGGTGGTTCATGTTAGTAAATTAATAAAAGGGCTATGTAAGGTAGGTGGTCAAATAGCTTTAGGGTTGAGTATGAGTTCAAGGCATTTCAACATCTAAAATTGTGTAGTTTTTGAGTGTATATAGGCCTGGTGAAGTTGTTTGACCACCATTCTCCTAATAAATTTAGAGGGGTTAGATTGGGAGGTACCCAAGATAGTTATCTTGGGTATGGTTGAAGGTGGAGGTGTTTGATTTTAGTTTGGTTAAGAGGTGAAAGATGGGTATGTCTATGGAATGGACACTTTGGTCTTCCCCTTATCCTTATGTTGAGTATGTTATTATGTGACCACATAGATAGTGTGGATAGAGGGAAGAGTTGGGGTAGGATATGGGTTAGGTTCCTCAATACTCTAAGGTGAGATAGGGGGAATATGTAGGTGTTCAATAGTGGTTGTTGTTTATTGGATTAGTAGTGGGCTCATGTGAGGTTCATCAATTAATATATCATCATCATAGATCTGATGGATAATGGTTTGGAGAGACTTTTAGTTCTTTGTGTCATGGCCTAGTGTCTTATGATAGGAGTACACTTGGTAGTTGTTATACTAGACTAGTTTTAGATGAAGAGGGTTGAATGGATTGATAGGGGGTAAGTTAAAGAAAGAATCTTGTATTAACCTTTGGAAAATGGTTGAGTAAGGCTCAACTAAAGGTGGAAAGGGTTTAGAGGTTTTGGTCTTGGATGGTGGGATGGAAGTCTTTTTGGAAGTGGGCTTGGTGATAGGAGGTTTGGGTAAGGTAATGTTCTTAGTTGATGGTTTTGGTTTTGGTAAAGTAGAGGTTAATAAATTGGAGGTAAGAGGTTTCATGGTAGGTAGTTTTATGTTTGATGGCATGGTAAAGATAGGTGTGTCCAAAAGTAAGTGTGCTAGTGTAACCAATAGTGAAAATTAGGTTTGAGACAATAAGATTCCTAATCCAAGTAAAGGGATGAGACCCCAATATAGAGGGAGTTAGGAGTTTGGTCTTCTAGCCTTTTGTTGGCCTTAGTTCCTTGGTCATTTTGGTTTTGGTTGTTGGGTTTGGTGAGATAAGCTCCACTTCTAAATATGGGTGATTAAGGATTTATGTATGGAGGATGCCAAGGTTTTTGATTGGTTTGGTTGGAGAAGGTGATTTTTTTTTTTTGGGTTTAGGTGAATTGGATGGTTGAGGAATTTTTGGGTTGGTTTAGGTCTTTATTGGTTTGGTTGATAAGATAGGGGTTTAGTTAATAGGAGTGGTGGGTTGGTTTGCTAATGTCTAGCTGTAGGTTCCTACTTGGTGATATAAGGTAGCCCTAATTTATACCAAAAGGTGGCTCAATCCATGTCAGGGTTGGAGACAAATTCCAATTCTTGCACTAACCTAGAGAATGGTTTGTAGACTAGTTTTATTCCCTAGATAGTGGACTTGAAAGATAAGCCCATAGGTTGAGAAAGGGGAATGGTGACCTCATCCTTTCACTCAATCAAAGGATGTAAGGTTTATATGGGTGACTCATCTATGGGGGCTGAAGACATGGTGGCTTCCTCTTTGGGAATGATCTCTAAAGGGGCATTACATTTCCTAGTAATTGAGGGAAAAGGTAAAATACATATTTGTTCTAGTATGTCAATTGGAGGAGGGGTTAATGGCTCCACTACCTTAATAAATATAGGAGGATAAAGGGGTGATTCCTTGGTTTGGGTCTCCATAAGATAAGGTAACTCCACTACCTCAATAAGTGGAGGGGGTAGAGAATAAATAGATTGGGTAGTAGGCTCTTCAATAATGAGCATGTTAAGAACCATATTGATAGTATGAGAATCATGAGAACAATGAACCTTGTTGCTCTCATTTATGGTAGGCACATGATTGGGGAAGGGTTGCTTGAAAATTTCAAGACTTGGTTTTGAGGTGCATTAGGGCTATAAAACATAACCTACCCCTTGTTAATGAGAGATTAAATTAAGGTTTTAAAGGTATTACACCTACTAAAGTCATGCCTAAGTACTTGATGGAGAGTTCATAGGTCATTCTCATTATATTAACTTAGTATAGGACAAGAAAAATTAAATTGTTAAGGTGGCTTGATAGGAAGAAGTCATATGATTTTGGCCTTTAGTAACTTCTCTAGAATTAAAGCATAATATTCTCCTAGTGGAGTAAATTGCTTCTAGTTATTCCAGTTCTAGTTTATCATGTTTTTATTTAAGGAACTAGAAGACTTTGGTTGGTTTATGGATGGTGGAAGAGTAGTTTTCAGGATAATGACATTTGTATTTCCCTTGATCTTGGCATTGGTATTGGTTTGGTTGTTCATTTTAGAGGAATAGGCCTCATTGGTCTTATAGGTAGAGTTCTTATTTTTCAACTTTAGCTCTTTTTCATTGATGGATCTATTTTATATATTTCATGCCATCATAAAAGCTACATCAAAATTTTTGAATCTCTAGACATACAGTGTAGAAGATATGTGTTTGTCACATGCCTGAGCAAAAAGTTATATCATTTTGGGTTGGGGTAAGGAGAAGAAAATTTGATTGATTAGGTTCCTCTAATGAGCTAAAAATTTGACAATAAATTCATCATGAAACTAATAGATAGAGTAAAGGTTAGTGATGAAAACATTCTTGGAGATATTTTTTTTAAAGTGATGCAAGAAAATTTGAGCTAATTGGATGAAAGAGAAGAGGGAATGTTTGGTTATAGAGCTATACCAATCCAATTTAGGACTAGATAGGGACATGAAGAAGGTAAAAATAAGGAGGTAATAATCATAGGAAATCAAATAAAATTCATGCCTAAATGATATGAGGTGTTATTGGGGATCCTTCTTAATTTGAAACTTAGAGAACTTAGGAAGTTCCTACTAAGGAGGATATGGTCTGATAGGGATAGATGGGTGAATGGGTTCATTACAAATCTAATCATATGATAGGATGTTGTGAGCCTTAGAGATAGATGAATCTATATTAGTCATGTTTTCCATTAGATCCAGTTGGGGTTGTGCACCTAGAATGTTGTAAGGTGCATATTGTTGTGGTTGTTGGGTGACATACTGATAACTGGTAGGAGGTTAAGGGGTAGCCATATATTGGTATGTGGACACTAGTGTTTGGGTGGATGTTATGTAGGTGGTTGGGTAATAGGTAGAGGTACATACCCTTATGGGTTAGGGATGTAACTCAGGTTTGATGCAATGGGCACTTGTTGGGTAGGAGAAGTGATTAGGTTGGTGATCAAAGGAAGGGTAGTGACCTTTTTGGTAATTGGTGGTAAGGTAGAAGGTATAGGTAGTAGAAGATATTTAAGTGGGGTAGTGTTTAGGGGGTTAGAGGTAGCTAAAAGAAGGTTAACAATGCTAGTGATAGGTACTCCCATAGTGAGGGGGGTATAGATGACTAACGGTTGGGTTGTTCTTAGGGTAGAGGAGTCATTTGTGGGGGTAGAAGGTATAAGGGTATTTGTAGGTTAGTTTTCCATAGTAGTATAAAATGGATTATTGGTCGATGAGGCATCTTGGTTAGTCAATGGTTGGGTAGTGATTATGGAAATATAATTATTTCTCATAAGGTGGGAGGGCATGCCATAAGGTGGGTCCATAGGTGGAATTGAAGTAGGAGAATGGTGAGGCATGGTGTTAAAATAATATTGAAGGGCCATAAGATTATTATCTAAGAATGTGGTAAAATTTATATCTCCTTGGGGAACTTTTTGAGGGAAAGAAGGACTTCTTAAAGGATGAGGAGACTTTTCTAGTTCAAAAACATACTCCATGGATGAGGAGGTAGAAGAGGTTGATTGGTTCAATGATGATTTTCTCTCTACTAGGTTATTTCACTGCTAGCAAGTTAGAACCATCCATGGTAAGGGAAAGAGAATGCACAAACAATCTCACCACTCAAATAGAGAGAAGAAAAGAAATTATCAAGAAAAATAATCACACTCTAAATAGTACATTAAATCTTAAAGGTTATTTTTAGTCTCTTTTTTGGGTTATGCCTTAAACTTTCAAGAAATTGTGGGACTAAAGTTGGCTTATAGAGAAGGTACTAGAAAAGAAGTCTATGGCTAGTTTTAGGTTGTTCAGGCTCTCTAAAAGGATCTGTATTGGAAATCAATACATAGCTTGGTATTGGGGCATATCCCCTCACTTCACACACTGTAATGATAAGGATGTTGGGTGTTTAGCCAATATATACCAATTTATAGAGTTTATACTCAACTAGAGAGCTGAGTTTTTTCTCCCCTTGGTAATGACCTCCAAGTAGGATAACCAAGAAAGGGTAAGGTGACTATTAGGTGATGAAATCCTAGTCAAGCCTTATCTCAAGTTTGTTTAATGTTTAATTGATGAAGGTGTTTTGGTCTAGTGTGTGATATAAAAGTGATGTTATGATTGAATTACTTTGCTTTGATTTAGACTATGTGAGCTAAACTTGCAAGCAATCAATGTATGTAGTTGACTTTAATCCCAAAATAAATTTTAGTTTCATTTATTGGCATAGAATAAGGAGAAGGACATATAGATGACAATAATAAAAAATTAAGTAGAGACTCAGCTCCCACTAGGCATGTCAGAACGTTTCAGTGAATTTTAGCTTATATTTCAAGAAAAGAAGAAGAAGAAACTTAAAATGGGTATGGTTGGAAAAATTATTTGACTATGTATGCATTGAATCATATGGTAATGAATAACTCCTCTTTGGCTTGGGAGGATGAACACAAATAAGACAACACTAAAACAAATGGTTGGTTAGATAGATAGCTGGATGGGTGGCCTAGTGGTAGCTAGATCCTAAAAACAAGAGCTTCTTTAGGGGATGTCAATCCACATGTTTTAAAAAATTAAGTTTGTAAACAGAATAATAAAGTAATTACATCAATAATCAAAAGGTACTAAGACTAAACATAAGAGATTCTTGATAAATAAATAGAGTATAATGACTGATATATAAATAAACAAGTAAACACTAGTGATAAATAGTTTGTGTGCTTCAAAAGATAGGTTGGGGGTCTAGGGATAGGCAGGGACATAGAAAATTGGATTTAGATAGGGGTAAGAGGGTGAAAATTAATTTCTATTATCTCCTACCATAGTGACCATCAATGGTTAATGCGATCATCAGTGGTTAAGGTGACCATCAGTGGTTAGGGAAAATATTGGTGGTTGGATAGATTGTCGATGATCAAGACAACAATTGATAGTCAAGACAACTATCAATGGTTACTATGTGTAGGCTTTAGGAAATAAATGGCTAGTTGATGAAATGTTAGAAGGAAATTATAAGAGGTGTTAGTGTTAGGTTGATTGTGAAATATAAATAAATTAAATGAATATTGGAAAATAAATGCTTAGCTTTCAGAATATTGATCAGATGAGTGGTTGAGGAGGTTGGATCATTGATAGAGTCTGGCATGATTCTAATAGAGTAATGGTACTTATCTATTTATTAATGGATGGTGGTAAGTTGGCTCTCTATCAGGATGGTTGGATCACTATAAGAAAACTTGTAAAAGAAAGATCTAGATGAAAAATCTCTTGAAAGTTATGGATATAAAAACCCTTTTCACCTCTTGCTCCTCTATTTTTATAGGCAAGGAAGGAGAGGTTTAAGAAGACATTAATTTGGCTTTCTAATTATAGGATCAGATTTGCATTTAGAAAAGTTAATTTTATAAAATCAAGGTAGATGGTTTGCATGTTATTATTTAGCATTATGGGCCGTAATCATTGATGATCAAAGTGACTATTGATGGTCATCCTAACTATCGGTGGTTGAGGGCCAAGGTAAAAAATGGGTAAAAGGGTGGGTCTAGTTAGTTGGTAAAACTGACCTAGGTTAGATGGGTTAGTTTGAGTTAGGGTTTAATAAGGTCAAAGTGGGGCCTAAGGGGTCCTAAATTGGTCCATGGGAATTTCAACATTTAGAATCATGGTGTGTAAATTTTTGATGTCTACATTAAGGCTGAGCATTGATGTATTATGGGAATGAAAAATGTTATGAATGAATGCTATTGGGTAATTTGAACACTTTTCAAGCAATATTTGATCCCTGGGTATTTGGTAAGTCATTAGGATGGATCCTTTTAAGGAGGGGAAGATGCTATAAACTAACTATTTCATGCATTTCTACTATTGTTAGGTATAGTATTGTTGCATCTTGTAATAGATTCGAATTGCTATTTTGATTGATTATTGCCAATGTTTATCCTAATTATGTATATTATGTATTATCACCTTGTTAGTAGTTATAATTCAGTTTATTATTGCTATAGATGATTATTCTAATTTAGTTATAGCATGTTTTTATTTTATATAGATCAAAATTTTACTGTTATTATTATCATGACTAGTATAGATGCTACTGATGTATTGTTTTGGTGGGTGCAAGAACCAAGACAATTATATAGGATCAAAGGATGCTTTGATATTTGAGTATAACAATAACAAGGTTGATATCTGGTTGGAGTGAATTTGATAGGTAAAAATGATAAAATAGGTATTTAGAGCCACATGTCTATTTAGCCTTTTTTTATCATTTTTAATTGACTGCATTTTTTTCTAGTCTTGGGTGTTGCTTCATCTTTTGTTTTATTGTATTATTTTCAAATTTGTTATTAGTATAATATGGGAGTTTGTATTACTATTTTGTTTTGTTATCTTTTCTAGTGTTGGTCGAGTTAGTACCTACATCTTGATTTTTTGAGTCGTTATAGAGACCATAAAACTTTGATATCATTTAAATATCTTTGTAAATATATTGGGGTACCTTCATTATTAAATCTGTGATGACATAGACAATCATTAAATCTTATCTTGGCATAATTTTAGGTCATGAGTGAATTGCACAAATTATAATGTATAATTGAGACATTATCCACGACATTATATTTATAAATCTGTGTGTGTGTGTGTGTGTGTGTGTGTGTGTGTGTGTGTGTGTGTGTATTTAGATATATACATATATTTAAGTAGGGATTAGTTTCATTTACACTTATAATATTAAAGTGGTTTGTGTGCATCATACTTAGATCTTAAAGCATTAAAGAGTAGAACTAATACATATGTATGCAAGTGATAGGGAAGAAGGGGTCAATGGTAGTCACATGGCCATGGCCTTATGAAGATTCTCCACCACTTTACCCTAGCCCATGCTTAACCCCAGGCCATCATTGTAAACTTTTTCAAAGTCAAAGAGGTTGTTGAATGGACTAACCACCATTATGATTTTTTTTAAATAATTCAATACATGATTGGTGAGTTGACATTTATTTATGGATTTGGCCATAATTACCCAAAAAAAGATAAATGACTTATTCTTTTTTGAATTTTTTTGAAGGAGGATTATTCCTTTTTTTTTGGTTGGATGGTTTCTAAAAAATCCCTTCTAGGTTTGTTAGTTGGAGGGACTTCAAGGAGAGCCACATAGGCTTGTTAACGAGGATAGTACCATTCTAGAGGAAGAAGACAATGAGAAAAGAAAGAGAAAGGGAGAAGAAATAAGTGTGGCGCCATGGGGGAAAAAATAAGGAAGAAACAAATAAAAGGGGGAAATAGAGAGGCTGAACTAGGTGAGAGATGATTCATTCTCCATTTGGTTAAAAATCTTGTTGCCAAGTAAGTAATGGAAGTTGTTTATAAGACCTAATTTTTAGGGGTTTTATCCATTTTTTGTTGGAGCTATATTTAAATGCAATATATATATATAGGGTAGTACAAGCCAATGAGGAAGTCATAATAATTTTTAAAGGGCTTGTAGTGTCCAATAATAAAAACAATTCCATGGTTTGCATTATTGGGTTTTGATATCTTACTTATACATGATAAAGGTGCAAAAAAAATTTGGGGTTTTACTTAAAAATCAAAATTTAGTAATTTTTGGGAGGATTTTGTTAATAAAATAATGGCTACAATTTTAATGAAATCTAATGATGATTTTGGGTAGAATGTGTTTTATGGGAAACTTAGTTTACATGGGTTTTTATTCACCTATTTTTTAATTGAATATCTTTTAGCCTCAAACCCTATAGTATGGTGAACTCTTACTTTTTTTCTTTTTTTCAATTGATCTATTCTTAAATTAAACCATAAAAATTTATGGGTTACATTTGGTTGTTATTAGTTTAGATAATATTGAATGAAAATATTTAAGGGGATATTTTATTTTGTCTTGAATTGATTATTTTATTATCATAGGCATTTGGGTTCCTTTTGAAGTCTTGGGACTTCATGAGGAACCCATAACCATATAAACAATTCTCTCTCCTCAATAAATACCTAACTCCCCTCTTGAATTCCCCAAGTTTACAAAATTTTGATTTGGATAACTTTTTGGAAATTCTTTTGACAATGTACAGTTGGCTAAATTCTATGGTTTGCATTAGATATTAAATGAACCCCAAAACCAAGTGTGCCTTTTCTCTAAATTATTACAAGATAGTTATCAAATTTTTTTGGAGGATTAAACTACATATTAGTAGGCTCACTATAATTTTTTTAGAATTTTTATTCTATTTTAATATGATTGATGCCCTACATGCTTTTTTTAAGAAGTCATTATTAGATTCATGGAATTAGAAAACCATCACTATTTTTATTTCTTGATTATGAGTTATCAAGTGGCCATGATCACTATATGGATAACTTACTTTGGTTTTAATAATTTAAACCATCATAGTGTTAATCAGCTCATGATAAATATTGAAAATTATCATAAATCACCCTCGGATGTTAAACATATCCCCTTGGTAGAGCTGGGATGCTTATTTTTGAATAAAATCTTGACCTTCCAAAATTTATAGCTTTGAATATACCTTTTATTTGTTTTTATAAGTTTACCTAAAGGCCAAGATGATATCTTGAGCTATGAGGATCCATATGAGTTGATTAATATTATTTTGTGTCTATTGTGATGTGATATATTTGAATGGTTGCTTTCTTAGTTGTTATATGAGTTGGATCAATCACTTGTATCCTTATTGAGTTCTCAACCTACTTACACACTATGATACTAAATCAACCTTGAAACTAATGGATAGGGTGGTTAGGGCCAACCTATGGTTGGGATCATTGGAATACATACATGTGTTTTACCTCTTACTGATAGATTTGGTTCTCTTTCTTAGATGCTATGTTAAAGGTACCCTATAGATAATTCTATTATTTACATTCTTCATGTAGTTATAATTGAGTTAGTTAAATATGGTTATTTATAGTGTATTAATTTTCTTTATATTCTCTTGAATTTTGAATTCTCATCCCTATTGTTTAATTGCTTATGGACTATAGTATGAGTATGTTGATGTATATCCACCAAGTGATGGGACATTAGTATTCTGGTATTAATTTTAAGTTGTTATTATTCCTCTTATTTTGATGAATGATTGGTAATATTTTTGTTGGATCACTGATTGCTCAATTGACAATCTTCCTATCTTGTAATATGCATCATAAGTTACCAAAAAGGGTGTTTTCCAAAGCTAATGAACACCTACATCTAATATATGATTTTGTTATAGGCCATGGTGTGACAGAATAACTATATGTAGCCATATAGGGCTTGCTCTAATCTCTTTTTATGTCCTCATAACATTGTCTTATGGTTTACTATGTTGAAAGTGATCATCTTGTCCTTAAACAAATCTCCTTTTCATCTAAAATTAACATCTTGATTCTCTTGAAGTAATTATTGGCCGAATTTAAATGATTATGCAAAAGTTATAATTTTTTTTCTTATTATCATTAAAGTTACAATATGGAATAATTCTATTAAAACTATTATATAGATGCCTTTGTATTTATGCATAACAGGAATCATATTAGTTCTCATACATATTCTATGATGGTTAACTTTTAGCTTCATCAACATGGAATTAATATTATTGATTTTCACTATGTGGTTGATTCCTAACACCACTATATTTTATTGAAAAAATAAAGGGAATTTGATGTTTTTATAATCATGTTTCCTATTATCACTATCGATAATGTCTCCATTGTATGACTCAAAGAGACATACCCATAATGATTGTGTGGCCTTATTTATTATTATCATTTATTTCTAATTGTGTAAATTTAAACACAAAGGAATATGATGGTTAAAATAGTCTTAGTATGGATTTATGATCAAGTTACAAGTAAATTTGTTGACTAGTCCTTAGTTCCATTCCTAATGGAATTATATGAGGAGTAGTGGTTGATTTCTTGTTAAATGAAGTTTCCAACTTATGTGCTTACTCTATTATACTATTATCATGGATTGATTGAATGTGGTAGTTTATATTAAGTAATTTATTAGAATGAAAAAGATGATATAAGTACCCTATACTCATAGATCATTTCATATGATCTTGATGGGTATCATCATGATGAATGCCCCTATCATGTATAAATAATAGAGTTATTTATTATAAATTTAGTATTGAATTGACTTGGGTTAAATAAATCTCTAAACTAACTATAAAAATAAGGAAGGAGGATATGAATGATCATATTACACTATGGATGGATGGAGATAACTCCTCTTCGACCCAAGTGATAGATCTAGACACTCCTTGACAATATTTCATTAAAGAAAGGTGGAAATGTGAATGAAAAAAAAAGTTGATCTTGGAATAAAAATATGCATGTAGAATTTGATTGATAATGATTATGACTACATCCTTACTTTGTATTATGGTAAGTGAATAAATTTTAAGCTAAGGAAAAAATAGGTTATGTAGCATAATGATCCTAAGATTAGAATTAGAATACTTAATTATAGTAGGTATCACTATTTTACATACCCATAAATAACTCACTTTTCATGTATAAAAATAAAAATACCATTTACTTATGTAATAATTGATCGTCTATAGCTAATTAATGGAATCTTTTGATTATTTGTAATATTGGCATGTGAAGCTTTCATTATACCTTTTATTAAGCATGGGCTGACTCTAAGTGATATTGGTAGGGGAATGATGATGTACAGACCCAAACCTAAGATTTAGATGTGTAATCTACATGGGTAACATATATTCAGTTATATATAACACCTATAGAATTATTGTTTGTGACTGACACCCCAAATTGCATATTTTGTAATGACAACATAAATCCTTGTAAAATCCCTTATACGTGTTTCACCTTGGTCAAGTATCTTGGTCATATCATATAGTTATAGATGTGAGAATGTGAGTATGTCAAGAATAAATGGTTATTATTTTGACTAGTGTGCAATGGGCCCTACATGCCTTCAATATATGCTCTTTTATAATCAATTCCTAAAATTTGTTTTGGGGTTGTTTAATTAACTCTAAATTATATAATAGTGTTGATGTTGTTTTATGAAGGGTTAATCAATTATCCCCCCACCCAACCCCTCTTATCACTAGTCAAATGCAATATATAAGGTGGGAGAACTTCTAGTCTGGTGGAAGAATAAAGATACATTATTGATTGAAATGGGCACCGTTTAGGCATTACAACCCTAGGAACAATGTTAGGGATCATATAAAGAGATATGAAAGGAAATTAATAATAAAAAATGGTCACTAATATTATAGTCATGACATTGTATTCATGAATACTAAGGATGACAATGAGGTTGCTATCAAGATTCATAGGGTAAAAATGTCAATGATTGTATCATAAAGAATCCAATAAGATCCCATAATTATTGAAGAAGATGATAAGAAGATTGAAAAATAAAAATGGGTTTCTAAACCTATTTATGGGCCTCCTCCTCATATATAAGGAGGCATACAAGGACAAGTTGGCCCATATGGAGAAGTAAGTATTAAAGATATATTTTAGACTACCCCTACACAGTTAGTTGTAGCTGATTGTCCTCAACATCCAACTAGTCTAGAGAGACCTGTAATTCCTAATAAAACAACTAGGGTAATTTCCATGTTATAAATACCTCCATTAAATATAACACATCAAGTAAGTATTCTTGATTTATTATCTCAAGTTTCAATTATTTCTTCCCTTAGATCACCCCTTATTATGACAACACCATAAATGATAGTGCCTCAATCTCATGGGAAATTATATTCACCATGTATGATTCCTCTAGTGGACACTTCTACCACTATTTCATTACCATCCATAACCATTAGAGTTACTTCATCCCCCACTACAACTTCTATAGGGCCAATACCTACTGCTCTGAAATTTCTAATTACCTATAAAAGGAATCCCAAGACATATCTTATATCACCCCAAAAGGTGTAATTAAAATGGAAATAGGTAGAGGTTCTTAAGGAAAACAAGGATAAAATAAAGGGTAGACAAATATCATAGCCTATTCAAATATATTATAGTGAATAAGAAAGAAAAATATGGGTAACTGAAAAATAATGGGTGTTCAAGAAAGACATTGAGCAAATTGTGGCATTTGAGGAGACAACTAAAATAGGTGAAGATGCTGAATGAATGAATAAAGAAAGTACTTAGTTTAGAGAAACCAATATATTAGGTGAATCTAAGGAGGTTGATCAAAAATATGTTAACCCAGTGGAAATTGAGTTATTTTCAAATAAATAATGAGATGTATAAGGGGATGCAAGGTCAAAAATGAAAACCTCAATTTAGGGTCCATCACCAACTACACCCCCATGCTCCTCATCTTAGGGTATAGTGGTAGAAATTATAACAACCATTACCCCAACTATCTCCTCTTATATTTTAATTACAATAGTCCCTCATTCTTTCATAACTTCCTCAATTGTTACTGCTACAATTGGTTTGGTAGATACTATTCATTGTGTACATTCTTTGAGCCAAATGAACAGCCTTAGGTAGTTAAAATGACAATTTTATCTAATATAGCCCATTTTTATACTATGGTTCCTCCCACTATTATTATTAGTATTGGTTTTTCACATACATGAATCATATATTAATTGAAAAATATAATTATTACCCAAATAACCTATTCATTTTATAGAGAAATTAGTCCCTAGTCCCCCAAGATGTCAATGAGAGTACATTTTCAAAGCTTGGTGTGCACTTCCATTTTTATACATATGCCACACCCCTTGGGTTATCTAAATAATTGGGAATTATCATTGACCAAGATACTCAGATGGATTCCCTTACATTTTTAGTGCATAGTTAATCTAAAAAGAATAAATACATAATTAGTATACCAATAAAAAATCAGGTCACTTGATGGAGGAAGGCTATACCTCCTTACTATGAGTTAGAGGAATATTCCCCCATGATAATGTATCCTCTAGGTAAATCTCATTTTTTATTTATTTAGTTATAGGGTAGGTAGGTAATGTAGAGAATGTATAGTACCAATTATCACCTAACATTCACTCATGGATTATGTAGTTTCAACAAGAGGATGCATGAAGTCAAGACTTAATAATTATTAAGCAACCAATAGTCAATTTCCACTTTGATAGATAAAAAAATATCTTGAGGAAGGTTAAAATAAATATCATGGTTTCATAAGGATAATTTTTTTATTTTTAATAGGGATAAGATATATTATCTTTGACAAAGAGAAAAAAATTAAATCCCTCAGACCTAGATAAATACAGGGAAGATACAACTTTATAGAAATTATTAGAGGGGTAGTAGAAAAAAGTTTAAAATCTTTGAAAAATATGTTTATAGGTCATTATATAGGATAAATATTTAGTCTCTTAAGGATATAATAGATAAATTTCAAGGGGTAAATAAAAATCTTTATGATACCATTCTTTTAATAAGGTTTGCTAAGACTACATCTTAGCCTAATTAGGGGACATACTTCAATTATTAAATAAATTGATGGATATATATGATAAAATTTTATTATTAAGATATTTAATTATAAAAAAGGTTTATTCCTACCTAAACCTATTAAAAATAACATAAGTTGCATGGGCCCAAAACTACATCATTACCAAGAGGGATGGCTTGCTTGATTGACATCAAGAGATGTGAACTTTGGTGCAACAATTATGAATCAAGAGAGAGATGCAATATATATTTTTAAGGATGTGAGATTCACCAAGGTAATCAATCCTCTTGTTAAATTAGTTCCTAAACCCATTTTTAGAGTCTCCTCCAAGCTATAAATGAAATTTTTTGAGCTGAAATTGAAGGCACAATCTATAGAACCAACAAGGAAATTATACAACTAGTGAGTTTTTACAAGGGACATGATTATAAAAACTAATAAGCTTCATGTGTAGGTTAATTATGCACTAGTAACACATAATAAGTTGATGTAACATATCCCATATTTGTTCAAAAGTTCTTTGCTTGATTTTGAAGTTATTGATATTGATTTCTAGGCTAGTCATGCGTTATTTTAAAAATGGAGGAAATAAAGAAATAAACTCCAACATTAGGGGGACCACTATAACCACCTTAAGGTAATCAATATATAATATATAAAATATTTTAAATTTATACAAGGCCAACATATGTGAAATTTTTATACTTAGTGCTACAACTACAATGGTGGTAATTTTTGGCATATTTATAATGATAATATATGTTCTAGTTGTAACTCAAGTTATTGCAGTAGTTTCATCCACTATAGTTTATAAAACTATTACCCCAATTTTTTATTCTTTTATTTTGCCACATCATCACCCCATTAAATACGTATGTATTTTCATGATTCATTTAAGTTGAAATTGTTAGTTCTTAATTTATTTAGCATGTATATATTGTATTTTAGTGGAGGAATTCTATTATGACCAAGTACCATTGTACATGCATGTTTTTCATGAGAATTAACACATCATTATATTTTTGGATATGTAATTTTAGACATTGATTCAGATATGAGGCATCCCCATCCCAAACTTAATTATATTTATATCCTCTTGATCCCAAAAGGAGGAGAATTTTGGTTATAAAAAATCAATATAAAATTCCATAGATTTTTTTATAATTATTATTGATGTGAAAATATTATTCTTATCCAAACCTATAAATCTTTTAAGAAATTATATCATTCTAGTATATTATTACCTTGGTTGTGCATGAGTTTTATTTTAAATATAGTTATTAATATAGTGTTATAGCTAATTTGAATGCCTTTTGTGTATAAATCATAATCCTCCCATGTAGATGTGTAAATGAAATATTAAAAATATGAAAACATTTTATTATATATGCTTAAGTTTACTTTATTATTATTTACATGGAATCTTAACGATTCTTTATTTTTCATGTGTTTCTAAAAGCTTGTAAAAAACATTGGTACCTAATTGCTTATTTAACCCCTAGTTTAAGACCTCGCTTAAGAATATTTCATCTTGTTTGGTCTACATGCTTTCTTTTTTACCTTACCTTTCATTTATTTTTGAGTTTATTTTGGACATAAACACATTATCTTAGATCCATTATCTATCCGCCCATATCAAGTAAGTTTCGATTCATCTATAGCTAAACCCATATGTGGTAAATAATTATTATGTTCACTTTTATTACACCAACATGTTGTTTATAAAAACTAATAGCTCACAACTCATAACTTGGAGAGTATATTCATTCATAAATCCCAAAATGTTAGAGTATACATCATTGAAAGAGTTATAAAAAATCTTCATCCAAGATCTCTCTAATAATCCATTAATACATCCATGGAAATTTCACCATACACATAAAGAGAATGAACTATATATAACTCAAATAGATTATACAATGAATAGTTTACATTAGATTGCCATGTGAATGAATATATGAATAGGTACATATATAGGTAGAATCTAGGAGAATCCCAAACATACCATGCATTTGGGACTAACTTCCCCAATAGGAAATAACACCTAAGTAATCTAAAGAGGAGGAAATTAATATCCTACACCAACACCCTCCTTAAGCATAACATAGGTGGGTAAAATAAAGGATTCAATGTGAAACCACATGTCCCTATGGATGCTAATATATCTTGCATATGTTGAGTCATAACCACCAAGTGAAATTAAGAATGGTGATAAATATGAGGATAACCAGACATGAAAACTACACTATAGAATACTAGGTAGAATGATAAACATGAAGAAACATTTCTTGAACACCTTCTAAAAAGATGGTGAGAATTCAACATAAAGACTGGTGGGGGTGCCACACTGGTGTCACTGGTGGGGATACCATATTGTTGTCACTATAATAATCACCAAGAAGGCCATGGAGTTAAGTTAAAAATACTCATATGGGTTGTGAGAAATAAATTTCCATAATAAGATACCCATGTGCAAAGGAGTAATCCAAAAAGACACTCAAAAAGTGCAAACCATACATATAACTCTCACAAAGTGGAGAAAAGGAGAAAACCTATAGGAATTTTTTTTTCCAAAAGAGAGAAAAGAAGAAGAGAGAGATAGAAATCCCCATAAAAATTATTCCTATGTAGTCTTCACTCTAAATACTCAAAAGTACAAATTAAATTAATATACATGAGTGGTATAAATCCACTAATTGATCACAAAAACAAGTGACACTGGGCTTTACCAGAATAGCTTCAATCAAGAATACTGTCAATGGTGATCAATGTACAAAAGAGTATTGTATGTGTAAGGAATTCTCAACACCTAAGAAGTAGAATTTACACCACACCCACCACCATATTTTTTATTAGGTGGAGTGATGATTTTTTTTTTGTATGAATACCCCCCCCCATAATAGGTGGAGTGGATGAAAAAGGTCTGCATGGGTGGTCTAAATCCACTACTTGAACATTTAACAAGCTAACACTTTATGCACCCTAATAGCTCCATATCATGTTGAAAGAGACTATCAAACTATCAAGGAAGACAAGATAACATTGGGATTCACTAGAATAACTACACTTCAAGCTATGGGAGAATGTGAACTATTAAAAGATAGGTGTCAAAAATATATATAAATTATCTCAAAGAGGATGGCTCTGGTGGTGATGGAAGAGGCAAGCAACTAAAGAAGTGAAAATGTGCATATAATATAACACACAAATGAATTAGGGTATACAAGGTTGAATAATCAAACCCCTTATGGAACTTTATAAATTAGTGAGAGTAAAATATATTCTATACAAAAAAAAACTTAAATAGAAACAATGAAGGCATTAAGATTCACTATAATATATCCAAACAAGGAAACTATCGATCTATCAAAAATTCTATAATAAAAATTGAGAGATGCTCAAAAAATAAGGGATAAAAAAAGTGTTTCCATAGAGGAAGGCAAGGAGCTAAGAAAGGGGCCTAAATGGAGACATGACACAAACTATAAGTGTGTCAAATTTCCAAAACACAAAGTATAATAGAGCATGTTGTGGGCTAATGAAAGAGTGTGTAAAATGCTGAAAACACCATCCGTGTGAAAAAACTCACTCAAAGGGATTAGCTACAAAAAAATGACAATCTATAAATCACATGCAAAGGACATCAGACTCAACCAAAAATGCATTCAAGATAGTGTAAAGTGCAATAGTGGCATAACCAATACAATGTGGGCCAAAAAAGGGTAATGTGGGCAAAAGCTCATCCAAATAGGATGTTAGTCTCAACCTAAAAAGCATCTAAAATTTTAATTAGAGAGAAAAAAATAAATAAGGAAAAAAAATAATTTGGTTGCTTATGAGGTGGTTTAGCCTCTTTCCAGACTGAACCTCACCCACCTATCTTCAACAAATGAGATTGAAATGGTAATAAAGTAATACAAATGTTCTCCTTATAATATAGTGTCCATAATAATATCTCAATAGATATAGTTTTTATAAAAAAATAATAAAAAATACATGTCCCCACCACATGGTGAAAACACAAAGGTCCCCCACTTTAAAATACCACCACTTTAAAAATCATACCACATCAAAATTTTCTTACCCATGTCAAAATGGATCACCACATAAAAGTGATCTCTACCACCATATAATATGTTTATCCCCCATGAACTTAATATATCCCCCATAATAATAGAAACATCATGCCCACTATATATCCACCAAGTTAAATAGATGGTCCCTCCCTCTCTAATATTCTCCCCACCAAAATAAAGAAATATGATTACCACTACTTAAGAAAAAATTCACCTCAACATATAATAAAATACCCTCCCACTTGCCTTAAATCATTCATAAAAGACAAAATGATTTATTTTTTCTAAATGATAAATATAATACATGTTGTGAAGGATTAGTTGGTTTCAAGTTTGATTATTGTGAAAAAAACCTAATGCTTTCCATGTGAAGAAAAGGTAGGATTATTTGACTAAGTGGAGCTCATTTGAATAGGTCATGGCAAGGAGAGAGTCATTTTCTCAGTCTAGGATAATGAAAGGTGTCAAAGAAGATGATGCAAAATATGTAAATACCATAAAATGGTGGTTTAGATGGTGAGAGGCTTTTGGAGGAATGCCATGACAAAATGAGTAGCTATGAAGATCCTAGTGATTGGTCAGGGGTGTTTAAATCATGGGGGTGTGTGGTATTAGATCAACTTCTTACCATAGTTGAGTCATGTCAAGATTGAGCCATGGAAATATATAAAAACATTATAAGGAACCAATCATGACCAAGACCAATTCCTACTCCCTTATGCACATGGCTAATGTTAAGTCATCAAGGAAAAATTACAATTATAGGGCCTTCCTCGACCTCTTATATTTTTACACCAATGGAGAAGACAACCAAATAATGTGAGACCACTTGGAAGAGGATGTAGAGGGAATTTTGAGCTATTAAGAAGGAAATTTAGTAATATAAAAAAGGCCTTCCATTCTTTTCACAATGGAATTCTTGGTTGAAAAAAAAATTGCCAAATATAAAGTGAATCCACTAATCTATAGACCAATTCATTAGTTGAATGGAAACTTTGATTATATTAGAGTATAATTATTGACAATAAGTAAAAGAGAGGAAGATTCTCAATCCCAAATAAGAAGTTACCAAGAGAGCATAAAAATTGACAATCTAGAAATAAGACAAAGGCATAGAGAACAACCTTAATGTACATGATAGATTGGAGACAAGGGTGATTGGAAGAAGATGATAGTTGGTGATGAGTGAGTCCATGGAAAATCCATTCTAAATATTTTAAATTAATATTGAGGCCCTCAATATATCTGAAGTGATATCAATGTAGATGCAATATTGATCAACAAAACCTTATATAATGTCCCATAAACCCTTAAACCACTATGAACACCTATAATAACCATCCATAAACCCTTAAAAAAGTAAAACTCACAATATCTATAGTAGGGGTGTATAGAGGTAGAGAAACTAGGACACCCACTAAAAGTCAAACAAAACACAAAAAAAACCCAATTTTTTTTAAATAATGAATAGATGCATTGTACATATTTGTACACTGGTAATATCGAAACCTCGTCAAAAAAGAGTTTTTTCAAAATTTTCCATTTTTTGACAAATTGATAGGCAATCCTAGGATTTTGAGGCCTTTTGGATTTAATGGCATAGGTTAAAGGACCTTAAAATGCACCAAAAATAGTTGATTACAAAAAGTGGCTCAAAAGGCTATAGAATTAGCTACAAAATGGGCTCAATCAGTGAAATAATGGTGTATTTACAATAAGAGAAACTTAAAACTAAGCAATGGGTGTTGAAGGGTGGATTTTATACAATGAAATGGTTATAAAAACTCTTCATCCAATATCTCTCCAATAATCCATCACTACATCCATGGAATTTTCACCATACACAAAGAGAATGAAATATATATAACTCAAATAGATTATACAATGAATAGTTTACCTTGCATTGCCATGTGAATGACTAGGTGAATAGGTACATATGATTCATACAAACCCAACACTTAACTAACCCTTGAGATGTACAAGAGTTATTTGGATCATATAACCTCGGTGTTCTTACAAAAGAAAGAGCAACATTCTATGTGGAGTTATAAATGTGAAGAATCCTTTCATAACCTAAGAAAGAGGCTTGCTTATAAGATATTAGTGTGAGTTCTAGATCCCAATGGTCATTTTTTATGATAACATATGATTTTGGTTATGGCCTAGTGGATTTTTGATTTAAGAAAGGTTCAATAATAGTATATGAGTTTAGGAAACTAAATCATTATGAGGCTAATTTTGATCCACATGATCTATAACTAGATATAATTGTACATGCCTTATAATTTTTGAGGCATTATTTATTGGGAAAACTATTTGAGCTCAAAAAATTTAATCTATCACTCAAGTATATCTTTAGGTAACCGAATTTAAATGATTGACAAATATGTTGGTTAGAGTTTTTGTCTAATTATTAATTTTATATCAGCTATATAAATGAAAAATAAAATAGGGTTGTAAATGCTCTTATATGCATAACATACATAACAACAATAAATACAATAAGAATTATATTTTGAGATAAAGTCTTGATATTAATTCAAAGATAAATTTTATGATCATGTCAAGAAAGAACTATCAAAACATCTGCAAAACCATAGGTATGAAGGATTTGATTTTGAGAATGATGGGCTCTTGAGGTTTAATGGGATAATTTTTTTTCCCAAGTAGATAAAATATGAGAGTTTTCATGCTCAATAATTTGTATAATTATCCTTATTCATGTCATCTAGGATTAACTTAAATTATAGCTAAGATGAAACCATTGTGCTTATGATAAGGAATTAATAAATATGCAATTGATTTTGTGTCTAGATATTTGTAATATCAATGATAAAATTAGAACATATTCATCCTGTTGTGTTGTTGTACCTACTTAACATTCAATAATGGAAATTTAAAGTCATCATCATCTAATTTTTCCAAGAGTTTCACTTGTAAAGGAATAAACATGATATGCTTTTTGTGGTAGTTGATAAACTCCCCAAGGTAGTAAATTTTATTCCTAGTAATTTAATAGATGATGTACTAGTTATAGATAATAGGTATGTGCAATCAATTTATATTTTGAATGTATTTGAGGAGAAAATAATTTTAGATAAATACCCTCAAATGACATCTAGGAATAATAAAACATTTAAATGTGGCTTTGAGGACTCAATTGAATTTTAGTACAACATATTATCTTAAAATAAATGGGAAAACTAAAATGTTAAATCAAGTTTTGGATGAACTTTTGAGAATGCATTGTATAGACCAAAATACAAGTGGGAAGAATAGTTTCCATTAGTTTAATTTTCATTTAATAATTCTATCCATTCAGCTTTAAAAATGACACCATTTGATGCTTTGTATGGAAAAAATGTAGAATAGCTATTAATTAGGATATATTATAAAATAGAGTGGTTTTTGGAACTAATATGCTTAATAAAATGGAATAAATTATGAAACTGATTAAACAAAGTTTTCCTAAAGACAATGATATATATAAAAGCTATATTGATACAGAAATAACAAAAAGGTAGTTCGTAGATGGAGATAAAGTTTTTCTATGTGTTAGAACACACAAGATCTTAGTTAAATTAGTTAAATCAACCAAATTGGCACCTAGATATGCAGGACTTTTTGAAGTTATGGAAGTGATCAACCATTTTACATAAAAAGATAATTTGCCACTATATTTAGCACAATTTCATAATGTTTTTCATATGTCTTATTTGAATAAATATGTGATTGATCCTTCACACATACTTGATTGAAATGCATTACATGTTCAAGAACCAGGAGTGGTGAAAATATAACCAATTAGAATACTTGAAACACTCAAGATAAACTTGCATAATAGTTAATTTTCTTAATTTAAGGTTTATTGGGAATAGTATTCTAAAGATAGTTCCACTTGAGAAGATATTGAGGAGTTTCAATGTTTTTTCCCTCATTTAATTTCTTAATTTGTGTTTATAAAAATATATATATTTTTATAGATGGGTTTTTTTCAATAGCCTCATTGGTAAAATGACATATTTAAGGAGAAGAAGATGTTACATCCTTCCTAATCCTTAAGAAAAAATATATATTATAAAATAAATAACTAACTATGGATTATTTAAATTCTTGTATATGTGGAATGGATGGATATATTATGCTATGATTGTTTGTTTGAACGATTGTATTTTATGTTCTTAATATTTATTTTCAGTACATATGTATATCATAAAATTTATGACCAAATTTTATTTTTATATATATCTTGCATGGAAAATATATGGTATTTGTATCATTTATTGATTAGTTATATCGATATAATTTACTAACTACCTTTTTCTTTATTTTAGGCAAACATAATACAATTTCACCCTCACTAATAAATATAGAGGTAAAACTATATATGGGATATGTTGGTATATTTTGATATCTAAGATAAAAAAATAAAATATTCCAAAACTAACATACACACAACCATGTCATTTTATTAAATAATGTCAAGTCTTATATGATTTGGTTTTATTAGAATTGATTGAACATTGCTTATGTATGTCATACTATGTGCTTCTATTATATAACATGTGTATTACTCTAATATTTTATATATCATGTTTAGTTTTACCTATGGGTCCTAACTTTGTGATATTGAACATTTAATTTTAATCCTCTATATCTCAAGTCACATATATAAAAATATTTGGATTCAAAATTCTTAGTATTAAAATTTCTTGATAGGAATATGTTTCTTTAGTCGAATAATCTTTTTTTACTCTTTGTATTATGTTATGAAATACTTCATCATATTATAAATAAAATAATTTCTATATCAAGCATGACTCTACTAATATTTGACTATTTGAATGGACTAAATTTTTAGTGGTTTAAATTATTAAATGAAAAATGTCCCTAGGGGTACATAACCTCAGGGATATTTTAGGTGCTATTCTACAAAGGGATTAAATTATTTTTGATTAATGTACTAGCTATGGACAAATGATAAATTTTAAAATAATTTTCTTATAAAAAATGCATCATGGTTAGGTTTTGAGAAGGTTTGAGGTAAAATGAGAAGTTTGGAAATCATTATTTATTTTGAATTGGAAATTTTAGAGGTCAAATTTGGGTTAAAATATTTCATGTTGTAGGGACCCTATTTTTTTGGAAAGCTCAAGTTGAACTACAAAAATTATTACATGTTATTATGAGTCTAAAATTAGATATGAATGAATGAAAAAATTTGTGGAAGGAATGTAGGAATGTGGGTTTATTCATGATGAGTTTAGTGGGAGATAAAATGGAGAAATGAATAAAGGGAATGATGATAGAAGAAAAAGAATATACGTAAGGATCTAAATTAAAGTCAAGGTATCACAATCCATTCTTGAATAGAAATAGTTTTTCATAATCTTCACCTAAAAGTAAGTGTTATGAAATGTTATTTGTTAAAAAGGGGTTTCCTTGGATGTGAAAATGATTGATACTTGATAAAATATTAAAGGATTTGGAATATTCATTTTTATTAGGAATAATATGCTTTAATAACAGTCCTTGAATCCACATTTTAAAGATATCATATAACCCTAAGTCATTAAATAGACATTACAATATTGTTAGCGGGTTAAAAAGAAAACCGTTTTTTTATTAATTTTGGATTAAGAACATTTTTTGAGCCATTGGTATTTCTAGGTAATAAAGATTATGAAAAATTAAATGATCTTATTTCAACTATGTTTTGTATTAATAGGGGTTATCAATTGGTTGTCACAAAGTTAATTTATGGCTTACCCCATGGTAAAAACAATGATAAATAATATATTTGTGTTTTGGGTACTACGAACATCTACCATACTATGATATATAGCTCTTGCTATCCATATTTTAAAGTCAATGTAAGGTTTTTTGACCAAATACATAAAGATTTGTTGCATTTTCTTTTTTAATCTAAAATATTGAAAACCTCTAAAGTAGTTATTGAATGAATGTTTAGAAGCTTGTGGATATATGTTTGATCCTTATATTAGTCTTATAATAAGTACTATTAAACAATATCATTAAAATTTAATTGATATTTTTATCTTCAAGATTAGTTATTCAAACACATCAATATTTACATTTATCTCTTGATTTTTTAACCTATACATTACTTGTTAAAGATAACAATTCAATATTTAATTTTTCTTAACTTGTCTTAATGGTTAAAAATATAGGTTTTTATCAACTTTGTAATACAGGATACAAACCTAGTGATTAATAAAAGGGAAAATTTGATGGATCATTACTATTATGAGTTATATTTGGTTATGAAATTTGAATGTACACATTTTAACACAAGAAACATAGTTATATACTTTTAGGTGTTCATTATGATCACCTAAAAGCCTATAACCTATGTGTATATCCTTGAGTCTTTGAGTTTGTAAATTTTAATTAATACAAAAAGGTTATAATGTTGAAAATATAGTGTTTATCATGAATTAAATAAAAATGTGAAAGGTTATAATTATTGAATGAAATACACAATATGAATCATGGTAGAGTATTCAAAAAATTTATTAGTGTATGAATAAATGAATGGGTTACAAATCTAAATAATTGATTGATTTTACGATTAAGAATAGTGTGGTTTGAATAAACATTTAATGTGCACAATAAAATAGAGAAGTATTACTATTATTGATTGTTGTAAGTGATATTAAACATATTTAAATGTTTTTATAATGTTTAAATGTAATAAACATTCTTAGTTTATTTAAAACATTCAAGAAGCTTAGTTGTTATGAAAGTACCAGTTTGTATTCTAGAGTGTGAGTGATTGTTTAATGTTTGTTTTGATATCATAGGTGTGTATTACAAACTTTGAGTAGATTATGTTATGAGGTTATGTTTTAATAATTTTTTTATCTTTATATATATGAAATGTTTATTCTATTAATATCAAAATATGATTTGACTATAATACACACACACGTGCACACATGCATGCACACGCACACGCACGCACACGCACACGCGCGCGCGTGCACACACACACACACACACACACACACACACACACACACACACACACACACACACACACACACACACACACACACACACACACACACACACACACACACACACACACACACACACACACACACACACACACACACACACACACACACACACACACACATACATGCCCCCCCCGCCCCGCCCCCCCCCCCCCCCACACACACACACACACAGGAAAACCACCTCTTTTATTTATAATATGATGAAAATGAGGTAAGGAATGTATTTACTAACTTTGATCACTAGTTAGAAGAGAAGGTATAATGAACATATATTTATACAAGAGAGTTATGTTTTGCAGATAATTACCCATATTTTTAAATATGATTAATACTCTAAAATTATTTGGCCAAAGTAATTTTATAATTGTATATAATTTTTTTCCAATATAATTTATATTTTAAATCCATGTGTGATTCCATATTAGATAGAGGAAATTTACATGGTTTGTATGGTTGTTTCATGTATTATTTATTATAAAACACATAGTTTTAGTTGGGTTCTTGAAGTTCACATCACTATTATCTTCCTCTTAATTAAGAGAAGGGGCACTCCAAATGGGGATATGTGTGGTGGAACATCAATATGATGTTGGACATAAAGTGCCCAAATGTTTCTCTCCCTCTCTACAAATATATCTAAACTTATTCTAAGACATACTTATGGCTACTAAATTGATGTGAAGATTTGTTTCATAGAATCTTTACTGTACTATTATATTAATATACTTGAAATTGTTTAACTTTAAAAATGTATAATAGTTTATTTTTTTAATCATGAGCAATATTTATTTTAAATTTATATTGCATTAGTGGTTATATATTTGATGTAAAATTGGATTGTATTATTTTGGCTTTCATTTTTTAATGACATGTATTTTTATTATGAGTTTTAATCTACTATATAATTTTAATTTTTTGACCATTATAATCCCACTTAGGATCTTCATTAGAATTTTAATTAAATGCTTTAAATAGTGGATAAATTATATTTTTTTCATTTGATGTAATTATATTTTAAATCAATTTTTAAGGAAATAAATAAAGTGGTGTGTATATAGTAAAATAATGTTGTTAGTTAATTCAATGGTTAATATGGATAATTAATCTTGTTTATTTTTAAAAATAAAATTATGTGTAATTTTCATGAGTTGAATCTAGGATGGTTCAAACATGTTAGATACAATTTTAATTTTCATGTTGGAAACTTTAATTTCATAACATATTTTACTTATTTACATTTATAAATAACAAAAATAAAGTTTCATTTACTTTATTCATTACATATATTTTATTTTAAGACAATAACATATTTTAGTTTTTACAAAGTAATATTAAAACACCCAAAACATAATCACAAGCCTTCTAAAGATGAATAAAATCCAAAAACTTACACACATTCAAATAAATAATTATAAATTAAAAAATATAACTAATAAAATGTTCATGCTTCAAAAATTCATTGCAACCTTTCCTTTTATATTGGATGATTATTCTAGAGAAGTTATTCCTACATAGACCATACATATTTTATGGATTTAGATCTCTTGTTCATGATATACAAATTAAAAGTGAAATCAATGTTTAGATTAGACTAGAAGCATTCCATTCCACTCCAATTATGCATATAATAATTGACCAACTCAACATTCTTGATTATAAATATTGTGTAGAGGCACAACTAATCATTAGAAATATTCATGTATGAGCTCACCAATATAAATATATTCAAGTCTAGACCTCCACTCTCATGTATTTCTCATCAGGACTAGCCTCATCATATTTTTCATTCACTTCACATATAAAATTGACTAGACATACTCATACAAATATATTTGAATAATTTCCTAGATTCATCTAACCCAACTATGCCCAATTCCACATACCAATCATTAACCAAGAAATATATTACCTTATTCTCACTTACATTGAGGGAACTTGGATTTTGGTTTCCTCTCATTTAGCAACTCTTAATGAGAAAGTGATGTAGGATAAATCTTATAGTATCATCATGATCATCCTATGCTACCCATCATCTAAAATCTCATTCCTTTACCTCAACCTACTCTACCCAATCCTTAAGCTTACTCATTCAACCATAAATTATTGTAGTTGTCTTGTCCTTAACTCAAGAAGTTAAGTTCATAGGTTAACATGTAAATTTTAGTGTGTATAGGGAAAAGATACAAACATAATAGATATGCAAGATGTAATGTACTATTTACAAGTAAAGAGTATCAATGAAACATAAAAATATAAAACTTACCTAAACCATGAATATGCAATGTGATCATATCCTAGTAAATAGAATATTCATATACAAATTAAAAATAGAGATGCTAGAAAATACATTTGTATATATTTTATAGTTCAACAATGTTTGAGTTATATAATGATAACATGTGCATATAATCTCACTTATGGATAAAATATCCCCATATTATCAAGGCTATTGAGTAGAGACAAGTCAAACACCTTGATTTATTGGTAGAAGAATTTGGATTGTAAAGCTTCACAAGATTATTGTCTAATATTCATGCATTATGTACTAATTTTGTCATTATATAAGTCTATTTTATCTTATATTCATGACTTATATTAGTCTAGAATATGAATAGACCCCACTTTTTGTCCCATGTATGAGAAGAAGATGAATAGTCATAAACTAGAAATGTCTATATATACTTATGTTTGTAAGAAGAAAAGGGTTCCAATTTTGAAGAGATTAATAGAGATTTATCTGGTTATGGTTACCTATGTGATTTATTATTATGTAACTTGCATACATTCTCATGTATAATGTTTTCTTACTTTCTATCTAATTAATCTAAATTATTTATTTGTATTTGTGAAACACTAGTTGTTAATTCCTAAATAACGCAAGATAAATAATGCTTATTATGTGTCTATTATCAAAACTCATGTATGAATGTAATAATTTACTCTATGCACATGAAGTATATCATAAATATCCTTGTCCTTAGCATGTTATGATGATTTAGGAACCTTTAAAAATAATGGTGAGGTGAGCCTAGCACTCCTTTTTCAAAGGTAATTATGTAAATATGGTTACTATAGAAAAAAAATATTGAGATACGGATACACCAAAGTTTATGTAATTTTGTTGAAGAAGAATAAAAATAGACTAGTATTACCATATAATAAATCATTCAAGATCATATTTATGGAGATATATATGAAATTTTCTAGTGTGAATTGCCTGAATTGCTAGCTAACTAGTTAACCTAGTTGGAATATTGTTGCTTCAATATAAGAACGTGAAAAACTATAATGTGGAATGAAGAAAATATAGACTGATTATAGAGATTCCAAACCAACTAGATAAAAACAATAGATCATTGGGATGCTACTACAATATATGGATATATAACTAAGTTTGAAATACAAGGATATAAATATTTTGAATCTTTAAATGACTTGTTCATAAAAGGAATTCAAGGGAAATTTTTTTAGTGACTACCTATCCTTGTGAAGATGTTGGTTGTGGACAAGGCCATGGTGCCTAATCTAACCAATATGGATTAGTCTCTTCAAGTGTAAGGGGGGTGTGTGACATGACAATGAATTATTATTAAATGAGTAGATAAGGCTTGAACATGAATATAGAATGGAGACATGAGGGAATAAGAGTCATAATAAAATTCTATATTTAGATTGTGAGTTTTGACAATAGAATAGATGGAGTAAATAGAAGAATACCTAGGTAGTTATGAGTAGATTTAAGAGTAGTAGTAAAATAAATAAAGAATGAGTAGAAACACATGATGACTGAGAAGTAAGATATGAAAAATTAAGGGTGAAGAAATAAAAGATGAAAGAAGAAGATGAATGCTGGTATAAAGAAAAAAGTGACAAAGAATGAGAGGAAGAAGAGATGTTTGAAGAAGAAGGTGAGAATAGTTTAGAAGTAAATAAATTAGATGATAGATGTAGTGTGCATCTACAAGATAAGGTTTTGTCAAAATAAGGACATGAATTATTAATTAATTATCTGAGAAACATTTTGGATGATAATTCAGGTGATGGTTCTACCCTAATTGGTGGCAGAACTTTTAATAGCCATAACTTTTGCACTATAGCTCCATTTGACTCCCCATTTGAACCATTGGAAAGATAAGAATGAGGGGAACATCATGAGATGGTACTAAGATATGATATGTGGGTTTTCACCCCTAAAAATCAAATGGAAGTTCCCCAAATTTCAATTTTAGTAGTGTAGTCTAAAAATAGTAAGTTTCTAAAAATAGTAATTCCTCGAATTTTGTATTGTTGTAAATCATGGAAGTTGAACCACTTAATCTCCTTTAATATTGGTGACCTTTCCTATCCTCCTCGTACCTTAAAAAAATTTATAAACTAATATGTAACCCAAAATGGAATTAGACATCTCTTCTCAGAGATACGCATATGTTTGGGTCTACAAATTTGATGAATAAAACATCTCTTCTCAAAGATAGCATTATCGTTATTGTGTTTTTCTTATTTCTTGAATTATTTTTCAACCAAATATTTTTGATTTTTGGATAAATTAAATAAGTAGAAAAAAATCCTAGAGTAATCATAGGTTTAATATTAATAGAATAAGTAATAGTAAATAATCATTCACTAGAAGAGAACACATCCTTGTAGCCGAATTTCCTATATTTCAATAGAAATTCTCGACCAAACAATCAGGCAAGTAGTAGTTGGGAAGGTCCATTTTTGGAAAAAGTACATCATTGGGGTACTAAAATTGAAAAAACATTAATTCATAAGGCATTGAAGGCCATATGGTTTGTTGAAACCAAGTAGAGAAAATAAGGAAACATAAAAAAATAAAGTGCGTAGATTAAATTTCCTAGTGTGCAAGAAAATATTCATAGTGCACAAATAAGATCACATAGAACATATCCACCCATTATAACAAATACATAATATATCCTTTTGATACCAATTTATAAAATCAGTTTTTTAGGAGTATTTATTAACCTAGTGACATATCATGGGTATGTGGATCCTAAGTAGTACTTACTAACATGTGAGACGAGATGGAAAGCTAAGGTAATTTTATATGAGGCTTTAATGAAGTGTGAGTTAATAGGGGCACTAAATAGAAGATTAATTGAATTTATTTATTGTAGATAATTTTTTTAGGAAAGTCTATAGTAGGTTAAGGAATGGCTTATCACATTATTTAATATAAATAAATGTACAAGACAAACTATTCAAGACCTAAAGGATATTAGGTAAAAGTTAGGATAATCAATTTATGATTATTATCTTAATTTATCTTATGTTATGAATAAGGTGGAATTATCCTCAATAAATAAATATAAATTTACATGGTTTGTCAAAGGACTGCATTCTAGAATCAAATTTGCTATAGTACAAACTCAATATGCTACAAAGGTAGATGTTGGAGATGTTCTACGATTGGAGTAAATTAAAGACCATGGGGAAGCTCTGATAATGGGTTCTAAGATTGAAAATAAATTTCAAGCTTTTTTGAAGAGGATGGAATAATACCATGAAGAAAATAAACCTAAGATAAATATATGGTGCATGGAGTATGGGAAAGAAGGACATCACAAGAATGATTATCCTAAGATCAAGATAGAGTTCTATGAAATCTATAGAGTAGTAGGGAACTTAAAAACATAGTGCCATCTCCTAAAGTAGTATGTAAAAATCCTAGAGTTTATATTTTAATTTTTATTATTCATACAACCATGATGAAAATAATTACAAGGATTTATAGGAGCTCAAAGAAGAGATTAAAAATAATGTATTTATCATCACTACATAATAAGTGTCCTCAATAAAGCAAACAAAAATTGGCTTAGAGGTTAATAATGGTTGTACAAACTAAGTATATAATGGATTTCTAGTTTGCCTTAGTACCAACCTCAAGGTCTATCTATATGGGCCCTTGCTTTGCTAAGTTATAATCCAGTGACTTTGAGCTTAGTAGACTATGGATGAGTTGGACCCATTGGTAGATTAGAAGAAATTTAGATCAAAATCATAGAATTGAGCATGTGAGGTGATTTTTAAGTCAATGATATGAATACAAAATTAACTCATTACCCTATGATGATTGGTAATAAATGGGCATATGATGGTTATTTGACTATAAATACTATGAAAAATCAACTAGAGGTGCATCAAGGAGATAATATTATCATTATTCCTTTGAATAAGGCATAAAAACCCTACATAATTTTGGATGAACTAGACTCTCCTTATTTTGCATAAGAAACCAAATGGATGAAGGTAAACTCTAAAGAGAATCCAAAATATCTATGCATAGCTAAGTGTAACTTCTTATATGAGCATACTAAACCTTGGGTATAGTCTTTAATCACTCAATAGTTGAATATATGTGAGTAATGGAATCCCAAATCGATAGTTACATAACAATTAACACCTCAATTTGGTATATAGGATTATGCTTCCATGGTTGACTAATCCCCTACTTGCTCAAAAGTTGATTTTATCTATCAAGTAGATGAGAATATGTAAGATTATATAGAGCCAACCAAAGAAGGAACTTTGCCTTGGGAAATAGCTTCATATATCAATGAATAATTATATGTTATTCTACTCAAATTGAATCATGGTAATCATGAACTCTGACCTATGAGAATGGAATTTATCCATGAGAGAAAACTTCCTTCATACTATGTAACCAAGGATATTAATCAATTCATTTTTTACTTACAAGTTCATGTACCTATCATTAATTAGTAGGTCAGTGCCTTGATTTATGATTTGAAGGTAGTTATAGTGACATGGTGGGCAATTTATATAAATGATTAGCTCAATTTGATGATGCATGCAAACTTATGATTAGCATATTTCAACTACCATAGGTCATTAGAAGTAATTGGCCTTTCTTTCAGGAAGATGAGTGCTCTAAAATCCATATCCACAAACATGTTAAGGTCTAGATAGAATAATCTATGTCACTAAATTACTAGGTTCACATATTTTATTACATACTTTACCCCTTCCCATCATCATGGTATATGCTTCAATAAAGCATGATAGAGATAAAGTATTGGGTGTAGGTGTAGAGTGAATTCATAGAAACTTTTGTCTTTGAAGATGAGAATGCTATGGTTCATAATACATAGTTAAAATTCAAACATATCCTATGCCATGGGTGCCTAAAAGACTTAATTACCATGATAGAATCTACTATGTACAAGAATGTAGCCTACAATCTAAATACAACATTAAAAATATATAAGGATACCAAGATGGAAAAACAATCTCTTATGCAATCATGACATTGAATATAGGATGAAAAAGAGTAAATTGAAGATTTAGATATATATGGTAATATTGATTTGATTGATTAGTTTGCACATGAATAGCTAGTAGAACTAGTAAAGGACCCAGTCATAAAACCCAATGAAGATGAAAATCTACACAACATATAAATTATAGAATAGCAAGGGTAATGAATGATATAGGATTTTTTTTGATAAAAAGCATTATATTTGTTAAAAAAACTATTAAAAAACATGTGGAAAATATCAGAAGCAATGAAATTCCTAAATTAGCAAATATAGGTAACTATTGGACTGAATCTAAAGTTTTCAAATTTATGCAACTTCCATGTGATTATCAAGATGTATTTCCCACCAAATTTTTATCAGTCAAAGGTATCAATTCATCCCTCATAAAAATGCATATAAAACACAAGGAGTGCACATGACACATAAATAAATGACCATACAAGTTGAATCCAAACATGAAGTTGAAAGTGAAAGCTAAACTAGATAGAATATAAGATGTAGGTATAATTTATCTAGCATACAATGTAGATTGGGTTAGTCCCATGGTATTCTAGCCTAAGAAATTAGGGGAGATAAAATTATGTGTTGATTATCTAATTTTGAATGATGCTTGCATGAATGATCCAATTTTGATTCCCTTCATAGATGAAGTTTTGGAATCTATCAGGTCATGAAGTCTAGTCTTTCATATATCACTTTAGTGGATATCATAAAATACCCATTTCAGAAGAAGATATCTATAAAATTACTTTTGACATGGAATAGGGATCATTTTATTATTAGGTAATGTCTTTTGGCCTCAAGAATGCACATGCAGTTTTTTCTTGAGCAGTGGTGACTATGTTTAGTGATTTCATTCATGACTTCCTAGAAGTCTATTTTAATGACTTGGTAGTCTTTTATTTATTTAAATAAAAATTTTCCAATCTATTCCTCATATTATAATGCTATTGAACTCTTTGCATTGCCTTCAATTTGAGTAGAAAATAATTACATGAAAACTAAAAGAGAAGCACTGGCTATAATTTTCACACTATAGAAATTATGACATTATCTTCTTGTGACACCATTTGAATTTTTCATGGATCATCAAGAGTTATGCTACCTAGTTAATAATAATATACTCAAAGGATGTATTTCAACATGGTTGATGCTCCTTCAAGAATTCCAATTTCACATCAACATCAAACCAGGTAGAGAAAATGTTAGACAAGACCATCTTAGTTACATCCCAAATGGTGAAGAACTAGAACTATAGGAAGATTCTCTAGATGCCCATCTCTTTCACATTTCTATGATCCCCAAATATTTTGAGGAAATTTTTGATTTCCTAAAACAACGAGTATTCCCTATGCATTACCAAGAAAGAAACAAGAAGCAGTTTATCACTAGAACTTTGACATTTACTATTATAAATTGGCTCTTGTATCATTTGAAGAAGGATGAAGTAATATCTAGGGTATTTATATAACATGAATGACCATAGCTCTTACAAGAGGCATACTGAGGAATAACAGGGGGTCATTTTTCTAGAGAAGTTACTTTAAAGAAATTATTATAGAGTGGGTTATGGTTGCTAACCTTTTTTAGGATGAAAATAGAATAGAAAAACACTATGATGTATGTTAATGCATGGGTAAGCCACTCCAAAAGGATGAAATTTCATTGTAGCCTTTGTTATCAAAATAACCTTTTGAATAGTGGAGTATCAATTTTGTAGGACCTACTAATCCTTTGAGTAAATGTAACAAAACAAGGTATATTATCATTGTGATATATTACATCATCAAATGTGTCAAGGATGATATGGCACCCACCTATGACATGAAGGATGTAGAAGGGTTAATTTAAAATAATATCATTACAAGGTTTGGATTCCCCATCAAGCTCATTAGCAATTGAGGGACACACTTTTTGAATAATACCATCAAATATATTACTAAATAATTTATGATTTCTCATCATAAAAGTATTGTGTCCCATCCATAAACTAATGGCCATGTTGAGGCTTCTAATAAAGTGTTGGGAAAGATGTTGATAAATATATATGATGCTAAGAGAGATGATTGGGAAGATCACATTCCTATAATTCTTTGGGCATATCGCATGCACTATAAAATGGATACACATTTTACTTTATTTTAGCTGGTCTATGGAGTTGAATTAGTAATGTTGATGGAATATTTGATACCCAATCTATACATTTTTATGGTCATGAGACTAGGGGATCATGAGTCTCTCATCACCAGGCTTCTTAAACTAAATAGGATGGATGAGTGTTAATGCATAACATCTTAGACATAGGAAGTTCACAAACAAAGCTAATAATCTTGGCATGATAGGAATCTATGCCATGAGTAATTTCACAAAAAACAACCAATTTTGTTTTACAATTGTAAATTTAGAGAATTTCTAGGTCAATTATAGATTAGATGGAAAGGGTCTTACATTATACATGAAATATCATAGCAAAGAACCATTATTTTAAGAGATCTATAAGGATTCATTTTTATAGGGTGGGTGAATGGTTGTAGACTTAAGCCCTACCACCAATAATCTTAATTGATATCTTTATAGTAAAGGAGTGGGTGTTGAGTAGCATCGAGTAGTTTATGATTTCCCATTTTTGTGTGTTTCTTTTTTTGTGTGTGCATGTGTGTGTTTTTAGATGATATCTTTAGTATATTTTTGGAACTAAGATAAAAATTATAGCATGTACCAATCATTCATAATATAATTTAGGTTCACCATTGATGATTTCAATAGGATTAAAATAAATAATGAAGTTTAATAAATGTATGGTCAAGTCACATCAGTCAAGATATTCACCATATAACAATCATCCCCAAGTAATTAATGTGTAATTAAAGGCTAGATTGATCTAATATTCACCATATCAATGGCCTATCAATATCATCCATTCATACTCTAGTATAGATTGTAATAATGGTGTATCTCAACATATGCACCAATGATTAAATAACTTCAATCCTAGATTAGATAATATTTGTGACATCAATATTCACATTGATGTCAAATACATAAATCAATGTGGCATTTATGCGGAAACTAATAGGCAAAAAATCTATAAAGGCATAAGGTTGCAAACCAAGTCTACATTTCATTCTTATAAATATTTTCATGAGCTATATTTTTAGGATCCAAACTAGTTTCTAATGTGTAGAAAGAAAAAAGCTTTTCAATTACACTACTCATAGAGCATGGATTGTTCAAAAATCATAAGAAGTTTGATAAATTTCTAGAAGGAGGAAATGGTAATCAACCTTGTACTTTAGAAAACAAAATTCACTAATCCTAATCCATTTGATTACCTTTGAGTAGTAGAGAAAAAACTCTTTTGAATAGATACCATAGATATTACACAACCATTGGTTCTTGTAGTCTCACATCGATTCCAAAACACATATATCAAATGCCTACATTGAATGGACACTTTCAATGACTTGGGGAGATTTTGAAAATCTTGATTGGATACTATAATGATGGAAACATCTAAATTAGCATTGACACCATGATAGTAATCAACACAAAAGTAATGGCCCAAGATTTGGGCATACCTACATGGGGGGATTATTTGGATCCATACAAGACAAGAATGCCTCCTATCCTTTAAGAGGTCAAATATTTATATATTTAGGGATCTAAAGGCATCATAATTGAATAAATTCAAGATGAACTATTATGCATCCTAGTAGAATGCATCACATGAAGATTCTGGTAGACTACCAAGTCTACAAAGAAAATTTCAAAAGAGGTGGTAGATATTTCACATCATATGATCCATCAAAATGAGTAGTTTCATTATCCTAATTACTTTATTCAATATCTACTCACAAACATAGATAAGTGTTGCATGACTTCTAAGAAAACTTTGTAGTACTAGTTTCTCATCTTTCTATTGTGCTTCATGTAATGGAAGTCCCCTGAAGGAGAGGTTCACCCTAACATCATCTACTAGAAATCAATTTTTCAACATAATATGGACACTTTAGAATGTTGACCTAGTGCATGAGGGTAAATACAAAGCATGGTAGGAGGATCATTTGGAGTTGATCAACACACATCCTCAGGTGCCATTAGATGTCATGCAATACATGAGATAACATGTTATTATTACCTTACTATTGAACGGTGTGTTCATTTAAATTAATGAGTTTTTGACGTCACCATTCATACCTATATAATTCTTTGTTACCATGGCCATGACAAAGTCTAAATTCACCAAAAAAAAATCCTATGTATCTAGGTGTGGACCACCTATCTAAACCATACCACCTAGTGTAGTAGTTCCTATGGTATAATAAAAATTAGAAGCCATAAATTCATAGTAGAATAAATGAAAGTGAAAGCTATCCATCAAGCAATAATAATCATCTCCTACACTAAAGTGTAAGACAAAGATAATTTCAACCTATTTAGATGACCCTAAGGTGCCTCAGATCACAAACTCTTTCAACTTACCATAAATGGGAATGAATGAACAAGAGTTCTACTAGGTAATGTTCATCAATATGGTAGGATATTTTAATGATAGGGAGGAGGATAATGAGTTATTCTTATGAAAGGTAGTGCACATGGTCCAAGTGAGCAAAAAGTTTATTCAAAGTTTATGGGTGGAACTACCACCATGCCTTGCCTCCTTTATGGTTGATACTGTATGTAAAGAAGATGAGGAAATGTAGTGAAGGGTTGTTCTACCACTTTCATAGTCATTTATGTCTTTTCACCACTCCTAGAAATTCCATAGGAGTCTCTGGTACATATACCTAGAAATTGGAGAGAGGCTAGGGTTTTACCTACCCTTGAAGAACACACCTTTAATAGGACAAACATGGTATATGAAGTGTATACTTCTCCATATTTAACTTTAATACCAACCAAATATAGGTTTTTTATTTTGGGTTGAGAAAAAGGCCATGTCTCCAGCTCTATTATTTAGCCAAGTGATTTTCCATCTTCATAACAAGCCTTAAAAGTCAAAGAGCTCACAATAAAATAACCTAAAAGTAAAGAGCAATAGTCTCATGAGAGGATGTAGCTCACATAGGTGAAAAATGATTCAGATAAGAGGAAAATAAATTTTAGGAGTAGGCCCAACAATAGAAATCTCAATAAATACTTTAGAATGATAAACAATCTGAAGCCACATAAAAGGACTACAATGAAAAATTTGACCAACAAAAGGCTCTTGAGGTGGCTAAGAAGGAATAAGAAGTTGATGCAACCAAGATAGCATAGGAGTCACATCAAAATAATATAGATGAAGAGTAGTATAACAAAGATGCTACACTCACTTCCAAGACTAAGACTAAAGTAGATAAGAAATAATAGGACATAATAGCATAGGAAAAGAAGGCTTTAGAAGATGTCACTTGCAAAAAATAGGAAGCCAAAGAAGTTGTGAAGAAGATGAATCCCTACACAAATATTAGGCCCAAGTGAAATAACCATAAGAAAGTGTAGGCTAACCTAGTGGCATAGACATAGGCTAAGTCCAAACAAGCCAAGGCAACTACACTTGATGAACATAACAAGTAAGAAGAGTATGCATAGAAGCTACAAGAAGATTAATAGGAGAAAAATAAGGCTATGTAGGATGAGCTCAATAATAAGGTAGTATAATAAGATAAGAAAAATCAATACTAAGACACTGTGTACCACATAAAGTCTACTGAAGAGGCTAAAACATAGTAACAACAAGTACCTTAGTAACAACAAGTCAAGTTAGATCAGCTAGAGCAACTAGAAGATGAAACCATAAGTCCAACATATGTGAAAAAACTAGAATTACCTCTAAGAGGAGTCTAGATATGGGATATTCCATCTATGAGTGCTCAACAAACCACCTTGTCTCTTTCTCTTCTAACCATGACATGACCTAACCCTTTAGTGACTATAAGAACACTTCTAATAGTTCCCATTTAGAAGAAAAACACATTACATGGCTCCATCCTATCACTAAAAAAATAGTTAGAGGGTTCTACAACATTCCAAGATTCCATTACATAGGCCTCCTCTCTATAATAATACATGAATCAATCCAAGGCTAAGAACATTGAGTGTAAGGTTAACCTAAACGAAGTTGCCAAGCTTATCTAGGACACTTGTCTCAAGTTGGTCACTCATGAAATTAGGGACTAAGTCATATCTGATCAACATAGACTTGAGACTCTTGTCTTTGAGTTAACTAAGGACTGGTGTACAACATAAAAACTTTGCACAACCGGCACATTAGGGTAGGATGTTAAGACTAAGGCTTCCATACTCATAATGGTATTAGAGGAGTATCAAGGAATGCTTGATTTTACCAAACTTCAATAAAAATAGGTCACATGTAGTTTATAATATTGGAAATATCAACCAGATACCTCCTTATCTAGTTTCATCATAAACTTCACAAAGTCCATCACCACCAAAGCAACCATGGCTAGCCACACTACCATTGGGGAGGAGGAGGATGGTGTACTTTGATAATAACTCAATTATAAATATAATGTACATGATAACTTGCTCAATTGGTAGATTTAGCTTTTAAATGATTCCTTAGTTGATCTTCAAGCTCAATGACATATAGACAAGATGCAACAATTGAGTGGAGAGATTATATATGCAATCAAAATTATAGATGCACATGAATTAATCTTAGATCAGATGAGATAAAGAACACCTACACTTCTAATTGGGTATACACTTGTTAAGTTAGAGCATGACCAATATGGGGATATGCTAGACTTGATTAAGGGATCACTTATATCACTTGTCACAGCATATCATGCTAAGAAGTGTTTCAAATCCTAGAGTCTAACATAATCATACAAAAAACCAAAAATAATCCTATGATTTGATATTTCACTTATGCTAAAAAACAAGAAAATAAACTATTCTAATAATAAGAAAAGTAAACTAATCTAGTACACACCAGAGCTTGTGGCACAAAGTGGGGGTTAGAACAAAAAAAATTAACAATAACTAAACTAAACATGCATAGGATACATATACTCACATCAATGTATATAGAATCATAATGCATGGAAGAGAAGAATACATACTACATATTTGTTTACTCTTACAAAGGAAAAATAAAGTTAGGAATACTTCCCTTTGAAGATGAACCTACTGAGCCTCAATCTCTCCCTTGGCCAAGGTGTTTCATAAGATATTGTTGTGGTTTAGAAGGATAACAAAGATAAATCAGCTCTAGGATAAAAAACATACCTAACCATCCAAAAGGATTCTCCATAAGACAATATTAGAGCTCCAAATAAAGTATTGAACCCTAAGACTTTATTCTTCAAGTAGAATGGTCAATAAGTAGATGTTCATTCACATTTCTTAACTTAATTCTTTGCTATCTTTTAATGGTGATAAATGACCTTGTATATATAGTAGTATCTTACTTAAAAAAATTTAGACATGCCAACTATACTAGGTTAATTAGGTTAATGTAGCACATTTTTGGGCTAACTCACCAGGTCTGTACTAGGTCAACTAAGGTGCTAACAAACCAAAAGAGCTAAAGTGCTCCTAAAGCACACTAGGTTGACTAGGTCAACCTATCTTTTTGAATAGGTCAAAAGGGTAATAAGGCAAGAAATAAAATATTACAATGAATGGAATGGATAGGAAAGAGAGGAATAAGCTTAGGGTTCAAAGTTTTAGGAGACAAGTGTGTAGATGTAAAGTGGAAAAAGGAACAAAAATCTTATGAGGCATTGATGGTCTACCCACCCCTTTCTCAGTGCACCCCTTAAGGCATGCACTTAGAGAGATTGATAATTGGTAGGTTCCTACAAGATACAAAGTGTCAGTATTCAATAAAAGTTTGATAATATTATGTGTATACATATGCCCTAGCCAGAGCTCATCATATGTCATGTAAGTGCAATATAAGATGGTGCTTCAAAATAAAAAATGATAACACAAAATTATAATGTTAATTATTGTATAGTAAGAAAAAAATATGATAAATGGGAGAATTGTATTGAGAAACATATACCTTTAACTTACCTTAGTGTTATAGATAAAGAAGAACACTGTAAGAATGAGAAGGCATCCAATGTAAAGCACACTAGGTGAGCCTATAAAATCTAGTGCAAAACATAGCCAAAAATAAAAAAATTATAATATATGCATATGATAGTGTCAAATAATATATACGTCATCACGATTCTAATGTATTTTATGGTTTATAAAATGGATGAGCAGAAATAAAGATATGAGCAAAACAAGGAATCTGAAGAAAAATAATTAAAGAATTTGAATTTCTAAAAAGTAGATTTAAATAGGATAAAGAGAAGAAATTTTAAAATATTTAATTGTGAAGTAGAGGAAAGAGATATTTGAGACCAACATGTTAGATGAGGGGGACACCCAGAGGTGGTAGCAAGTGCACTACAAGTATGCAACTACAGATCTCAAATTAGTTTTTGAAATTTATATTGAATTAAGTGAATTTTTTATAAAATTTGATTTTAAGAATTTATATATGTTAAAAATGAAAAAAATTTATATTCTAAGGTTATATAATAGGAATATTGGAAATGAATTTAAAGGAAATAGAGGAAAAAATAAGAAAAATGCACATTTTTAGAAAAATATACTATTTCTAACAATATGGATATATGAGAGATTTCCTATGTATCAACCAGTTGGGTTGCCCCATATTTCAATGATATGTCACATTGGGTGAGGAAATTGAGGGAGGACCAAGTAGCATAGGCCATGCCCCACATGCTAATTTTGTAAATGATGAGATGCATTGACATAGTATGGTGACCATATGAGCAACTAGTAACTACATGGGAGATTTGGTGCATAATTAGACTAGTGATAGAGAGGAGGGATGTGATAAGACACTATAAATAGTGGAGAGAACCACATATAGTGGCATGGGTGATAAATTATATGGGTTTGTCTCATCTAGTGACATTGATACTCATGCTTGAGCACTGGACTCAACATGTGAAAGAGCCATGAAGGAAGAGGGGACTTGGATAGCTGATAGTGAGACCAACATTAAGGCCACATCAAGAGTGACCATGTACTAATTGATCATGATGAGGGGTGGAGTAGGATGAGGTGGATTTGAATGTGGAGATACTATATGTACCACCACCATATCCATAGAGAGATGAACTACAACCATTAAGGACATAACATTGATGGAGGTAGGAGGAGAGAATAGATACCATCATCATCCTTGGTGTGTCAATAAAGGAGCTAGAGTAGATATAGATGAAATAGAGACTACTAAATCATAGGGTAATATGGATGAGAGCCATGATAGCTAGGTTTGAGTTGAAGAGGTGACCTATAGAAGAGTTATTAGGAGACTAGGTAGATGCGGATACTATGATAGGTAGTTACATGGATGATGAGACCATAAGAGCTGAGACAACCAAGTAAGAGAAATATAATTGATTTATTACTTAAGTTTTTAAATAAATGGATAGATAAATATTTTGAGATATGATGGTGATCTAACATCCATTTGGTGTGTTTTTATATGTGTACCTAAGGATGAGGAAGAGATATGGGGGTCCCTAGTTAGGGGAGTGATTCATGATGTCTTAGATGAGACTTTATATCTATACAACCCCATGACACTAGAAGATTCAACTGTACCATCTACCCCAGCTCAAGCAAGTTGGTTTAAAGTAGCGGGAGAGGCCACAAGGCAAATAAAAATGTAGAGAGAGAGGGTGAAGCCAATAATAGAGATGGTTATAGGGGAGAGGTAGGCATGATAGGCCCTAGATGATAAGAGGGCTACACATCTATAGATAGTGACACAAATTATGTAGGCATATACAACGATGTAGACCTAGTTAATGCAGGCACATGCAGTGACCTAGACTAATTTGGTAAAAGCATAGGTGTAGATAACACATCTATAGGGATAGTTAGAGGGGTTAATATCTTAGACTACCTCATTACAATTTACTATTTAGAAGAGTCAGACTGAGGCCTCAATAGGTAGTGTGGCTAGGCCACAAGATAGACATGATGGAGCTCAGCCCTAGAATTGAAGCATTATATATGATTATATTAAAATCACTATATATATATATATATATATGATGTATCATTTTTGCTTATTGGTGTTGGTTGTGTATGTTGTCTTTATGATGGTTGTGTTTGTTCATTATGGTTGAGGTTGTGGATGCTTTGGATATATTTTTTTCTATCACATGTATTTAGATTTGTTGTATATGTTATATGAAATATATGTGATATAATTTCTTTTCTAACATTATGGATTACACATGCATGGTTAAAAATAAATAGGTGAAAAGACTTGGAAAAATATAATCAATCAAAAATGTACTACACACTAATTCAAGCTATGAAATGTGTAATAACATGAAAAACGACTAAGTATAGATAAGCAAAAAATGACAAATGGGATGGTAAAAATGGTATTTGTTTTTAAAACAATGTAAAAATATTTTTACACCAAATTTAAACAAGTAAAATCATACTAAATATCATGTTGGGATGCATGACAAATAATGTAATAAAATAGAATGTATGTAAAAGGGCACAAATGGTAATAAAAACAAATAAAAATTAATTCAATCAATTATACTATTTCACTATGGAAAGTACACAATAAAAAAAAACATTACAAAAACTTGCTCTTAAATTTATCATCCTAATTCAAGCTAGGAAGTATGAGAAATTTAAAAAATGATTGTAATATTACATGCACTTAAAAAATAAAAGGTGAAAGAGAAATGAAGTAAACATAAAACATACTAAATATAAAGATGATAAGTATGTCAATGATGTGTAACCTCATAATTAATTGAATCTCATATCTTATTTGACACATGTAATTTGGATAGTGACTTATTTTTTGGAAATTTTTTGTGAGGAGGGCTAACTGCTATCCACGGTCTTACACTAAAAATAACAAAACGAAATTGAAGGGGTACCAAATCAAGATAGGTAAGTAGAAGGATAATTAATGGTAAATCAAGGATGTGGGTAATAGGATGTAAAATATGGTAATTTTTTAGGGATGTTGGGTCTATCCACGGTCTTCCAAAGCAACTCATAAATGAAATGCCATGGGGAGTGATCAAAAAGTAAAAAAATATCTCTCAAGAGGAAATATGAGGAAAGGGAATGAGAAAGGAAGTGTAAAAATTAAGTACTTAAGCATATTATGAGAAGACCTTACAAGGCAAGAGGCATACTAAGCACATGGGAAGACACTAAGTGACTAGTGGTCATCTATGTACAAAGGAAACCTATTCGCTATAAACACAAAGATTTGTAGGAAGATAAGTGTGATACTAAGATCAACTCATGAAGGTAGATTATTACAAAGAAAATTAAAATGGACCTACCTCCCCATGACGTGTTCCCTGCTCCTCAGGACCCCTTACAAAGCCATCGGTCTACTATGAAATTAGGTACTTACATGAGAAAGTAAGTAGCACTAAAAGTTTTTTTTATTCTCCTATTCTAATCTACTAGCCTACCACACCCTAAAGGACCTTGACTCTACTATGAGGCCAACTATGGAGTTTGAGATTTTACTAAAAGAAGGAGATGTGCTTTGAATAATGTCTTTTAGTGTGATTAGACTTTTAAGAAATTTTTGCCTTTTGTTTAAATGATTTTTATTTTTTATCTTTCTTTATAAGTATTTTTTAAGATTCCTCCCCCCTATTAATCTCGAATGACCAATCATGAGAGAGATTGTGATACACATGAATGAGTTGTAGGCTAAGGTTAAAGGAAGCTAAGTAACCCAAGATAAAAGATTGACTAGGACACTTAGGTTTGTTAATAAACAAGTATGTGATCTCATTTATAAACCATGTATATGCTTATTTTGAAAAAAAAAAAAGGAAAAAGGAGATCCAAAGTTGGACTAGTAAAATGAAATAGTAATGAGAAAGGATATTTGCTGATTGGTCACATGGTAAAAGGAGATAATAACCAAAGGGAAAATGGTAGATATAACCAAATCACCATGACAACTATATGTTAAAAATAAAGATAAGAAAGCAAAAAATCATGAAGATACAAGGGAAGAGTTTTAAGAAAAACTTTAAAGGAAAAGAAAGCAATGATAAGTGAAAAATAACAATGATAAGGAAAAGACTAGTATATTCAAAATGTAAAACAAAAACAAAAACCAACTATAGTACAATAAGTATGAGAAATATGATATAAGATATGAAATAATTTGACACAGTGTCAAATGTTATAAGCAAAATAGAAATAATATTGGAGCACATGTCCTATCTAGAATAGAAAATGAGGAAGCACATTGCATGTGCTCATAAGTACTAGTAAATCTATCAACACACATTATCCAAGACATCAGATAAATCTCTATGAAGTTGAATATGAACTACTACTAATGTCTTATCAATCTTTACTAAATACTAGGCAAATACTTCTTTTCTAATCTCCATAATTAAAAAGTAAGAATACTCATTGGATCATGCTAAGGGAAATTGGGCAAAGGATGGTTAGGAGAATACATGGGAATGGGATCTATGGGAGATGTAGGAATCACTAGTGGAGAAGGATTTATGGGTGAAGGAGGGTCCACGAGTGGAGAAGGAACCATAGGTAGAGGTACATAAGGTGGTGAAGACATCATAAGAGGTGTAGCTATGGGAGAATAAGGGGGATCCTTATTATAAGAATGACCTATAGGAGGAATGGTATAAGTTATAGGAATAGCTATAAGATGGTCCTTAAGATGCTATTGAAGGATACGTCAATGACCAATGTGATGCATGTCAGATTGTTTCCATAGACAATACCTCTCACCATATTTAGATATATATTTAATAAAGATCTTTAGAGGAGGTAAGGTAGTATCTATTGATGGGGAAGAAAAATTCAAGATATAAATATATTATTTTAACTTATGACAATGGGTAGAAGAGTGATTATCTATCCCATTCAACCAAAAAAGACACTTATGAGTATTTTTAGGAGAAACACTTATGGGATAAGGTGTAACACATGTGGAATGATAAGGAGATGAATCATCGATCCATTTGGTGGGTAGAGGATTCATCTTAGAAAAAGGAAGAAAATAATCTCTAAGAGAAGGTGGTGATGGAGAAGGAATATAACTAGGCATAATAAAAAGAACACTAGTAGAAGAAGCAAGAGTAGGCTCAACAATAGTGGAAGTAGCAATAATAACTAGTTCTAACATAGGGTCTATTATGGGAGGGGTGGGATAAATAGAAGGTCTAATGAGTGTTGCACTAAGATAAGGGGTGAAGCAATGATGGAAGCTAGGGAACCTATCAAAATGTTAAGGTCTTATCATAGCATGATCCATGAGCATAGTCCTACAAGGCTCATTAGAAATCAGAGGTGTCGGTGCTATCTCTACGCTATGATAAAGAGGTAAAATGCAAAAATGAAGAAATATAAACGTTGGAACATGAGAAGATGCATGAAAACACTCAAGTAAATAAAAATTTTAAAGCATAATCTTGACATTATGGGCTTCTACAAGATCACCTAATAAAGGATCATCTAAATAATAACCATCATCATAATCTAGCATATGAAGATCAATAACACAAGTTGGAATAACTTTATCATTAGAAAAATTATGATAAATAGAATGTTGAGTCTTGGATAAGACTATGGTAATGTCATTGTAAGGAGGTTTGTGAGAACAAGGTTGTAAGAAAGTAGGAAGATGTGAAATGAGATGAGGCACAAGATCATAAGTTTTGATATTTAAGTTAATCTCATTAGAATCTCATCATTAGAGTCTAAAATGTTGGGAGGAATGTTACCAGTGAGCTTGGGATTCCCATTGTAACTTCTAGTTGAGCTGATGGGAAAATTTAAATGTTGTGACTCACAAAATGGAATTCTAGGCAAAGGCTCAAGAGTAGGAATCTTGAAAACACCATGATCTTGGAATTGTTCAAAATTCCAAGGGTTATTATCACCTTCAATCCTATAAATGGCTCCATTATGAGGGGATTTAATGCAATGGTAGGAAAAATAAGTGATAGCTCATATACAATGATTCCATGGCCTACCAAGCAAGATGTTATAAGAAAGAGGAAATTTAAATATCATCACCTTTACACAAATGGTGATAGGTGGGACAATAATGGGAAGTCACACACACACAAGAGGAGGCATTTTAATTCTATCATATCCTTGTTATGTACTAAATTTAGACTTAAGATTGGATTTTGAATATCCAAGGGTCTTATGAAATTAAGAGAAGCAACATAAGTGTCATAACCCTCATCAATCAATGCTCATTTAACTTGGATATCACCTATTTGGAAGCTAATAAATAAGGGAGGATCATTTGCATGAAGATGAACCTCATCAACAATCATAGATGTGACTAGAAATTTCAAAGAAAGATAAGTTTTACTAGTTTCATCACCATTGATGTACATATCTTCACATTGTTACAAGATACTATCCTTAAAACCAGATAAGGCTACCTCCCATCTTGCTAAGGGAGGATGAGGGATATTCATCTATAATAATAGTTACATAAGATGGTTCTAATGATGGGGAGACATCCTCATAAGTTCAAGAAATGGAATTTGATATGGGAGATTATTGTTCTCCACAATGGGATCCCACTCATCATAACCCATGAGAAGATTTTTAAATATAGGTGCATAATGGTTAAGGAGGTCTTTAGAAGGAGGAGCTAAAGAGAATTGAAATTTATGTTGATAAGAATGAGAAGGTTTAGATGAGGGTTTTAAATCATTTGGTGATGAATAAGTATTTTGTTTAGATTGATCTTGAAGTTTGAAAGAAGTATTAGGAGAAGGTTGATTATCATTGGAAGATTGATTATCATTGGTATTAGAAGATGATGGAAGAATGGTAGAAATAGAATGGGATGTGTTATCCAAGGGAGAATCATAGATTGGAATATCATCAAAGGTTATAATATCTTATTATCATAACTCATTCAAATTAATTGGAGAATAATTTTGGACAACACATTATGTTTTATAAGGAGGTTGGGTGTAGATAGGTTGAGAATCGATGAAATCCACCACCCTTCACATATTAGTCATGCTAACCAAATTTTATTCATAAGTTAGTTCAACAAGACTTTATAAATTATTGGTGGAAGAAATGGGTTTGCATCAACTTTATTGGATTGGTTGATGATTAGGAAAGGGGTCTTTATAGATGGCAAAATGAGCATTCGCTTGATTTAAGGATTGAGCTTTGTCATGAGATTTGCAGTCCTTGAAAGTAATTTCATAATCTTGTTGAAACTTGAGAATGATATAATCATGATAAAAATTAGGGCCAAGAAGAAAGTACATAACTCAATTATAATGTTGTGTATAGGTCTCATGAGAGTGACCCCAAATAGTATGAAACCAACAAAACTTGTTAGGATCATACTAGGTTTTCATAGGATGAACATGGTCAATCTCTTAAGGAAGTGGCCTAGGTAGATGTTTAAGAAATTAAAATAAGGAAAGACGTTTATGAACATTAATTTTATTTGGTGAAGAGAAAATGGTATTAGTATATTGTTGAGAATGAGCTGATTTCGAAGAAGGGGTAAAAATGACAACTTGAACATTGTGAATGGTATCATTTAAATCAGTAACACCATCATTGGTAATATTGTGGTTTTTTTTTTTAATTAATAGATGAGGACCCATAAAAGGTTTAGGTGGCTCAAATTGATGCATAAGGAAATCTTGTCATTTGGCTTGGTCAATGGCCTCCTCTAAAGTACATGGAGAGAGGGTGTGGACTCGACATTATAATTTAGGATAAAGAGCATTGATAAAGAGATGAAAGAGATTACCATTGCCCATGTTATGTTCACACTTGTTTGAAAAAGTCTTCCATCATTTAACAAAGGCTTGGGTGGTTTTGTTTTTATTTTTTTTACAATTGATGAAATGGGTCAAAGTGTTTTTAGGAAGATCACTGGTTGAGAATTCTTATACTAAAGCATTCTTTAGAGCCTCCAAAATAGTAATGGAATGAGATCTAAGTTGATTATACCAATCCAAGGCATCACCTGTGAGGGTTTTGGAAAGGATTTTGGTAGAATCAAATGTGTTTAATTTGACCCAATCCTTATAAATATTTCCAAATGTCCTAAGATGAAAGGTAAGATTAGTTGATCCATTATAAGAGATTATAGGTGTTATACCTCCTATATAAATGTTAGCAATTTGGGTAGAAAGAGGTTCATTTTGTAAATTCTTAATGAATTTACTGAATAAAAGAGGTTGAGGAATGAGATTGTCTTGAGAATATCAAATATGGGGAGGAGGAAAACTTTAGTTATGTGTGCCCCAAGTCATTATTTGTGGATTGTATTGGAGATTAAGAAGGTGGTTTTACATTCACATCATTTGATGCATATTATGATCTTGGAATGTGTTCATTTGATTAAGAGTTTGCAATAATAGTTGTTGAGTTTGATTAGTGTTATTATAAAAAGTAGTACTGGTGTTTGTGTTGGTATTAGTGGCTTGGGTACCACTATTAGTGTTGATATGAGATCGAGAAGAGCTATGAAAATTTGAGGCACTAGTAGAAAAATTTGCTTGTGAAGAAAAATATGGACTACTAAATGGTTGAGAAGAATAAGCAATAGAAGTATGAGTGCCTTGGATAGAAAACAATGAATTAGTTGATGGATTAAGGATAGTGGGTCTTATGAGAGGCCCACTAGATGTAGAACCAACCATATTAGTTGAGATATTAGGCATGGAGTTATAAGAAGTTAAATAATAAGATGTCATGGCATAAGAAGGAGTAAATATTTAAGGAAGAGGTTGAGAATCAAACAAATTGGTACTTCCAAATCCACTTGAGAAAGTGGTAGTAGGAGAATCAGTTTCTTCAACTTGACGACTAATTATGAGGTTATAAATGGTAGATGGATCTTTCCCTCTATTTTGAGGTAGTTGTATGATAAAGAAAATTATTTTAAAGAGTATGCTCTATCTCAATTTTATCCTCTAAGAGAAGATGAGGGTTTTGTTGTAAAGAGGTATGAGGATTCCCATAGTTCATTGTATGGGTTGCAATATGAACATTACTAGCATTCTAAAAGAGAAACCTACTTTGTCTATTGGTGACCCTATTATGATTGGTAAATTCCATCATGTTTTTTGACTGAACTTAAATTTTGTCACCAAAAAAATAGTCCATGATGAATGGAGAAGAAGCAAGATGAGAAATCAAAGAATTAGAAAGTGACTGAAATAAAACTAGGTCGACCTAGTTGACCTAGTATAAAAATAGGGATTATGAAACTATAGAGGGTCCATAGGGTTGAAATAGTATAGAGAATAAAGACTAATAAAAATGGGTAAAAATCTTGTAAATAGTGATAGGTCGACCTAGTGCAGTGCACAGGGGCTAAAAAAGATGCTAGGTCAACAAGGTCTACATAGTGCAATAAATAAGAAGTAAAAGAATGAACTAATAATAAGTTTATGAAATGAAACAAGATAGTTTGTAGTTGATATAAGAAAGTAAATGCTGAAATAAAATAGATAGTTGATTGGATTTTCATTGGCCAATCCAATTTATGCACATAAATCAAAACCTTACACCAACATTGGCTAATGCAAGTTCCTGCACACATAATTGAGTAAAGAGCATGAAAGGGAGTTGGTTGTAAGGTACTAAATAAAAATCTATGGATGTATTTATGTGAGTTTATGATGAAAGGGACTATAGTGGAAATGATATAGGCTTGGTTTGGGGCCTACCCCCTCACTTCACACACGATAATGATAAGAGTGTTGGGTGATTAGCCAAAATATACCATTAAACATCATTTATACTTGATTAGAACATAAATTTGGTTTCCCCATTGGTGATGAAATCCAAGCAGGTTGGCCTAGATAGTCAAATATTAAAATTCTTGTTGATGTTATGTGATTTGGTCATGTGTGCATAAAATAAAAATAATGAAACTAAGTGGTTAATTAAAAAACTCCTAATTAGACTATGTGAACTAATCTAAGCATGAAAATAACTAAAATAAAATATGTGATTAACATAAAAGGTGAATTACAACATTAAAACAAGGTACAATGAAAATATTATATGAATAACATAAACAACTAGGTCAACAAGGTCAAGATAGTACTACTAAAGATAGGTTTTGGAGAACCTACTAGGCTGACCAGGTTAACCTAGTTATTTTAGATAGTACACAAAACATAGAAATAATTCAACTAATTTGATCTAGTGGGTTGTGTAGGGGTAGTTTTGAAGGCTAAAAAATTGAAAAGAAAGTACAAAATAAAAAGAAATAAAGAATAAAAGACTGAACTTGATGATTCAAAGATGGAAATGAGAAGATTGTTGATCAAGAAGCTTGGAGAAATCTATCAAAATATTGAAAATTAGGTCAAGTCAGTTGATTAAGTAATATAAAAACCTATTAAAAAAGTGATGAAAATACAATAGGTTGACCTAGTTGACCTAGTCGATTGAACTAGAAGTCTAAAAATGCACTAGGTCGAGCTGGTTAACCTATCATGTCAATTTAGAACTCTAAAAAATTGAAACCTATACCTTGTCAAGATGATTGATTAGGATATATGGGAACCTACTATAAAGTGGCTAAAAAAATTCTAGGTTTACTTGGTCAACCTAGTAGGCTAAACTGGAAGTCTAAAAAGTGTTGAAAATGTATAGTGGGTTGAGGTGATTGATCTAGTTTCCTATTTTTGTGCATAGATAAAAATAATTGGGTCAATAGAATTGAACTAGTAAGTTAAAATATATGATAAAAAGAATGAAATAAGTTAAATAAATATTATAAAGATTAGTTTCACATTGGGTTCACCAAAATGTAATGAAGGTGAAGCCAAAGTGAAACTAATGCTAAATAAGAATGGAAATAAAAATGGAAACATGAAGACAATCCAGCCAGTGGTGGGATAGGATTCAAGTCAAGTTCACCAAAATGTATGCAATTAGAATTGCATGATGCACATGAATTAATCTTGGATCAAATAAAATAGAGTACACCTACACTTCAAATTAGGTATATACTTGTTAATCAAGAGCATGACCAATATGCGGATCTGCTAGAGTTGATTAAAGATCACATGTATCACTTGTCACAACATATCATGCTAGGAAGGGTTACAAAGCCTACAATATAACATAATTTCACAAGAACCCTAAAAGAGTCTTATGATTTTATATTTAACTTATGATAACAAACAAATAAGTAAATTATTCTAATAACAAGAAAAGTAAACTAATCTAGTGCACACCACAACTTGTGGCATAAAGTGGGGGTTAGAACAAAACAAAAAAACAACAACTAAACTAAACATTCATATGAGACATATACTCAAATCAATGTCTATGAAATCCTAATACATGGAAGATAAGAATACATACTATAATATCTATTTACTCTTACAAAAGAAAAATAAAGTTAGGAATACTTACCTTTGAAGATGAGCCTACTGAATTTCAATCTCTCCCTTGGCCAAGGTGATATGCAGGAGATTTTTATGGTTTGTAAGGATAACCAAGATAAATCATCTCTAGGATAAACAACCTACCTAAGCATCCAAAATACTTCTCCATAAGACAAGATTGATCTCCAAAGATAGTACTAAACTCTAAATCTTTATTCCTCAAGTAGAATGGTCAATAAGTAAATGTTAATTCATACTCCTTTGTTTAATTATTCACTCTCTTATAATTATGGTAAATGAACTTGTATACATAGTAGTATCTTACCTAAAAACTTTCAAACATGTCAGTTGTACTAGGTCGACCAAGTTGACCTAGCACATTTTTGAGCTAACTCACTAGGTCTATGCTAGGTCGATTAATATGCTAAGAAACAAAGAAAGATAAAGTGTCCCCAAAAAACACTAAGTCAACCATGTCAACCCAGGTTTTTGAATAGGTCAAAAGGGTAACAAGGCAAGAAATGAAGGAATAAAGATTGAAAATGACTAGAATGGATGGGAAAGAGAGGAATAATCTTAGGGTTCAAGGTTAAAGGAGACAAGTGTGTAGATGGAAAGTGGGAAAAGGAACAATGATCTTATAAAGTACTGATGGTATACCCACCCCTTTCTCAGTGCATCCATTAAGGCATGAACTTAGAGAGATTAAGACTTGATAGGTTCCTCTAAGATAGAAAGTGTGAATAATCAATAAAAGTTTGAAAATATTATGTGTATATAGTTTTAAACAAGGGTTTCAAACACCAAGGCATCCTTAGGCATAACTGATGATGAATATCTCAAGAAAATAATTGGATACCATGTTTCATTGTGCACCTTACTATAGTTGATCCAAGAAGTGATGTTGGACTAACATCCCTACAAGATGGATCTGATTCCCTTTTCCAATGTAGTTATTTAGATTGTTAACACACTTACATATAAGCCACCTTTATAACTTTAGTAGATCATCACTTAGCATAAGGCCATGTATTCCAAGTCCAAGGACTCTTCTAGTTAATCATCATCTACATCTATGCTACCACCATCAAGCTAATTACTACATAGAGTACCAATTTTTAAAACTTTATATAACATTTTATATTGGGGAAGATTTATTAAGACAAGTGGGGATAGGATAATTAAAACCCCATAAAGGGAGGCCACCTAGTTATGTCAGCCTATTGAAAACCTATAAAGTGTGATAGGTTGGTATGCTACTTATTTAAAAATAAGAAAGGGTGATTAAGTAGTGCGTAAGAGCTAAAAACTATAAATGACACCTTGAATGATTATTCTGAAGCTTACTAGTCTAACCACTTCTTTAGTCTCAAGTCACTTGTTTATTCTTGGAGGATCCTACGATGTTGTCTCAGGATGAGAAAACATTTGAAGTCTAGGAAAGTGTTGGTATAAAAATTTTAATTGTAAAGCTATGTAAGATATGTTCTGATATTCATGCATTATATACTCATTTTGTCATTGTATAAGCATATTTCATCCTATCTTCATGACTTATAATAGGCTAGAATTTGAATAGACTCCACTTTTAGCTCCAAGTATGAGAAGAAGATGAACAGTCATAGACTAGAAATGTCTATATATACCTATGTTTGTAAGAAAAAAAGTGTTCCACTTTTGAAGATATAAATAGAGATTTATTTGGTTATAGTTACCTGTGTGATTTCTTATTATGTTCCTTATGTGAATTCTTGTGTATAATGTTTGGTTACTTTCTATCTAATTAACCTGAATGATTTATTTCTACTTGTGAAACATTAGTTGTTCTTAATTATTAAATAATTTAGGATAATAAATGTTTATTATGTTTTTATTATCCAAACTCTTATATTAATTAATATGTTACTATGTGCACATGAAGTGTATCACATCTATCCTCATCCTTAGCATGTTCTAATTCTTCAGGAACCTCTACTTATATTATCCTTTTAAATTTGGTATGTCCTACATAAAAATCAGGAATACTAGTAAAATGCATGTGCGATAAAAAAGTAATATGATATCTACTACTCATGAGATAAAAATATGTAACAATAATGTAAACTATATGTCTAATCATGTTTAGGTCTTGATTTTGATTTTTTTTAAGATTTTGAATGTTTTTTTATTATTAGAGGTTTGATTTATTTTTTATTTTTATGAATTTAGAAACTAAAAATAGTAGAAACTAAATGAAATCAAAGGATCTGAACAATCTATGGCATTAGTCAATGTAAAGTGTGAGCTATAAATGATGACAGGGCCATGTATGAGTAAGATTCTTCCACTATATAGGAGTTATGATTTTGGAAATTTTTAGGAGACTAAAAAAAGAATGTAGATAACTGATTATACAAATTATTTTCATCAAATGTACACTTGTCAATGTTTATAGTGTGTATAAGAAATATAGTAGAGAAAGATAAATACATTTTATGAATAAGAATTGATTTGCATATTGAAATTGATTGAAAATTATAAATATTGGAATAATTAAGAATGTATTTGATTTATTTTTTTTCTAAGTGAAAATCCAGGAAGGGAATGAATGTCAAACTAGTGTTACACATGGTATATGTTGTTGACCTATACTTTACTATTCAAACCTTAGTAAATGCTAAAGACTTAATAGTGAAAACTATGAAAATAGAGGGATGCATGGCATGCACTATAAAAATTGACTAATATTTTGTAATTTTCAGATCTAGATAATGAAAAAGAAGAACTAAAATACCAACAAGTCAACAAGATGAAATGACTTAGAATAATTGATCAAATGATAAATTTAGTAGTAAAAATTAAAATATGATGCAATAATCAAGATGCTATGTAAAATCTATAAAATTATGCTATAAGCCAAAGATATCATCAAGGGGATGGATTTGTGTAAGTTCTATATCATATGTGCTATACCTATAAATTACATTGACATATTCATCATACATATGACTCATGTCATTCCAATCATATTTATCATAATTATTATTAGGGTTATAATCATCCTTTTGATCTTGAGATTATGGTGTGTCATTATTTTCCTCTTTTGTATATGTATATGTAAAACTAGTTTCACCCTAATATGGAACTAACTTATTTGATTTCTATTTCTCTTGAATATGGTTAACTTTGTCAAAAATGTTTAAGCCATGATGAATTAAAGAAGAATCATGTATCACTATTTGAACACTAGGAAGAGAAGTAATTTATGATTTGACATATTGAATTGAATATGTAACCATATATTATGTAGTGTTAGCCTTATATTGTTCCTCTATACATGAAAAATGTATTATTTCTACATCTTTAGAAACCATATTTTTATCATTAGGCTTTTTATTAAAAAAATTATTTAGAAATTCCTTCATGAGAAAACTTTTGACAAATGTTATTTCTTACTTATGTTGAATAATTTTTCAAATTTATATTTTTTTAATTAATACTTTATTAAATTCTCTTGACATAACTTGTGTAATCTTTCTTATTCTAATTTTTCATTTTGAAGTTTTTATTTCTCAATGTGTTCTTTTTGAATATTTTCTTTCTCTAAATTAACCTTTTGTATCCATGTTTTTATTTCCTTTTGAATTAATTATGATTATTTACACTAATTTTACTTGCACTTTTTCCTTAGGATATGCAATCATAATGTGATTCAATTTCTTGATTGATGTGTAAGGCCCCATTTTGCATAAGTACTTATCTTTGACAAAGATAACTATGAAACCATTACTGATATGTTTTGATTATTGAATTATATTATTAAGTCATGTATAGTTGACATGTGCAACTATTTATGAAGTCTTTTCATTTATTGGAAATAATGAGAAATACATATTATCAATCATGTTTTGGACTGCTTTCTTTTGAAAGTATGATTCTTACATTTCTTTTATCTAATATTGCTTTATGAAATTTTGATTATGTCTAAGAGATATATTGACTTAAATCATGTTGAATAATTACTTATAAGCATGTGAAATGGAAACTAATTATTTATTGAACCATATTAAATTATCCTCATGTATGTTGATATTCCATACATGATTGGATATGATTAATTGATTAAAATTACCTTGTTTGATTAAATTCTATAGCTTCAACTATCAAGTTGGAGGAATTTGATGTGTGCATTAAGTGTGCAAGCATACGAAAAGGGCCAAAGAAGGAAAGAGACTATGCTAAGCATGGTTATATCACTAATAATTTTTAAATCATATTAAGCCATTGCTAAGTATTTGGTTTCCTAGTCTACCACTTGGTAGATGCAAGATCTTATTGGTGTCCAACATTAAAGCTTGGTTGGTGGAACTTATTATCTTCAGATCATTTAATCTTCTTTAAATTGTATATAATAGCTAGTGGCCAATGAGAAGATCTTCATTTTATTGCCTTAGTACTAGGATCAAGTGGTAAAATAGGCAAAGGAGGCTAGAAAACAACCATATGAGCATGAAAATCCACCATGCACCTTAATAGAATATGAAGAAAAAAATCTTTAAGAAGATATGGGTTGGCAAGTGGTTTGTGGTTGGCTATTCCTTAGATGTCTATATTTAAGATTCAAACTCTTTTATTGGGGGACTCTTTTACAGTTCAAAATAATTAGGCTTAGCATAAGAGAATGGAAGTAGTAGATAGGATCAATTATTTAGGAGAGTTGAGTCTAGACAGTTAGAGGATAGTGACCAAATAGTCTAAAGGCCAATAGGTGGGATCCCTTTTAAATTATGTTTTTTGTTGTTCATTAGGAATAAAATTATATATTATTTCTTTTTATTATTCTTTTCAAGGGGATAAGATGTTTATTCCACCTATTATATTATTTTCCCATTATTAAGCATTGGCCATTGTGTAATGATTGCCCATTTGAGGGCCTTGGGAAGATTATTCCTCCATTGTTTGGATTAAATGATTTGGTTCTTTATTTTTGATCTTACTCAAAGGATAATAATAATGATTGGTTTATTTTTCCTATCTTCTTATCTTTCTATGGTTGTGCATTGGCCTCCATGTGATTCTTTTCCCATTTGAGGCCCTAAGAGAGGTTGTGTTCCTCCTCACTTAACTTGGATGTTTTATATTTTGCTTGAAGTGTATTAATGTTATTTTGAAATATTTAAGTGGATGTTTATGATAAATATCTTCATGGTGGAATAATAATAAGCCTTCTTGTGCTAGGCATGGTGGTAGAATGCTTGACCCTCTTTTGAATGCCACAATGGAAGATAATTAAGCCCTCTCATGATGAGACATGATAGTATATTCCTCAACCCTCCCATGATTATTGGAAGGAAGTAATCGAGTGAGATATCCTCTTTCTACTCCAATATTTTTATGAGCCTTGTTATGTTATAAGACCTTACTTGCTAATATTATAATCATGAATGTTTTACTTCACTTTAATGATCATTTGAATGTTTATTTGCCTTGTGTTAAAGATCAAAAGTATCTTTGGTAGAATCAAGAATAATACTATAGGTGGTGCATGGTATTTCCCTTCTATTAAAGCACCCATGAGTAGATATTCACCCTTGCCTTACCCAAAGTGATGCGAACATGATCAGATTTCAAAGTCTTGAGCTTGAGGGTGTCTATAGTAGTATTTTGATGATGAAAAAAGGTTGGGTAGTGAGACTTACTTATAATATCCATCAAGTGATTGAGGTTAGACATGGAATGTTTTTGAATACTAATTGGTTATTCTATACTTGATTAGAATCAAAGAAACATCTCTTTTATGAAAAAAGTGAATGAATCTATTGTATTATTAATGTTGTAGCAGCCAAATTGCTTGTAATATTATTTTTAAAGATAGAGTTTATATAATATTCTAACTATGGAATAAGACATTTCATTATATTTATTAAAACCTTAGTGTCAATATGAGATGTAAATTATTTATGAATGCTTAAATTACAGGATCTTTAGAAGAGTTTTGTATGTATCTATATCTTTAACCCTTGAGGCACTTTCATTTGAGTAAATAGATTGATTTCCTTGATTATATTATTTCCATGAGTGATTGGAATTTAAATATTTATGCATTCATATTTATCTAAATGATAGAGTTCATAAATTACACTTACCTAAAATACGTGGAACTTAGATAAATGACTAGTTTTTTTTGTGAATAACAATTCAACTTGATTAAATGAATTAAACATTGATGTTTCTTGTATTATTATTCTAATCATGAATAAAACTTATATTCCTTTGATTTTTACCCTTTTTAAAAATGATCCATGCTTGGTTATGACCATTTATATTTAGACCTTGGGAAGGAATCATTTTGGTAAGAAAGCTCTTAAGCCTTAGGGATTATCTAATAAAATACTATGAGTTATTTTTGTAATCACTTAAAAATGGTAATTAGATGATAATAGTTTTACTTGACTTAACCTATTCCTATCTTAACACTAGAGCTATCCTAGAGCCTTAGACACACTTTTTTAGTCATTGAGAAGATCATTGTCACCTAAAATCAACCAAAACATAGTACTAAGACTATATTCTTAGATATCAGCCCAAATTTCTTATTAGTCTACCAAGTGGATGTTAGCACCATATTTTAGACACTATAGCCACATGGATCTAGTGTCCCCAACTGGGTGCTACTGTCTTTACCCATAACTCTTCCCAATGGCTAATTTTTCAAATGTGTACCCCTATTAAGGTTGGCTTAAGAACATTTTTTATCTACAAAAGCTATATATATCTATAAATATAATTATAATTAATCTCTATTCACTAGATGAAAAATAGATGTAAAAGTGCATTCAAACCAAAGACAAGTTGAGTAAAATTAAGGTATTTGATCCCTATTATGCCCTAATTTCACATAATACCATCTACATCATCCCTAAGCCTAGTTTTCAAAGATTTCAAAACTCAATCACATTCAAGGCATATACGTCCTCTCTCATTCTAACATTCACTTGTACATGTATCAAGAACTATGTGGGAGAACTATGTTGAGATTGATCCCTCGTTAAAGTATTGGTATGTAGGAAACTTTATTTATAATGGGGTATTGAATATGTCTAGTCTATCCTAATAATGAACACATAAGTTTTTATCATTCCATACTTGCAAGGATGATTAGGGTACTAAATCAAGTTTTGTAGGCATGATATAGATCTCCAAGTTTCATGCATGTAGGATTAGGACCCAAAAACATAGGCGAAAGTACTCCCATAAAATTGAAACAATATTTGAAATGAACATTAGTGCCAACTTGAGGACACTACACTATCATGTCACTAATATTGATATGGGGCACTACTATCTAGTGAAACATTAGAATCTTGTTGACAACACTCAAAACTATCTAGAACTCAATTTTTAGAACCTAAATCATTTACGATAGTCACTTTTCATATAAGTCTTATTTATTCTTATTTATTAATATTTTTATAAATTCAAATAAAGTAAAATGCTATAACAAATCCATTCTTAATTATTTTAATTTATTTAACTAATTTAGATATCTCAGCCCTTTAACAAAACATAGGAAATTAATTATGAAAACACCTAAAAGGTTAAATCATTTGGTGAACCTGACTTACTTCTATTAAGAATGGTAAAATCATTCCAACCCAAGAATTCAAATTATTGTGAATAAAACATCACACAAGGAAGCTATAGATATGATATGCAAAAATAAGGTAAATCATATATTATTTAGAAATGAAGCATAATGAATCATGCTAGTACAAAGGAAAGCACTTACTTATATAAGTAAGGTGAAATACTAAACTAACTAAATTGGTTAATGTGGGATAAAGGCTCACATAGGAAAAAATCACTACAAAATCAAATATCTAGCTAATATACTACCAAATATGAGAAAATACATGTAATACATACTCTAACACCCCCCCTCAAGTTAATCTAGGGGTTATCAAAAGATTGAGAATAAATAGTTGCTTATCCACAATATGATTCCTAATAATTAGGTCTAATAAGGTACTCATGTAAAATATGTATCCATGAAATGAAGATGGAAGATGTCCTCATGACACCCCATAAGGACAACTTCAAAAACCCCAAGCACGCCATGTAACTCAAGGAAATAAGGTGATGTAAAATGCTTCATGAAGATGTCTACATTCTACTACTGAGTCAGAGTGTACTCTAAGAAATTAAAATCATCTTGAATTTATTGATGAATGAAGTGCATATGTACCTCAGTGTGCTTGGTATGCTGATGCTCAACTAGGTTATGAGATATATGAATTTCACTCTATTTATCACACCAAAGTATAGTGGGTAACTCATACATGAAGATAAAATTTATTGATAACTAACAAAGCTAAAAAAATTGATGATTCACTATAATTTCTTCCCTATACTCAACCTCTATCTATGAAAGTGTAATAGCCTACTAATTTTTTCACAACTAAGCAATAGGCAAAGAACCAAGAGAAAATATGTAACTATAAGTGGAATGCCTATCATCAAGAGAACCTACCCAATCTGAATCATTATATCTAACCAACTAAGTATAAACCCTATTTTAGTGTAATCCAAAATGAGAATTAACTCAAAAATATCATAAAATCCTTTTGGTAGCCTACCAATGATTGTCATGAGGGTCATGTGTAAACCTAGATACAAACCCAACTTTAAATGAAATTTTAGGGTGAGTATGAGTTAAATACATAAGATTCAAAACCATCTAACTATACAATGTAGGGTAAAAAAATGGAGTAGTATAAAAGGTAGTGAGAGTCATTCCAGACTATAATTAGAAGGACTTGGCTTGTAATCAACCATACCAAAATACTAAAGAAGATCAAGGGTGTAATTCTATTGAATCAAATAGATCCTTGTATTTAACTATGAAATTTATAAACCAAGAAAGAAATGTATAAGGCCAAGATTTGTCATGTCAAATTATGTTGAAAGTTCCCATTGAATAGTCTAAATATAAGATGAGGAGCTACCTATGCGAATAAAATAATCAACATATGAGACTAGAATAACAATTTCCTCCCCAATATGTTGAATATACACTATAGGATCAGAGTGGTAGTGAATAAAGCTAGTGGAGAGAATAAATGAATCCATCTTCTCATACTAGGCCCAAAGGGACTATTTGAAACCTTAAAGAGACCACCTAAGTTTAAAAACAAAAGAATGATCATGAACAAACCTATTAGGCTACTCCATATATATTTATTCATGCAAGTCTCCATGTAAGAAAGAAATCTTAACATCCATATGATATATTGGCCAACACTATGATGCAATAATAAAAAGTATAAGGTAAATATAATCCATCTTGGAAATGGGTAAAAAAGTCTTAGAGTACTTAATACCTTAAACCTATGAGAATACCTTTGTAATAAGATGTGTCTTATACTTGTCAATGGACTCATCATGTACATGCTTGGCATAATAAATCCTTTTTTACCTATCTAATTTTATTTCCTTAGGAAGAGTGACCAAATCCCAAGAGTAATTATTCATCAATGAATAATACTCATCTATCATCACATCATCCCACTCCTATATTACATGAGCCTATGAAAAATATTGTGGATCCCTAGAGAATACTTAACATAAAATTTTAGTACCTATAAAATGTGTATGATAATGTCAAGTAGGTGGAAGATCTTGTATGAATGGTGCTACCTTAGAAACTATAGTATGTACCCATTTAGGCATAGTTATAACATTAGTGTGAATAGGATCCTCATCCTCTATACCCTCCTTAGGAATCCCCTAAATTGGTTCCTCTAATAACAAATCCTTAAGAGGAAGTGAATCATCGAAATAAGTAGGCATGGAAGAAGATGAAGAATCATGAGATGTTAAATTCTCATCATACTATACATGAGTTTGAAAATTAAAATCATGAATATCAATATCTAAAAGATGATAAGCTCCTATTTCCTTGAAATACCCTAACAAAATCAAAGGTATACTCTTCTTATCCAATGATTTCCTTTTCTTCTTTGGTACAAACACCTAAGCAAGGCTCTTAAAAACTCAAAAAAATGATACATTAAGCTTGGTTATAGACTAGGCCTCTTCTAGAGTAATATGTTCAAGTGTTCAATGTGGTGTGTAGTTATAAATGTATTTTGCATAATTAACTACCTTACCCAATAGATAAGAGGTAAATCCCATGAATTCATCATACAATTAGCCATCTCCTTCAAAGTTTGGTTCTTCCTTTTTGCTAATCTATTCTACTGAGGAGTATGTGCAATAAAATGTTGGTGAATAATACCATGGCTTAATAAAAAATTACATAAATCTTGACTGAAGTAATCCTTTAATTATATATACAAATATTGTTGATGCAACTTGATGACTATTTCTTGATTAAAGCCTTTAATAATTTGAAGTGAGCAAAGACATCACTCTTTTACTTGAGGAAATAAACCCAAGTATGCCTTAATAAATTTTCAATAAAGGTAAGTGCATACTTAACTCCATTGAAATAAGCAAGAAAAAATATCAAATCACTATACAAAATCTCAAGTGGTGAAGAAGTTCTCATGGACATACCCTTAAGAAACAAATCTTGGTGTTGTTTCTCCAATACACAACTAGGGTAAACTCCATCAAAACATAAAACTATAGGAAAACTCTCTACCATACTATGAGTACTCAACACCTTTACATATATGTAGTTGAGGTGTCTAAATCTCTCATGAAAAAGTTGACCCTGAGAATCTACATGAGAAACAAAACACATCCCTAAAGAACAAGTATCATCAAAACCCTCAAAATAGTAAGGGTAAGAACTATGATCAATGATACCCTATGAAATAAGTTTGAGTGGCTCTAAAAAATATCAAAATTTAGTACCCTATGGTGTAAAAGTCACTATCTTATCTTAACTAGAATTGAAAATCTAATACACTAAAAGTAGATTAGTGATGATGTCTAAAACATATAATGCATTAGTGATGTGGCCACCATCTAGTTATATGTCACGCTTCCCCTTAACATAAATTTAGGAAGAATCTCCAACCTACATGTCAAAATTAGAACTTAGATCAAAAGATACAAAGGAATCTTTGGTAGAATTCATATCGTTTGAAGCACTAAAATCTAAAACCCAAATATCTAAAATAGGTGACTATGATCTCCTAACAACATTAAGTGCTTTCCCACACTTATGAGATGAAAAAGGAGTGGAGATATAAATCTTGTGTTTCCTATTGACATCCTATAAGTCTTGCATGCTATTGAAAAATATAGACACTTCATGACCAATCCCCCCACAATAAGAGCAAGATAGGCTAGACTTATCCTTGGATTTGGAAAACGGCTTAGGTTTAGATGTAGTAGTGTTGGGCTTAGGTTAATTTTGAGTGGAGGAGAAGTGTTATTTTTCATACCCTTAAATTTTCCCTTTATTTTAGGATGTGAGGACACTAATGATTTTTAAAACTTGGATGACTAAAGGTGAGAAAATTTAGATTCCCCCTAATAATTCTCTCACAAAACAACTCTAGATCTATAATTTTGAATGTAATACCTAAGGCATCCATACCAGACAAAAAGATAGAAGTAAAGACTTGGAATGAGCCACTCAACTTAGACAAGATCAAGTATACACATTCTTCATCCTTTTATCTCATACACTTGCCCTCAACTGTGTCAACAAATGTTTAATTTAGTGAGGCAGTCTACAATAGAGGCAAATTCATGGATTTATTGAATTAAGATCCACTTCAAGCTGCATCACTCTCAAGTGGTTTACTTTTCCAAATAAACCTTTTAACTTAGTCCACATTTGAATGGAGAATCACACCCATCAAAATGAAACAAAATATAATCACTCACATATCCCCCAATCAAGCTTGTACATTATTCAAACTTACATTGATGTTGAATTTTTTCAAATTCATGTGTAATAAGTGATTGTGTTTCATTCACTAGGGACCATAATCCTTTGCATTTTTTTATTGTTTCCATTCTTTGTCTCCATGTGTGGTAATTATGTGTAGGTAAAGGATCACAATTATCAACACCGTAATTATAAACCATGTTAAATAATCACCAAGATTAGAAATAATGCAAAGGGTGTATAAAATAAACACTTAGACAACCCCCAAATGATTGTATTATAGGACTCCCCCAATTTGGAAACCTATAAAAGTAGTGATTTTTTAAAATTTAACAACACCAATGGATAGAGAATTAAAAACCTACACTTTTAAAAAATATAGAACTCAAATCCAAGTTATGGTTCAAAAGTTAAAAGCATTATAATTTCTCATAAAATGGGTCAATACATTAAAAAAATCATTACAAATAGATTTTCATGACCAAAATGAGAAATAAAATAGTCATCCAACCACTTGTTAGAAATAGAATTGAACCATGGACTTATAAATTCCAATCACCATGAAAAAATATCCTCATGGTTAACACTATGCTTGCACAAGTGAACTATGCTTCCACTTGAGACAAAAAATTAGCTTGAAAAAGTAAAAAATGAATGAAACAAGTTGTTTTGAGAGGAGAAAAATAATTATTTACTATTTTTCTTAGCTCATATCCCTCCAAGGTAATTAGTTCAATAGATATTCAACTCCTTTTATCTTTTAGTATCCAACTCCAACTAAAGCACCTTAGCATGGAAGATGATGCCCTTTACAAATTTCAATGCCAAGTTTTATTCCAACGTAACATTCAACTCTCCTAATCTCTTAGTAGATATTCAATGTAACAGATCAAGTGCATCAAATCTTAGATAGAATTTAGCTTAAAAGCATCAATATCAAAATTTCAATGCCAAGGTCAAAGTGAGAATGCAATGATCAGTCGATGCTCTTGATCTCTACAACATAGATCTCTTCCTTCTCCAGTGCCAAGGGTAGACTCCTCTAGAAGCCACACACTATAAAATAACAAATAAAATATCAACACTCTTTCAAAATATAACACTAAGATTATGAAAAAGATGCTAAAGATCAAATCTTAACACCTTATTTCAATATCTAATGTAGATCTTAAAAATGCATCAAGTTTAAAAGAAATAAATTTGAAATGTCAAGGTATAAAACCTCCAAATGCCACATGATGATAGATCTATAAGTTGAAACATAATCACCAACAGAAAAGAAAAATTGAGAAGCACTAAGTTTAGTAGATAATGGAGTAGTTTCGTAAGACACCTTAGATAGATATTCATCTCCAATGCCTCACTAATTAGATTTCAATTCCTAGCCTCCAAAATCTTGTAAGAACAAATCTAAAATAAACAAAAGAAACAATGCCTATCATAATTCACTAATATCTTTCTACAGTGCCAAGATCATACTTCTTCCTTGGTAAGAAGAAGCATTCCTTACAAGGATTACTCCTTTCTCTCTCAAATATTCTTATCAAATGGAATTTTCCACCTTAACAAATCTCTATAACCTCTCTTCTCTTTAGCTTATTTCACTAATTAAGAAGCAACAAAATCTTAAAAAATAATAAAATATTCAAAAAGTCTAAAAAGGGGTACCAAAATCTCCTCATACACCTCTCTTATATTTTTTTCTGCTATGAAACAAGGGAAGTAGTGACAAGGGAAGTAGAAGAAAATTATCTAAAAATTACAAGCTAACAAATGGCTATAACTTATTTAGGGATCTTGTACGATGTTAGGAATGGTAAAGGCATTCCAACCCAAGAATTTGAAGTGTTGGAAACAAAAAAAACACAAGGAAGCTGTAGATATGATATGCAAAAACAAGGCAAATCATATATTATTCAAAAATGAATCATAATGAAGCATGATAGTACAAAGGAAAGCACTTACTTATATACGCAAGGTAAAATACTAAACTAGTTAAGTTGGCCAATGTGGGATAAAGCCTCACATAGGACAAACCCAATATAAGATGAAATATATAGCTAATACACTATCAAATGTGAGAAAATGCATGAAATACATATATTAAAAACTTCAAATATTACTTCAAACCCTAGCTTGCATTAATTCCAATTTTTGTGCAATAAATTCAAGGCTACATACTTTTGATTTTATGATTTTTTTAGACAACCTAGCTAATTAAAATAAATTTCATATTATGGTTTCAATATATTTACATATGATTTAGATTATTTCAAACAAAGTCTAGATTAAAAAAATTATAACCCTAAACACACTTAGGGTTTGTATCTTTTTCTATTTATAATCTTATTTTATTTCCAAAACTCATATTTTAGATTCATATATCTTATAAATCATATAATCATGATCATAATGATATAAGAATTCAATCAGTTTTTATTGCAAAGTCTAATACTTCCATTTACATGCGCGCTCCCTTTAATTCAGAATGAACTCAAAAAGACAAACACATGTATAGATGATGATTTATATCAATTGCAATATATATCATATCTCATAGAATATTGTCTTTCTTCTATATTTAATTCCATCAAAAATAAATTCTATACACATATAGAGGATTTAGAGCATAAGTTAACATCTATGTTTTAAGCTTCATTGTCATATCTTATACATAAGAAATAATCTCCTTTTCCTCCTTGTCTCCATGAGGGTGATAGCTATTTTACCTCTATCCATGTCCATGATGTCATCCCCCCATGAGACTAATTATCCTCTAACACTATAAATAATCCCCCATGCTCAACATATTCACACCACTTCCCTACAAGGTGTGTGCCTACATGTTCTAATAAAAACAACTAGGGTTTACACTTGTGAAACTCTATGTGATCAACTTATCAATATAAGTGAGATAATTATAGGTTTAAAAAATCAAAATCATATACTACATGAAAATATTATAACATTGGAAAAAATTACAAGATAAAGGCCTCCAGGGCACAATAGTGTTAATCATGTTTATACATCTTCAACTAGTCAATTTGTGGCAAATAATGTTACATATAAGAACATGAAATCACAACAATGTACATATAAAATTAATGATTCAAAAATCATTCAAAGGTTAAATAATATTTCAAGTGAGACACTAAGTGAAATGATTAAATCTAAGTTGATCAACCTACATCCTCTACACCTAATGAGGATATCTATATATTTTTGTTTATATCATAGAATGCATGGGCACTACATCAATTCATGTTTAGAATTGAAAAGGTAAATAAAACTCATGGATATAAATGACTCACATAGTGACACTTCATCCAAATAACATACATTGGCACATCTACCAATTCAAAAAGGGTCAAATTTAGAAACAATAAAAAATGATTACCAAAGCATAACTCAAAACAATAAAAAGTTCTAAAAGCACAATCACAAAAACAAATAGTACAATAAAAACAAATAAATAAAACAAATCTAACTCTCCAAAATTATTCTAAACATTCAATATGGTATGGGTTTGGTCAAACGTATCTACAATAGTGTGATTATCATGGTCAAGGTTTGGGTAAATAGGCCCAAGGCATCACTTCTCCTATTCTAGAAGTTCATAATATTGATCAATAAGGTTTGGGGTTTATTAAACATCCTAAGGCACATCACTCGTAGATATAGTTTATCAAGGAAAAAAAACTAGATATATAGTAAATGTTATAGAAAGAGCAAGATCCTCAGTTGTAAAGTTAAAATCATGCTACACAAATAAGCATTCTTAAAATAGGTTTTCTAGAAAATAAGCCTTCACAACACCATTTTATATAATAAGAAAAAATTCAAAGGGAAAAATCACAATCAATATTCCAAAAAATAACTTAGAAAGGTCAACTCCACAATATGAGGAAATTCCCTCTATCATTATAGGTTATCATGATTCTAATGTTGAATAATATTATGATTTTGATGATGAACAATACTCAAATTCCTACAACAACAACATTCAAATAAAACATAGAAATCACACTGCATGATAGATTATCATTCCTATTTTTGACATAGGCCATAGTGATAGAAAATATCCCATGAGACTCATTGGTTAGTATGGTTCCTACACTTGTACATCATTCTCTCTCTTGATGCCTATACAAAGTTTATTTTCATTTTATTATACATATATTATATCAATAAAAAACAAAATTAATATAACATGTTAAAATATAAAAACATTTAAATATTTTAAAAATATAAAATTTATAGATTGTATGTATTGATATGCTTACATTTATACTACTTTCCAAATATTACATAATGCTAGCTATTCTAGTATAGTGAGTTTTATCATACACATATGTTTCACTTGTTATTTTTGAGTGCTTATAGATTACATATAGGACCCCAGTCCATTACATTGATTCATATTGGCTATCATCTACCCATCAGGGGCATATACATTGATCTGGGTTTATTTATTTGATATATTTACCCAATCAGGAGCATATCATACATAGTTACTACTACCAAGTTCTATATTAAAATTATATACATTCCAATTTACATATTGATACATCTTGATATTGATCATTACTATTCATTTCTCATATTTTTTGCTGACTATCACTAATTAGACTCAGTATATGTGCATCCTAACATTTATATAGATTTGTAATACACAGTTATACATGTTTTTGTTTATAGTTTTCCTAGATTAGAATTGATTTTTTTCCTATGATTCTTCCATATTCAAGGGAATTTGAATATGCCATTATTATTTGGCTCTACACCACTTCCCTTTTTGTGTGCTTTGGATATGTGCCCATGTCCCTTGTGTGTGATTTTTATGCTTCTATATGTAGACAGTTGAACATGTCTTTCTATGTAGCTCTAAGAAAAATTATTTGTTGCTTGAATATGTGGAAATTTAAACATTTATTTGTATGTATCAGCCTCAAATTTAGTGACATGTGTTTATGTCCCTTATATTATGCCCACTTGGCATACCTTTGTGTGTCTCATGTGCTTGTATGTATGCTTCTTTGTATTCTTATTCACCATGACACTTATATTTGCTTGTTTTACACACACTAGTTTTTTATGCCATGAAGGACCTCATGCATCTACCCTTCTTAATTGGGTGACATGATGGACATCATGTTTTATCCCCTAGGTAGTTACTCAAATTTACTGCTATACACATTGATTACATTTATCTTGACACCATTGTGAAATGTTATATTATGACACACATCTTACATTACCTAATTATGTTTAGATACTTTTACATTCTAATGTTATATTTGTACATTGCATTGGAATATCATGCACATGCTCCAACTAATACATTTTATAGAGTTACTTATTTTGATTATAGTTATTACACAAGTTTCATAACTAATCTCAAAAGAGGGGGAATTAATAGGGATTTATCATATAATTCAAGATCCTAATTTTATATTCATAGATATATTTCAACACATATGCTTAGTTTTAAAAATTAGACACCTGGAAAACATAGGAAAAAAATAGAGACTCAAAAAATAGTTCAGATCACCCAGATTTTAGACTAGGTAGACATTAGCACCAAAATTAGGACAATAACACCACATGTCACTACTATAAACTATGGGGAACTATTGTCTAGTAACCTCAATTTTTAGATAATATAGATTATCCAAACCAATACACTAGATATCATATATATTTACACATATATAGTCATATATTTGATAATATGTTTAAATTTTTCTCAAATACATTGATTTTAGCTTAGATTCATACCAGTTACTCAAATTTTGGGGCATAATGCATGGTATGATCACTCTCATAATTATTCTAGATACATAAATTTGATTATTACATACATAGTTCATCATTAGTATACTCAGATATTAGATGGGGGCCATGTGGGTGGAACATAGTTTCCATATACTTAATTACACATAGGTTGATCAGATGGAATGAAAATATCCATGTCATTATCTATGATATATATACATTACATCACATTAAAGGTTGTCAACATATTAATGCCTTACTCCATATACATGGTTGGAATTCTTGAGTGGCATAGAACCACCTAATATACCTAAGTAGTTGTATAGCTAGAATGTATAGTTAGATATACCCAGTTAGATACTTTCATCACATTTTATAGTTTAGTTATAGATTAATCTACTTCACATGGGTGGTAAATGATGGATTAATTGCCTACTTGATTTATTGATCCACCCATATGAGGATTGAGCAAACCATCATCTTGGTCAAAGCTATTCAATGATATGATCACTATGTATAGTCACACACATAAGTTGTCACCAAGTTCATGCATTGGTTTGTGTACCCAACGACGTGTATTAGTTCCTTTCCTTTCTCTTTACATAAATTTACTTAGTTACTTTATTTCAACATTGTATTTTCCTTTTAATCATCACTTAAGTAAGGATTGATTTTTGCATGTTTCATTGTAGGACATTGCTTTGGATCATGTTTCATATACACAAACCAAGATTCACATACTCAAACTCAACTATGTGGGATTAATATCTAAGATAAGTCCATTTACACTTCTTTTTCATTTATACTAGTCATTTAACTTTGTTGTATTATTATCATAAAAGGGGGGAAATGTAATCAATTAAAAGTGGTAATTGGATGTTAAGAGTGTTGCTTGAGTTAACCCATTCTTAGATTAATCCTAGACATATCCTAGAGACTTGGACACATTTTTTTAGTCATTGAGAAGACAAAAATCACCTATAGTTATCCAAAACATATTCCCAAGACTATCTTCTCAAATCCCAATCCAACTTGCTTAGTATTCTACCAAGTGGACATTAGCACCACATTTAGGACACTACAACCACATGGTGTTGGTGTCCCCAACTAGGAACTACTATACTTAACACTAACTCTTCCCAAAATATAATTTTTAAAATGCGTTCCCCTCATAAAATTTTTCTAAGCACATTTTATTATCTACATAAGCTACAAGTCTCTATAAATACAATTATAATTGACCTATATTCACTAGATAGAAAATATATGTAAAAGCACATTCAAACCAAAGACAAGTTGAGAAAAATTAAGGTATTTGATCCCTATTCTTCCCTAATTTTTCATAATACCATATAAACCATCCTTTAGACTATTTTTCAAAGATTTCAAATCTCAATCACATTTAAGGCATCCAAGTCCACTCTTATTCTAGCATTCACTTACACTTGCATCAAGCACTAGGTGGGAGAACTACATCGGGCTTGATCCCTCTTTGGAGTATTGGTATCTAGGAAACTCTCTTAATAGAATGGTGTCAAGGATGTCTATCCTATCCTAATAAAATAACACATAAATATTTCTCATTTGATACTTTTAAGGAGGATTAGGGTTTGTATACTATATTAGTTTTTCCTTATACAACATATAACTCCAAGTTTCATGCACATAAGAACAAGACCTAAATAAATAGGCATAAGTGATCTAAAAATATGAATAGTCCCTCAAAGGGGCCATTAATGGCATATTGAGGACATTAAACCAACATGGAACTACTATCCATATGGGGTGCTATTGTCTAGTTAGAAAATAGATACTATAATCCTATTGATGACACTCAAAATGATCAAAAACTTAGTTTTTAGAACCTAGATCATCTTTAAAAGTAACTTTTAATATAATTATATATTTATGCCTATTTATTTATATTTTTATAAAGTCAAATAAGGTCAAATTCTATAACAAATCAATGATGAATTACTTCAATTTATTTAATTGATTTAGACATCTCCTCCTTTTAATCTAAACATAGGATTTACATAGTAAAACCCTAAAAGGTTAAATCAATTTTATTAAAAAATTGTTGAAAATAATATCCAGATTATGTGTAGATCTCTCCTTTTAAAATATATTATGGCTTAATATTTTCATAAAAATTTCACAAGGTTGAGTACAATGTATTTGTTAAACTATGTATTATTATTTGTAATAATAATGGTAATGGTTTTTTATACTTAAGTTAACATAATTTTACTAATGGGAGAGCAAAGATGAGTGAATGTTCAAAAATTCAAAACTGGCCATGGTTGGGAAGTTATTGGGGATTTGACTATAGGTGAAAATGATGATGATCTAGATCATACAAAGAATGAAAAGGAATAAGGGTTATTCTAGATTGGGCTCTTTTCCACCTAGCCTAGTATGGGTTCAATTTTGATGGATGTTTTATAAGGAGAGAGCTCATTGGATTCATCCTATAGTACTATTCTAGATAAGCTTAACCTCGAGGTGATTTGGTTCCACTAGGGGTTGGGTATAAATGGAAGGTTTCACATTGAGGTAGATGATGACGATGATAGTTAGGATATTGATAGGAAATTGATGAAGGGCCCATCAACCTTGTGGTGGGTTATTAGTAGTTTAAATGAACATCCTTTGGTAATAGATGGTTTTCAATGCTAGGAATGGAATAAAAGACTTATTTTTTATATCTAAACTATCATTCTTGAAACCTTTTTAATGGTCTCTATGGAAGGGGATGAAATCTCTATTTCACCCTATTTTGAACCTTGATAGGTCAAGAGATTTACTTGATGGATATGATCATAGTTTAACCATAAGGCTTAGACTTAAAAAAACTACACCAAAGATCTCAAAGGGATGTTATTTGAACAAACATTTCAAAATATTGAATGTAATGATATTTACTACTTGGATGATGCATGATAAAGAGTTTAGTTATAATTTTAAAGATGGGGAATTTCTAGAATATTTCTCCCATCTTTATTTGATTGATTCTCCTTCAATCGTTTCATAAGTTTGTGCTACAATTGACCAGTTCTTAAGGGCCAGATCTAGTTTTTCTTTGACTCAACTTTGTTAAAGAAAGGCTTGGTTAAATGGTCCTAAAGAATAATATGTATATAGAACCTAGTCCCTTTGTGATTACATGGCATGGTTTAACCTTTTTGGGGTATTTTGAACCTAAATCAAAGAACCTCAAGTGATGGATGTATAACGGATCTAAAATGGATAATAAAACATTTGACCTTAAACAAAAGGGAAAACCAAATCCAATTTATTAAGTCTTTTTAAAGTCTAATTTTGTGGAATTATCTAGATTTTATATTTGCTCATCCTCTTTTGGGACCCTAACCTCATTTATAGTGTTTTTTGGATTTCATTTTACTACTCTTTGTTTTGTCAGTTGAAAATGATTTTTGGGATTACTAAGAAACTTTATATGAAAATGGATTTGGGGGCCTAAGTTAAATCTTAGTACAACTATGCTTTCTTGGTTTCTTCTAGCCAAAAACTTAACTTATGGTATTTTCTCAATCCTCTGTTCTAGGTGAACGTGCCCTATTTTGGCCTAGTTCATGGATCCTCTAAGGGATCCCCCTCAAGTTAACATAATCATTTAGGGACTTTGGGAGTACCTATGGTTTTCATCTCTAATTTTCCATTTATAATTATTGTGGAATTTTCAATTTTTAACTTTTTATGTCTTGATTGGAGTTTTGGTTTTGTTGTGGACTTGGAAGGTATGTTGGAGACATAGAAATCCATTTACATATAGGATATCTTTTGAGCTAGTCAAAATAATTTTCCTTGGTCCCTAGAGGATTCTAAAGATGTGTTTGAAGACCTAGGCCTATGATTACTTTTATCAAGGCTAGTTTTTGATTTAGTTAAAATTAGATGGTTGTTTTGCCTATCAAAAGTGGTAAATTTTGAGTCTTGGGCCTCTACTTTTTTTGCCTAGGATAACTCCTATACCAATTACCCATGGGATAGTTCTATTGACTAAATTTTTTTCTAGTGATGATTCTATTGTAGGTTGGGTCTTTGGGGACCTTAACTAGGAAAACCTGAAGTTTCTTCTTGAGATCTAGGATTATGACTTCTTATTCCCACGGTAGTTATTGGTCTAGCTAAAATTGATTGGGTACTATTATTATCATATGAAGTGGTTATTAGTTGATGTCTATGGACCTAGATCCACACTTGTGTATAGGATGGTTCTTGATCTAGCCAAAATATACTTGTTGGCTCTATGGTATCTCTAAGAATTCTTTATGAGACTTGGGCCTCTAGTTGTTTCTACATAGGCTAGTTTTTGATCTAGTAAAATTAGCTAGTTTCCACACTAGTCAAATGTGGTAGATTTTGAGTCTTGGGCCTCTACTTTATCTATCTAAGATAAACCTCATATCAGTTTATTATGAGATTTAGTGATGGTTATTATTATTCCTTTTAAGGACCTCCTTGTACTTTTTTATAGATACATCTTTTAGTTGTGTCCCCTTCAACTCCCGATCAGCTGCTTCCAACTAAGAGGTTGCCAAATCTTCTTGATGTATCTTTTTTTAGGGTCCTTTTTCCATACCTGGACAACTATTTTTGGATAAGGTGAGACCTATAACTCTTGATGTGTTAGGGGATGGTATTCAAACCAATTATCAAATGTGGGGTTAATCTAATCAGAATAAAGGGAATGGTTTGTTGAATATGCTAGAATTGTTAAGGATTAAATGGATGTGTGTAAAAGAATCCCTTAGGTTTATAAAGTTAAATTTACTACTAGTGTTATGCCTTCCCAACAACTAGGTCATTTAATAAAATGTAATATGTTCGATTAATCTTAGCTCTTATTTGTTAATATTATTTAGATCATAGCCTTAGTTTGGGAATGATTTTATGCCTTAGCTAAATTGAAACCAAACTTTTAGATTATAAAAATTGTTGAAGGGTAAGAGGTTTTCTCTAGTTTGGTAAGGATGGATAAGTCTTTTACTCAACATAATTTTCCTAATGTTTTTCATTTGGATCTTTCAAAATAATCTAGTTAGAAGTTATGTGTGAGTCTAAGTTGTTAGAACTTTTGTTCCAAATAAAAAATTATGAAGACTTAGGGTCTTCTCTTTTTCCATTTATCATTATAATAATTGTTATGATTTTTTTAAGCAAATGTAGAGAACCCAAGTTTCAAAGACTTGGATCTTTAGGAAATATCTTTATAATAATTGTTTCAAAAGTATTTTATCTTTGATTTTAGATTTAACCATTCTTTGTGTTCCTTGCACAACACCTTGCCATATAGGATTCTTAGCGGGAACCTCCCATGGCCTCTTTACCTTTGTTAATTTATTTCCTTATCTATTTATTTCATTTTTTCCTTAGTCATTTTTAAAAATTTGGGTGTATGGGTTAGAGGAATATATGTGTTAATCCACTAACTCAAGAGTGACATCAATATTGTCTAATGTATAGTCAGTGTCAAGACAGAAGGTGATTGGGATATTACCATATGGTATCATCTTGATGGCTTATAATCATAGAGAGGGTTTTATAAAATGTAGAGCCTTTAAGAAAATGATCAAGTGAAAAATTTTCATGTGACATCATCCTGATGACCCAGAATCCTAGATTTGGCCATATAATAATCTTGACTATGGGCTAGTGGGCAAGTGGGATATTTCCACATGGTATCATCCTAGTGATCCATGACCCTAGAGTTGGCCATATATTAAGTTTACCTTTAGGCCATATGGGAAAGAATTATGTTGCTATGTAGAATCATCTTACCAACCCATGATCCCAAATTTGGTTGTATAGGAAGCTTTCCTCTAAGACATGGGGCAAGTGAGATGTTGCCACATTACACCATCCTAGTGATCCATGATCTTAGATTAAATTGTATAAGGAGCTTGCCTCTAAGATGGTGGGATAGAAATATGTTCCCATGGAAGATCACCTTGATAGTCCATAGTGTTGGGGTTTTTAGTGCAACATAAAATATCATCAAACTAGATACTAAGTAGTAGGATGACACATGGCAAGATAGGTCCTAAGGAGCTCAAAAAAACATTAGCATTGACTTGAAGCCATCAAAGCCACCATGTGGATCCTTATTGTGTCAATTATGGATAGGTTTAAATTAAAGGCCATTTAAATATAATAAGCATAATTATCATTTAGCATGCACTCATGAATGAATTTTGAGTGTTGGCTCAATAAACTAGGATTGTGGGATTCTTAATTAATGACTTTCACATATTAAGTCTTATGTTTAGAATGAATTCAATTTTTATCCATGTTTATAGGTGGTTTTTTAATTATTGTGTTGTGTCTATTGACTTAATAAAAGAATGGGCATGATATTTTGGTAATAGATCCTAAGTTATAACACGAGGTGCTTTGGGTAGTTTAATTCTTTCTATCTTTCTAGTTTTTGCATGTACTCTGATGTCTTACCTATTGATATGTGGAATGAGAGGAGGACATCAAGAACATCATGATGAGGATCCCATTGGTGATCATGAGACTCATAATCAATAGGTACTAAACAAAATTTGACAACTCCTCTTAGCAATGTAACATATGTAGGAAGTCTTATAAGAGAGATTGTATGTGGTTCAAAATGAAGTATAAAGGTACTCTCTATGACACTCCCAAGATAATCAAGAAAAATTTTGAATATAAAGGGAGAGGTCTAGAATTCCTCCCCATCCTCATTTTAAGGATAGTAGAGGTGAATTGCATCATGGTGGGTGATGAGAGAGATGAGACTTAGACCATCCTTGTAGACTTGTGCATGGTGACTTAGTAAAGGATTTTATTAGGATACATCCTCATACTTTTTATGGAACTCAAGAGATATTTGTATTAGAATCCCAATTGGAAAGCATGAGAGGATGTTTCACCTTGTATGATTATGACTCCAATGGGAAGGTCAATTCAAACACTCATCTTCTTAGAGATGTAACTAAGATGTGTTGTGAAGGCAAGGAGAAGAAACTACACATGACACTAGCTTCCCTCACCTGGAAATTGTTTGAGGAGAATTTTAGATCATGATACCTATCCCCTAGATATGTTTAAAATAAGTTAGATGAATTTCATGACCTTCATTAGGGAAGGGCAATTGTGGCATAATATGCGTATCAATTATTGGATTTAATTAGATATGTGCAAAGTTACAGATATGAGATAATTATATTGAATAGGTTCATTAGGGGATTGAACTTAGAGATGACTAAAACTACACATTTTATTTCCCTCAACTTTAAAAGAGATTTTTAAAAAGGCCTACATAGTCGAGGAGTCTTATGGAAAGACTCAAGCTACTTGAAAAACATTTTGTGGTAAATTGAAACCATAACATGACTCAAGGTATCAAGGTACAAAAATTGAACCTAGGGGGAAGTTCGAAAGTAAATCTATCCAACTTTAGGCCCCATCAACAATAATAACAAGATAGTAACTATTATGGCTGTATATGGAGTAAAACTTAGTTTGATCAATACCACCAGAGGTGAGGTGATGTTAAACCCTAGGAGCATCAATAGTTTGGGACTACACAAACCCAACAATATAAGTAGGCAATACCATTAGGGTCAACTATTTATATTAGACCTAGAGTAATTAGAGCCCCTTCAGGATGAGACTAGTGGAAGTATTATTATTTCACATGTGGATCTATGGATCATTATGAATTAGATTGACATCTTATACCATTAAATTTTAATAGGTAGAAGGACCTAGTGTCAGAGTAAATAGTGGGTGATGTGGGTCAAGGAAATAGGATTTATGTATAAGTGGATGATCCCCAAGCAGAGTATTAGGAAATAGTCATAAAAACCACAAGTAACATAGGATAAATTTTAATTTCTAATTTATTTAATTTAGGAGCATCATACTCCTTTATTTCTCCTTCTATCATGGATCATTATGGGTTGGTGGCTAGTAGGTAGTTGGAAAGTTGGGTAGTTAAGTTCACCTCTAGGGATAATTTATCTACTAGCTCATTAGTGAGTAGTTACATACTAGACCTGGGTATATTTTCTACTACAATGGATTTGTGCATTATTCCCTTATATACCTATGATATTGTCTTGGGTATGGATTGGATTTTGGATCATACATCAAAGATGTATTGTCCTGAAAAGGTTATCAATGATGAAGATGACCTCAAAATGATTATGATTATATCTGAAGTAAGGACACCCATTTCCCTTCTCATGATCTTTGCAATATAACTCAATAAGAGTCTAAGGAAAGGTTTTCAATTATTTTTAATCATGTTAAGTGCTAGGTTAGATAAGTATATCAAGGCTTCTCTAGATGACATCTAATTATATGGGAATTTATAGATGCATTTATAGATGGATTGTCAGGCATGCCTCTTGTGTGAGAGATTGATTTTTAGATTAAATTTATACCTAGGGCTGAGACAATAATAAAAAAACCATATATAATTACCACTCTAGAGTTTTTTGAACTCAATTTGTAATTATAGAAAATATTGGAAAAAGGATTGATTCATCCTAATGTGTCCCCATGGAGATCACCTATCATCTTTATGAAGAAAAGGATGGATTCCTTCGATTGTGCATAGATTATCATCAATTGAATAGGGTAACAATTAATAATTGTTATCCATTACCTAGGATTGATTTTTTTTACTACATGTAGGGATTTAAGGTGCTCTCCAAGATTGATTTGAAATCTAGATACAATTAGTTTCATGTCATAGAGCCTGATATTTATAAGACTATGTTTTGAACATAGTATGGTCATTATGAATTTTTAGTGGTAACATTTGGGTTGATGAATGACCCAGTAGTTTTAATGAGTCTTATGAATGGAGTGTTTTGAACCTTCTTGGACCAATTTTTAATATTTTTTCTTAATTAAATTTTGATCTACTCTCATACTAAAGAAGAGCATGAAGATCTCTTGATGTAAATTCTGTAAGTTTTAAGAGGAAACCAATTATTTGAAAAGTTGGAGAAGTGAGAATTTTCATATTCTAAGGTGAAATATCTTGGGAACATCATTTTAGGAGAATTAATATATATGGAAATTGAAAATATTCATGTAATTATATAATGGCCAACACCCTCTAACATTGTATAATTTAATAACTTCATGGGATTAGAAAGAAATTGTAGATGCTTTGTTGAGAATTTATCTCCCATTATAAATGCCAGCATTTTACTTTATAAAAAAAGGGAATAAGTTTATTTTTAAAAAAAGTGTGAATAAGCCTTTTAACTATTGAAATAGTGACTCAATAGTGCACCAATAATAGTTGTCTAATCCTACAAGAGAATTCCTTGTTTGCACCGATGAATTGAAAGAAGGATTAGGATATATACTCATGCAAGAAGATAGAGTGATACCATTAGAATCTTGGAAACTCAAGGATTATGAGATGAGATACCTCATGAATTATATGTATTTTTTAATCATCATTAATGCATGCTTAATATGGTGACACTTCTTACTTGGTCATCATTTTATTTTAAAGAAAAATTATTTGAGTTTGCAATATATATTTAGTCATCCTAACCTAAATCACATCAAAGGTATTAGATGGAATTATTGTGTTAATATAAATATGAAATTTTCTATATAAAATGAAAGTAAAATGTAGGTATTGATTCCTTAAGTAGGAGGCACCATGAGCTAGAAATATTGAGTTTTAAACTAACTTGAGAAGTTATATTTTGAAGCAGCTTCTAAAGGATAACCTCTCTAATGAACTAAGATAGTTGTTGGATTTTGGTATGAATATGAAAGGAAAATTTAAGGATATTCTCTTGATCTTGATGGTTTTTTCCACCATAAATGGCATATCTGTGTTCCTTTAATCGATGGCTTATATGAGATAATTGTTTTAGTCTCATAGAGTCCCTTACTAGGTACACTATGGAGTTAAGAACATGTATGCGAAGTTAAGGAAATTATATCATTGGTATGGTTCGAGGTGTTATATTTTTGATTTTGTATCTTCATGTATAGAGTGAAAGAGTGTAAAGGCTAAGAATCAACATCTAGGAGGATTCGTATATCCTCATGAGACTCTCAAATAGAAGTGGGACACTATTTCCATGGATTTTATTATAGACTTGCCTACCTTGACTTATTATCATGATGAAATCAAGGTCATAGTGGATAATTTAGCCAAATTATCTCACTTTTCTCCCACAAAGATCACTTATAATGCCAAATTAGTGGCAAAAGTCTTTATATATGGCATTTTAAAATTACATAGCATTCCCCTTAAAACTATTTTAGATCAAGATCTGGTGTATACTTGTCACTTCTAAATTTATTTATAGAAAGAATTAGGCACTCAACTCAATTTTAATACATCTTACGATCTTGAGACTAATGGATAGACTGAGAGAGTTAATAAATTCTTGGAAGACATGTTATGCATGTATGTTATGGACCAATAATCATATTAGGAAGACTATCTATATCTTGTTGAATTTGTTTACAATAATAACTATCATAGTTATATTCAAAAGGCACCTATTTAGGATTTGTATTATCAAGCCTGTAAAAACCTAACGAGTTGGGACCAATTCAAAGATAAATTCCTAATTAACTTTATCATCTTAGAAGACATGGAGCGATAAGTGGTTAAAATTTTATAGCACTTGGAGACTTTTTAGAATTGATAGAAGAAGTATGCTACTGCAAAAAGAATTGATCAACATATTAATGTTGGTGATAAAGTTTTATTTATGGTGAGACCCAACAAGATCCCCATCCTTTATGTAAAAGGGTTAAAGTTGAAATCTTTCTTTGTTGGACCATTTAAGGTCTTAGAGACAATTGGCTTAGTAGCTTATCAACTAGACTTTCCACCCAACCTAACTCATGTTCATGATGTCTTTCACATTTTTTAAATACAATATATTATTGATATTTATCATGTATTTTATTATATTTCCTTTAGCACCAATTATGATAGGGATATGACCTTGGATCCACTTAGAAATTTAACACATGTCAATGGCACTTCAAGGCATAGATGTAGAACTAGTGTCTAATGGAATAAATATGATGAATCAATAACAACTTGGGAAGATGTTTCACCTTTGAGGGTTTGACATCCTCACCTCTTTTAATGAATTCCAAGTGGAAGTATACATAAGGGGAGGGGGATGTAAGGCCATTTTTTACAAAAGTGATTATTTTTGGAAAAGATTACTATGAAACCATGACTTATATGTTTTGATTATTGAATTATGTTGTTAAGTCATGTCTAACTGATATTTGCATGGATTTATAAAGGCTTGTCATGTGTTGGGAAACATGAGAAAGACCTATTACCAATGATGTTTTGGATTGATTAATTTTTTAAAGTATTATGGTTATATTTAATATATGTAATGCCACTTTATGAATTTTTGATTATTTCTATGAGATATATTGGCTTAAATCATGTTTAATCATTGTTTCTAAGCTCATGAAATGGAAACTAATTATGAATTAAACCATATGAAATTATCATCATGTATGTTGATATTTCATACATAATTGGCTATGAATAATTCATTAAAAATGCCTTGTTTGATTAAAATCTATAACTTCAACTATTAGGTTGGATGAATTTAATGTGTGTATTGAGTGTGTAGAAATAGGAAAAGGGCCGATGAAAGAAAGAAGATATGACAAGCATGGTTATATTACTAATAATTTTTAAACCATCCTAATCCCTTGTTAAGTATTCAATTTCCTAATTTTCCACCTATTAGATGCAACATTTGATTGGCATCTAGCCTTAATGTCTATTTGGAGGAACTTGTTGTCTTTAGATTATTTGATCTGGTTGTCAACATCTAGAATCTCTAGTGGATGATGAGCAGATCTTCCTTTAATTTCATTAATACTAGGTTCAAGCTGTAAATGAGGTAAATGAGGCTAGAAATCAACCACATGATCATGTAAATATACCATGTGCCTTAATAAAATATGGGAAAGAACATCCCTTAAGGAGGCATGGGTTGGCAAGTGGTTGGTTATTAGATATTGATCAAATGTATATAACTAGGAATTGAATTTTTTTAATTAGGGATTTTTTATAGTTCAAAAATAATTAGACTTATCATATAATAAGGGAAGTTATATATATGATCAACTGGTTAGGAGAGCCAAGTCTAGGCAGGTAAAGGATAGTGCCTAAGTAATCTAAAGGCCAATGGGTGGGATCCCCTTCAAATTATTTTTTATGTTATTAATTTGGAATGAAATAAAATATAATTTCTCATTTTTATTAATTTTATGGGAATAAGATCATTTGTTTTATTTCACATGTTTTAATGTTTGCCCACGGTTGAGCATCGGTAGTCTGTAAAACTTGCTTGTTTTAGGGCCTTGGAAAGATTGTTCCTCTTTTGTTTAGATTAAATGATTTTGTTTCTTTTTTTATGTTCTTTCTCAAAGGATAATAAGACCACTTGATTTATTTCACCCATTTTCTTATCTTTCCATGGTTGTGCATTGGCCACCATGCAATTCTTTGCCTAGTTGAGGGTGTAAGAGAGGTTGTGTTCCTCCTCATTTGAATTGGATGTTTTATATTTTACTTGAAGTGTATTAATGTTGTTGTGACATAGTGTAGTGGATGTATGTGAGAAATATATTCACCCTCATGTTCTAAGCATGGTGTTAGAATTCTTGACCCTCCTGTGAATGCCATGGGGGAAGATTGTTAATCCCTCTCATGGAGAGACATGATGGTATATTGATTAACCCTCCCATGAATAGTGGAAGTAACTAATAGAGTGATATATCCTCTTTATAATCCAATATTTTGATGATCCTTGTTAATTTATAATCCCTTTCCTACTAATATTATATTCATGAATTTTTTCCTTCACTTGAATGATTATTTAAATGTTTATTTTTCTTGTATTTGGGACTAAAATTATCTTTGGGTAGAACCAAGAATAGGATTGTAGGTGTTACATGTTATTTCCATTGGTTAAATCACCATTTCATAGATATCCACCCTTACCTTTACCAAATTAATGTAAACATGCTTGGAGCTAGGAATCTCATTCTCAAGGGTGTCTAGAGCAATGGCTCAATTATGAAAAAAGGTTGGGAAGTGAGCCTTCCTTCTAATGAACAACATGTTCTCATGAGTGGATGTGGAATGACATTAAAGACTATTGGTTCTTCTGCACTTGATCAAACTAAAAGAAGCATCTCTATTTTATGATAAAATATGAATGAATATGTTGTATTATTAATGTTGTAGTAATCAACTTGCCTGTAATATTATTATTAAAGATAGAATTTGGATAATATTCTAACAATGGAATAAGACATCTACTTATATTTATTGAAACCTTAATGCCAATATAAGATGTAGTTATTTATGAATATTTGATTTGTAAGATTTTAAGAAGAGTATTATATGTATCAAAACATTTAGCCCTTGAGGTACTTTCATTTTAATAAACAAATTGATTTCCTTGTTTATATTCTTTCCATGAGTGACTGCTCTTTTAAGCTTTATGTATTTCTACTTATATAAATGATTAGAGTTAATGGAATTAAACTTATAAGAAATAAGTGGAACTTAGATAAATAGCTATGAAATTGTTATTAGGAATAATAATTCAACTTAAGTAAATGAATTAAATATTGATGTTTCTAGTATTATTGTACCAATCATGAATAAGAATTATGTTGTCTTAGTGTTTACCATTTTTGTAAAATGAATCATGCTTGGATATGACAATTTGTATTTAGACCTTTGGGAAGGAGTCATTTTCTTAAGAAAGGTCATAGGTCATAGGGATTGTCTAATAAAAGATTGTGTGTTATTTGATTAAATATTTGCTAAGAATAGTCTCTTGAGTATGCATAAGTATTTCATTTTAAAAAAAGGTATGCCTTAATATTTACATAATGCTTGCACAAGGTTGAGTAGAATGTAACTGTTAAACTATGGATTGTTACATGGAATAAAAATGGGAATGGTTCATTAAATTTATTGACATTGTTAAGGATTGAATGGATGTCTATAAAATAATCCCTTATGCTTCTATAGTTGATTTTTATTCCTGTGTTATGCCTTACCAATATCTAGGTAATTTAATGGAAGAAGTTTTATTAAGCTTAGTTATTTTGTGTTAATCTTATCTAAGTTACATCCTCAGTTTGGGAATGTGATGTAGGAGCATCAACAAATTTTGTAAATATTGGTTACTTCAAGTGTTTAGAGTATTTTATGAGTTCTCATAGTCTGCAAGAATCAAATTTTGATTTTAAGTCTTCGTCAAATTTGAATTTGGACCCATTAGGCATTTTCCTACTTAAATGGCCAATTAAAATATTTGAAATGTTTTGTATTATTTATCCAATGTTATGATGTTTTAAAAGGTCAAAGTGTTGTGACCTTATGTCATTAGGGTCTTAAGAATAATTAGTGTTGTTAGAAGGTTTTGGTGGTTAAAGGACTTTCCCAATGTACAAGTGGGAGTTAGTAATTAGTTGAGGTAGTTATAGGAGTTTTTGAATAAATAGTTATTTTGGTGTTTTAATGGGTCATTCAATGTAAGAGTACATGATATGGGTTGGATTCAAGGAGTAAATATTTCTAAACCCAAAATAATATATATATAAACAACTTATTGTTTGAATACAAAATTGGTTACAGACTTTATAATTCATGTACATGTGTAGTAAAAGTGGATTGAGTAATATTGATCAAAGATAGAGTTTACTAATTAAATCCTAAAAATCTTGGTGTTTGAATTCTTTTTGCTTTTTGGTGAGGGTTTGTTAAAGGACTACAGATAGAAACCCTGCACATTTACATAGTTGTTCACTATGACAAGTTTCCTTTGTGAAGAATGATATAAGAGTATTGTGATTGAAGTAGAATGTACATTGATAAGTGTTTATTTTATTCATTGATAGTGTCTTATACTTCAATTGAATGTTTTTATTCCATTATTACAAACTAAAAGGTATACCCTGTTGAACCTAAGTAAGCATAGGTAGTAAGCAAGTAAAGTGTGGTAAGGAGTTAGAAAATGTATCACAATGAATAGTTATTGGTTTTAAGGAGTTATTATAGTGGTTGAGAACCTTTATCAACCCTGAGTATAGTTTGGAAAACAACATTGAAGATTTTTTAAAAAATAACTTCTTCCCTTTGACTTGTAATAGTGACTGTGTGCATATAATGAAACAAAGTTTGATGTTAAACTATGGAATAAAAGGTCTAAGTAAGCAAAAAAAATCATGCTAAGGGTGAGTTAGGGTACCACAGTCCCTCACAAAGTTTAAAAGATGTTTTAAACACCTCATGGAATTTATATTCGTAATTTAAGAGATCTTGGGTTACATAGACTGTGTAAACCTTATAGTTAGGGTTTCTTTACAAAAACTTGATTTTAAAATGTTTCCACTAGTACAAATTGTTCAAACTTGGTCATTAGTGAGATGAAAATGTTGGCTTATAGATTTAGGGTTTTCTAGGGTGAATGTGTATGTATCCATACTATAATAAGGGACTAAACTAAAATAGGGCTAGAATAAAACATAATTGGCCTGATAGTGACCTAAAAAGGTCTAAAAGAAGGTCCTCCAAGAATAGTTGGGTCTAGAAAATTCATGGGAAGATAGTGCCAAATAGAGGGTATGTAAAACAAATATTGGTTCCTTAAATTCAATTTTTACATAGTCTTACTAAGTTATTAAGACATAAAAATGGCTACTAGAGACTGTATCTAAGTACGCAAAGTCAGAAGAGTGTGGAAAGGTGAGTAGAGGCCTTGGAAAGTATGTATATTAGATCAAGGTGTATTAAAAGATTTTAAGAATCATGACCAAGATGTTAGGGACCATAAATTAATTCCATGAACCTTAGAACCATTTCATGAAGAGTAAACCTAAGAAGCCATTAGTCTAAGGAAGTGCATTTGAAAAGAAGACAAAGTAAAAGATAATTGTGTTAACCCTATGCACCATTTTGGTATCATATCCTATAGATTTTGTGGAGAAGGATTTCATAAATATAGGTACATATTTGTTGTTGATTTTCAATTTTTTTATTTGATCAAGTTCATTGAATGGATGATGAATCATGTTTGAAGAGACTGCTCAAAGAAGATTGTAAGTGATTGAGAAATGTTGGTCAGGTAGTTTGAAATCTAATATAGGCTAAAGAAGAGATAAGGAGATAAAAAATCTCATTTATCCAAGGAAATATCTTGGATAAGGAATAGATCAAGGTGTAATAGACTTGATTAAGGTGGAATAAAGTGAAATAGACTTGCTTAAGATGGAGTTGTTGACAAATTTGATCACACAAGTCAAATTCTCACCCCTACCATTCAAAACTTTGAATATCATGCCATTTTGTCTTGTAATTCAGTATTTTATTATGTAAAATTCCTTAAAGTGATCAATAAAATCCATTATTAATATGTCTTTAGGTTGTTTAGGTGAATTAAGGTCTTGTCCTTCATTTGTCTTATGTTTGTTTAGTCATTTATTGGCCTTTTTGAGCCATTTTTAGTGGTGAGAAGAGTATATAATGCCTTTTTGAGTCTCATGGCATGTTTCAAGTTCATTTAATTCCTAGCATATGGTTTATCAGATTGATCACATTTTGGATAGCTTCATGACTCGTTTCTATGTAAATCTGACCATTTTATGCCCTGTAGAGAAGGTTTTGATGGCATATGATTAGGAATAAGATATATTACATATTTATTCACCTCATAAAACATTTAAAATACTCATTAATATAATTTTTAACATTTCAAGAAGATCTCTTTGGTGAAAACAACCTTTTCAGAGCAAAAATAGGCCTTTTTGAGCCATTCATTTTGGTTTTCAGAGGATTTTTATGAGAAAATAATATTATAGGATTAATTAGGTCAAAAAATGGTCATATAAGTTGTTTTGATTAAGTTTTAGGTGATTTTTTTTCAAAAACCAACTTTGTTCCAATATTGACCTTCTTGGCAACCTAGAAGGGCAATTTTTAAATGTTTGGTATGAAAAGAGGAGAGAGAGTTAGGATATGAAACTTTGGTAATTTTTAGGGGTATGAATAATATTTAAATAATGTAATTTTTCATTGGTTTTTACCCTAATATTTATGAATAGTCACTAAGAGTGATAGTAGGTCACTATAGCCTACACATTTGAGAGGGGTCTATTCTTGGACTTGTTTATCAAGATCAGAAAATAATGGACATAAATTATTTTTAGGTATTATTTTATGGTTAATTATTATCTTTTTAATATTTGTTTCATCTAACACATCCTTCTAGGAAGGTATTTATAGTACAAAACCATGTTTGCTTTTCTATCCTTCTAAGTGGTATTTTGGGTCAGTTTTGAAGCAAAATATGAGTTGTTAAGAAGGTGTTTTAATTTTTAGAGGTTATAAATGGATGATATAATAATAAAAAACATTTTTAATTCAATTAATAGTTCACAATTTTTAATTTTTATTCTATCTCCTTTGAGATATTTTAAGCTGAGTTGGTTTCATCAAGATGGTACAAATGAATTTATTGAGCTTGATTTCAATGATCAATAGGTTATGAGATGATGTTTCATAACATTATTTACATAAAAATATATAATCATCAGAGATCGAGGTGAATAATTTATATTCAAGGTGGTAAAGTTAATATTAACCATGGTTCATGCATAATGAGCACCTACAGTCATGAATGAACTATCACAACCAATAAGGTTTCAAGTTAACTTTATTTTTTGAAAATATTGGGATTTGAAATGATTTATCCTTATTTTAACATATTATGGAGGTGAGTATAGTATAATTAATTTTTAATATCAAAGGGAAGGTTAGGACATGTAATAAAAGGACAAATTACACCTACAGGCCTATAACATTAGTTTTCACCTACATGCACCTTAATAGAGGTTATTTATGTTAAGACCAATATTTGGTCAAGTTTAAAGTATCCTTATGATAAAGGTTTGGTTTGAATATTTTAAAAGATATAATATGGATCAAAAACCCATATACCATGTATACAACCTTTATCCATATGCACTACCTATGTTTTGGAGTGTCTAGCTACAGGTGATCCTCATAGAGTTCCAAAGGCAGTATGAGGGAGGTCAAAAAACTTTGAAGTCTTCATCAAGCATAAGAAATTGAGTGGTATCATGACATACATGTTTAATTTCATGAATCAAAAGATATTATGAGGGTTGAATGCATTTTTTTAAAAGAGGAATTTAGGGACAAGTTCCCTAAAAGATATAAAATAAAGACCCTACAACTTTTTGGATATTTTCATAAGAGATAAAACGAGGGCCTAGACGAATTCAAATGGTTCTATTTGTATCCCTCAGATAAGGGTTGGACCTAAAAATAAAGAATGAGGATGTGAATAGAGAGACAAGGTGATCTGAGGTCTTCATGTTTGATATTTGATCAATATCATTTTTCAATGATTTCTATAGCCTTCAAGATGACCTCATAGTCTAAGATGGTATGACAACCATGGAAACCATGTAATATGTCTTTATTGAGATGGCATAGACTGTTATTTCAAATAACATATCAAAAGGAGATGAATATCAATATTATGACCTATATAACCCATTATAGTTCCCTTTAGGCCCCAAAAAGGGACACCTATAGGTTGGTTATATAATGGTAATAAATTTGAATACAACATGAAAAGCATTAGTGAGTGTCACAAAACATAACATGTATGTTGTTCAAAAATTCAATGAGACTAGGATGTTTTTAAGGGATCTTAGTTTTCAAATACTATGTATGTTAAACTACAAGTGTACTTGCATCCTCATGATTACACTCAGTCCATACAAATAGCCTTCAAGCATGCTACAGCTAAGGAAGGAGTTTCCATATGGTTGGGTCTATGTAGTAAGTTACAGCTAGGTGACCTTAAGGTCAAGATGTTTATATGAAGGAATGTTATCAAAAGTACCATTGAAGGCTTTAAATGAGAGATAATTGAAGATATAAACACCTACAATAGTATAATTAGAAACTTACAATCATCATACCTTAAGGTAAGGCATAAATGGTTGCAATGAGGACAAAAACCTGGCATGGAAGGTCTCTAAAATTATGATGACAAATGATGTAAAATGATCAAGAGAGGATTAAATAAGGTAAACCACCATGACACCTTAGGTCACTAACATACTCCTCTACCTGTACAGAGGTGACACACAGTCAATCAAGTGTTAAGGGTATTTTGCTTGTTGATGGATCTTGGGAGTTGAAGGCAGTCCTTTTTATTTATAAATAGCATGAATATGTTTATAAATAAATGAATATATATGTTAAAATAAACTAATAAAATCCACATGAATTATACATGTCAACTCTCCTTTGTTTTAAAGACCTACATTCATATCCTCATGAGGCCTTAACAGGGTTCTCAAATAATTTGCAAGTGGGAGACTTGGGGATGTGAGTGATTATCCTAGTTATCCAAGGTTGAACTCAAGGTGAGAGATGGAACTAATTTAATAAGATAATTAAATAAGATTAATACCTAACACAAATTACATACAACCATAGGGAGAAAAGTAACCTACAACCACCTTAACATTGTTCATGAGGTTGCTTAACAAAGTGGAAGGTCACCAATGCATTATTAGGATTTAAAATGATGATTAAGGGTTTATAAATATTGGATGGAATTAAACAGAAATTATATACCTATATTAGGTAGTAATATATACCTACATGTCCCTTTAGTCCCAAAAAGGATAAGTTATAGGGTTTAAGGAAGGGAAACATGGTTAGTGGTCATACTTACTGTATTGGTCTAAGTATTGAACATTGTGTGAGATGATTAGACTAATAAAATAGGACAAAAGGACGAAAAAATAGTCCATAAATGAGATTAATCATTCATATAATTATATATAGGTCATTTTGACTCTCAAAACAAATAACTAAAGTTGGATTATGTAATAATGCTTCAAGATGACTATGATGAAGATGGCATAATATAACATAATGAAATAAGTTAAAATTACTATGAGAGGATCTTGGATGACCTTATGAGGTATTATGGAAATTTAAGTAGTTATAACCATTAGATATATATCTATAAAGGTCACTTTGCAAGAAAATAAATACAATCATAATTGACTATCAACAAGGTTATGTCAAGAGAAAGTCATACTTAATGAGAGGTTTGATATAGTTTTAGATACCCAATATGATTTAAGGAGAGTATATATGATGATTAAAACTCTAAATCATGATAATAATTATGTAAAAATGGAAATGAAGGTTTACATAAGGACAAATTTCAATCATATTTGTAAACCTTATACACAGTCAACAATCCAGAAGTTTGCCTTGGAGTTTTAAAGGTTTGAAGGTACCATAAGAATCATCTGGACTTAAAACTTTGTATAGAGTTTCCTCATGACCTAGTTAAAAACATAATATATATTTTTTAATGATAACATAAGGAAAACATACTCTATTTTGTCTTATAGGTAGGTCACTTTTAGGCAAACATGAATGCAAATAATGGTGAGAAAGTGAACAAAAGGAGTGTTGGTTGTCTTGGGAACACTTTATGACACTTTAAGATGATGTAATAAGGTTTATTTAGTGTGAAATAGAATTAATTAATCCTAATAAACTTGAGAAACAACTCATAAGTGGTGGTGAGTGATCATTTTTAGTCAAACCTCACTAGCCTTAACTAGGCTTATTGCTTAAAAGGAGGTCCAAATTCATTTCTATCACTAAATAAGAGTTCAAAATCATTATAAAATTAAAATTAAAATTAATTATGTGTTTTTTAACCTTTTTTTATATATATCTTCATGAAAAAGTCATATTTTGGCTTAAGCCCATCACAAGATGTACATAATGTAGGAATCAACTTGAGAGGCCAAGTTTGGATGCTCACACCAGCATAGAGGTTTAGAATGGTACCTCAAGGAGTTAGGGTATGTTATATTAGGTCTTTAATTTCCAATTTTTTGTAATTTTTTTAGAGGTTGGACCTCATAATTTTATGAATCATCTTTAAGGGTGAAAACTATCAAAAACCCTCCAAAAACCCCAATTTATACCTATTTGTAGAGATTGAGTTGTAAACCCCCAAAATTTAAATATTTTTATCCTAAAACCTACCAAAAATTATTTTGGACTCTCATAGGTTCCTCTACATGAAATTTTTATGTACCTTCACTTGTACAAAATAGTACAAAAGCTATGCTTTTCTTGTTTTGAGCTAAAATGAAGGTTCCAAGGAGTGGAGAAAGATCCCAATTATTGTGGAATGTATCTTGGGACTTGTTTTACCTATAAAAGATCAAAAAATATAATAAATTTATCATAGGTGTCTAAACCATTCAATCTTTTTGGGCCAGTCAAAAAATGCCTCAAAAAGACAAGCCTTCCAATGGCCATTTCATGGTTTTAGTACCCCCACAATGTTCCAAACCACAAAAATATAAATGGATAATGGTGAAATAATGGGTAAATTAAATAATTTTTTTATAAGTTTCACACATGTGTGATATTATAGCATCAAGATTTATCTTTCTAGGCCTAGGAGGGCTAATTAAGTCTAATTTGGATATGAGAAGGTGCTAGAAAAGACATATACACTTGGAGTTGGTCAAAAAAAATTATCATAAGATTTAAGAGGATATACAGTACATACAAATGTTATTATTTTATCATCATCATCTTTATATTCTCCCAGACAAGGAGATTTATAGAAACAAGGCTACAAGGAACTCATGGGAAGTGCATAGTTTTGGTGTTGTTCTAGGTTTTATTATTTATTTGATGTATTGAATTACCTTATCCTAGTCAAGGTGTGATATTTATAAGTCCTCCATAGTGGATATGTGTAGTGTTGAATCAATTTTTAAGAAAAGACCAACTTTTTCTTCTATGCCTTAGTGAAAAATGAGAGTTTTATGGAGCTAGAAGACTAAATCAAATAATATATCCCATCTTAAAGCCTTGGAAAGATATTAAATGATATAATACACCAAATTTGGAATGTTAATAAGTTATAAGAATGATTACTTGAAATTTTAAATAGTTTGAAAAGGTCCAAAAGATCTAATAGGACTCTTCTTCATTCTTATGCGAAGCTTCAAGAAATAAGTCAAACTTAGATTAAAAAGTTTCTAAGAGTCCTATCAAGTTGGGAAAATAGATTTAAAAATTTTATGTAGTTGAATAAGACTCATTCATATGAATTGAATACCTATGTTCAAGGGGGAACTTCTCCAAGAATACAGTAAGGTTATATAAAGATTTAGGCACATATGTTGGTCAAACACCACCAATCATGGAGGAAGACCTATTCAAGCTTTTAAAACACTTGATACATGAAAAAATATATAATATTACATATTATTAAGTAAAATGAATAAAATAAATAATACATTGGGTTTTGAAGAAGACAAAGTGAAGGCTTTGTTTCCTAGTTTTAGGGCCTCTTATCTCCCTCTCTCTCCTCTATCTCAATTATCTATATGTAAGATAGTTTTTAGAATTTTAATGGATCCTTAACCTAATTTTTGGAAAATCCATTCTCAAAAAACATTTGTATTTACCTAATTTTATGAATAATATAGAATTCATACCTCTCCAAAGCTTTATTTAGTGTATTTTCATCGTTTGTTGATAGATGATAGTGATAATTCTTGCTTCCTCTCTTCTTGTCCTTTCCTATTTGCCTATTTGTAGTTGTTATATCATCCCTATAATTTTTATAGTTTTCTCTACTCATCTTCTTTGTATGGTAGGTATAATATTTCTTTAGTGTCTTTGAGAGACCTTTTGAATAGGTGCATCAGATCATGCATCAAGCATAAGCCTTTGTGTGAAAAATTTATGTTAAGAAGCTATCATTTGAAAAAATTAATCATGTTTATGTTTGTATACATCCTTTTAGTGCATAAAACATAAGTGGAGGGCCCATTTTGGTGTATCACCCTAGTTAGATAGGTTTTCCTTTTAGATTTCTTTCTTCCCTTTTCCCCTACAAGCTGATAGTGTAGAGTAGTGATCCTAACTGATACATCAAGGGGAGATAGCCCTTATAATATAGAGATTCAATCCACATATTATGCCAACCATATCCTAAGATTATTTCCATATTACTTCAGAATATAAAGAGGCCTAAAACTACCTTCATAAGGGTGCAAGTCTAGAAGACAATAGGACTAAGGTGAAATAGACTTTTTTAAGAGAGTAAAACTACCTAAAATAAAGGACCAACTAAGAGATGATATACATTTACATGAACAAGTAAACGTATTATTTTCAATTTTGTCAAATCACTTGTTATGTATACAAAATAAGGAGAGTTTAGACTACTTTGTTGAGAAAGTGACCACGTTAAAAGCATTGGTTATGGAGAGAGAAAATAATGATTAGGTATAGAGTGAATAACAATAAGATAAGGATAAAGAGGTTTAATGCATTGTAGAGGAGAAGGTGGAACCATCAGAAAAAACTCAACAAATAATAAACCTAAGCATAGCGAGAATAACCATACAATACAAGAGAGAGATTGTCAAAAGGACAAGAAAGAGATTATTTTCATTAATTTGTGTGTGCCATGTGTAGTTTGGTTGTAAGAGAACACTAAAAATTTGAATATGATCATGTTGAAGATGAAAGTACAAGAATATGACATCAAAGGAGGAAGAAAAAGAGATAAAAATAAAGGAGGAGCCATCATGGGATTCAACAAGCATCACAAAGGCCTATATGTCTCAAATAGGACATGGGATCCTGGAGGTGTCCTTAAGTAAATAGTGTTGAACAATAAAATCAAAGTTTAAGAAGTTATAACTTTTTGGGAAAGTTTTAATTCACTCCTTGGTAGTATGATGTAGGAGCATCAACACATTTTGTAAATATTAATTTCTTCAAGTGTTTAGAGTCTTTTAAGAGTTCTCATAGTCTGTAGCAATCAAATTTTGATGTTATGTCTTGGTTAAATTTGAATTTGGACCATTGGGGATTTTTTGAGCTAAATGGCCAATCAAATATTTGAAATGTTTTGTATTATTTCTCTAATGTTGTGATGTTGTAAAAGGTACAAGTTTTATGACCTTGTGTCATTAGGGATATTAAGAATAATTAGTGTTTTTAGAAGTTTTAGGTGGTTAAAGGACATTCCCAAGATATAAGAGGGAGTTAGTAGTTAGTTGAAGTAGTTATATGAGTTTTTTATTAAATATTTTTTTTTGGCATTTCAAATATTCATTCAATGCAAGAGAACATGATATGGTTTGGATTTGAGGAGTAAGTATTATTAACACCCAAATAATATATTTAGATAATTTTTTGTTTGAATAAAAAACTGGTTGCAAACTTTATAATTCATGTACATGTCTAGTAAAAGTGGACTAAGGAAGATTGATCAGAGATAGAGTGTTCCAAGAAAGCTCCAAAAATATTAGGGTTAAAATTATTCATGGTTTTTGGTGTGGGTTTGTTAAAGCACTGCAAACAGAAACCCTACACATTTCCATAGTTGTTAATTGTGAGAAGTTTGCTTTGTGAAGAATGATATAAGAGTATTGTGCTTGAAGTAGAATGTACATTAGTAAGTGTTTATTGTATTCATTGATAGTTTTTTTTACTTTAAGTGAATTTTTTTATTCCATTTTTACAAACTTAATGGTATACCCTATTGAACCTGAGTAAGCATAGGTAGTAATCAAGCAGAGTGTGGTAAGGAGTTAGTAAATGTATCACAATGAATAGTTATTGGTTCCAAGGAGTGAGTATAGTTTTTGAGTAGCTTTCTAAACCCTAAGTATAGTTTGGATAATAATGTTGAATATTTAGAGAAAAATATATTCCTCCCTTTGACCTACAATAGTGACTATGTGCTTACATTGAAATAATGTTTGATGTTAATCTATGGAATAAAATGTCTATGTAAGAAAGAAAAGTATGGTAAGGGTGAGTTAGGGTACCATAGTCCCTCAAAAAGTTTAATATATGTTTTAAACCCCTCATAAAATGTATTATCCCAAACAAAGAGATCTCAGGTTACACAAGATGTGTAAACCCTGTAGTTAGGTTTTCTTTACAAAAACTTGGTCATTAGTTAATGTGTACGTATCCATACTGTAATAAGGGAATGAGTTGAAATAGGGATATACTAAGACCTAATTATCTTAATAATGATCTAAAAAGGTATAAAATAAATCCCTCCAATAATAATTGGGTCTATTAAATTCATGGACAAATAGTACCAAGTAGAGGGTATGTGAAACAATTATTGGTTCCTTAAATTTCATTCGTACAACTCCATACTAAGTCATTAAACCATAAAAAGGATACTAGGGCATGTATCTAAGTAAGTAGAGTTAGAAGAGTGTGTAAGGGTGATTATAAGCCTTGGAAAGTAGGTATATTGGATCAAGGTGTATTAAAGGATTTTAAGAAGCATGACCAAGATGTCAAGGACCTAAACTAATTCTATGAACCTCAGAACCATTTCATGAAAAGTAGACATATGAAGCCATTGGTCTAAGGGAGTGCTTTTTTAAATAATAAAAATTGACATATAAGTGGGTCAACCTTTTGAAGTATAATGCTTCTATACCTTAGCTAAATTAAAGCCAAAACTTTAACATGCATAAATTATTTAAGTCTTAAAGATTTTATCTAGTTTGGAAAGGATAGCTATGTCTTTTATGTAGCATAATTTTACTAGAGTTTTGCCTTTGCATCTTTTACCAGAAGCTTATCATAATTTATACATGAGTCCAATTAGTCTAAAATTTTATTCCAAACAAAAGTTTCAAAGACTTAGAGTTTTCATTTTTACCATTTGTCTTTTGAATAATTACTGCAACTTGTTAGAACAAATGTAGTGAAAACAAGTTGCAAAGACTTGGGTCTTCAAGATAGATCTTAAGAACAATTATTCTGTAAGCCTTTTATCTTTCATATTTATCTTATACATTCCTTGGTTTCCTTTCATAGTGCCTTGACATATAGACTTCTTATTTGGAACCTCCCTTAGCCTTTTTCCCTTAGCCTATTTATTTTCTTGTCCATTTGATTTGTTTTTACCTTAGTCAATTTCGTGACTTGTGATGGATGGGTTAGAAGAAGCCACATGTTGTCATCCCACTAACCTAGGAGTGATGAATTTTTTTTAGACATACACTCAGTCTCGGTCTAGTTGGTGAGTGGGATGTTTCCACATATCATCATCCTAGTAACCTATGATCATAGATAGGACTATACAGAGTGTGGATCATTTGAGGTAGTGATTAAGTGGAAAGTTTTCATATGGTATCATCCTAATGACCAATAATCCTAGATTTGGTTGTACAAAAGTTTTCATGTTATATTTGGTGTGAACTTGTGAATGAATTTTGAATGATAACCAAATAAACCAAGACTATGGGATTCTTAATTAGTGGATGTCACCTATTAAGTATTATGGTAGCCATGGGATTTTTGTTTATATTTGGAATGGATTTGGTTTTTATCCATGTTCAAAAGTATTTTTTTGGTTATTGTTGTGTGGTTTTTGTTGCTTTTATAAAAAAATGGGCATGATATGACGTATCCATTATATGATCACCACTATAAATTATATATTTTTTCAAATCCAAAAAACTATGTGTATGATACCTATGTATTCTATGTCATGAAAAATTGTATTTCATATAAGGTAATGTGATCAAGTTATTTCAAATCATTTATCTTATATCACACATTAAATTTTATTAACCTTTCTTGTACTTTTTGAATAAATAATCATAGATACATGTTACTTTTGAAGAATAAGATAGATAGATGAAGATGTATGTGCTTGATCAAAATGTAAGGAAATTTTTTAGATGACTCAAAAAAATATAATTATATATGATAGAATTAAGAGAAGAATAAATATATTCACAAAAAAAATTAGTAAATGAGTAGAATACTTGAATATTATGACCGGGACACTTCGAGGAGAAACCTCTACAAAAATTCAATAAGAACATAATTAATAATATGATGATCAAAGACTAACCATTAACTCCTAAATATAGTATAATTAGTCAAGGTTATTCCATAGTAAGATCATACTTATAACATTGAGAAATGCAACAAGCTAATATGAAGGTGTGTAAGCCACAAGTCAGCCACACATATTCCTAGATTCACTATAGGTTAAGGGTGTATCATTCCCCTCCCCTTCAAAACAAAATTATCCTCAACATTGAATCAAATTAGGATGTTGTTGTATGAAGGCTTCATCCTTCCATGTTACATCTTCAGAATGTAGGTTGTTGCATTTCATCAAATACTACTTAATGGCTTTAGATTGTAGTTACTTAGTGCACATGTGAAGGATCTTCTTAGGCTCTATAATGACTCAGTCTTTTTCATCCAATTCAAGTAACTCAATTTGAGTGGAAAATATATGTCCAATTACTTTTTATAGTCAAGATACATGGAATACTAGATGCATGTAAGTACCTAGGGGTAATTCTAGCTTTTAATCCACACTACCAATTTTTTGAGTCCTTCCCAAATTAAATCTTTCTTGATTCTATGACATGTTTTTAGAAATTCTAAGTGACCTCCAAGTAAAAAAGCATGAAGTTCCTAAATAATTTTATGTTTGAGGAGAGAATACTTACAAAGGTTTAATCTATTTAATCTATATTTATGCCATAATGTGGTCCCTTTCCATGTAAATTTTTTAGATTCATTAGAACCTTGATGAATATTGTGAATCAAATCCTTAGTAGAACTATCATTCTCCCATTCTGATCTTACTTCCTCTACCCAATATGCCTACCACATGGCCATGGTGCATAAAAATGACTCAACTAATTCATCATGTTGATAGAGGTCATCTACCACCACATTCTCTTTACTTTATTATACACTAGTTTAAAAACATATCCTAACATTTTAGTTACCCATTTTTGTTTTTCTTTAGATGACAAGAATTTTTATAAAAACTATTTTATGCTCTCATGATTATTCTTTACTTTAAAGTGAAGACCCATCAAATAAGGTCTCCCTTGCTTCACTACATGTAGAATATCCATAATCTCTTTCTCATATATTGGTTTGATCCTATTTTTTCCCTGGAGTTGGAAATTTTCAAATTCCAGTGGTTTGAATTATTATATGAGTATAACCCCCATGCCATATGCCAATTCTTCACATTCCACTACAATTTTTATTTAAATGAGGAGTACCCAAAATTGTAGTTCTGCACATAACCATTTTTAACTATTCAAATGCCTTGGTAACTAATTTAGTCCACTATAAGGAGTATTTATTTAGAAAAAATGTGAGTGTGGATGTAATTATACCATAATTTTTGACAAGCTTATGATATTAAATGATATTAACTAGTTATCCCTAGAAAGCCATATAGGTTCTTTAGGGCCTTAGGAACCTACCACTCCATCATCGCTAGGATTTTCTAAGAATAAAATTTCACTAATTAATGTCAAATAATATGATTGAATTAATCCACCTCATGGACACCAAAATCACATTTGGAACATTTGGCATAATTTGATGTTGTTCTAGAACATAAAGAACCCATTTTTCATGCTTCAAATGGTCTTCCTAATTTTTGTTGTATATGAGGATATCATCAATAGACACTAATACAAACTTTCTCAAAAATGGACTAAAAATAGTATTCATAAAACTCTAAAATGTAGATGGTGTATTTTTTAGGCCAAAAGGCATGACCATAAATTCATAATAGCCTTCATGAGTTATAAAATATATTTTATATAAGTCCTCATTGTAGATGTAAATCTGATGATATCTAGAGCAAAGATATAACTTGGTAAAATAAATAGAACCATGTAATTCATCTAGTAAATCATGAATTACTAGAATAGGAAACTTATCTTTTATGATGTATTTGTTGATTTCTCTATAGTCTGGGCACATCCTCTAACTATCATCCTTATTTTGTACCATGACCACTAGGGAAGAATATTCACTTTGACTATCTAAAATGATTCTGGCCTCTAACTTCTCTTGTACCATATTTTCAATTTTACTCTTTTAGGTATATGAATTATTCTAGGGTATAATATTTGGTGGTGTATTTCCTAGAATGAGTCTGATGAGATGATCATATGCATGACTTAGAGGAAGTCCTTCCTTTTGGCATGTCACCAAAAACAACATAATGGTCATCAAACACTTTTTGCAAATTAGGACGTGTATAATCCTTGGTTGGTTGAACCTCCATGGAAAATAAGAATGTCATAAAACCTTCTACACTTTTTCTAAGAATATTCATCATTTAGTAATAAATAACTAGTTATGGAGAATTTTCCCATAATCCATATAGTTCAAAAATCCTTCTTTCTAAATAGAACCTCGTGAAAAATTCTTGTAAATTTATCTCAATAGTGCCCAAAGTGGTGAGCCATTTCACTCCTAAAATAATGTTAGATCTTCCCATGGGAATAAAAAACATAAGGGAATCTAATAAATAGTCTCCCATAACAAGCTTAATATTATAGAATTTTCTAGAATAGTTGACTATACCACCATCTACAATCATGACCTACATGTCTAGAGATAGGTAAATGAAATAATTCAAATGAACATCCAAGTTAATATTAATAAAGTTGTGTGTACTCCTAGAGTCAATTAACATAGTCACCTTTTATTTTTTTAGGAACCCCACCACCCTAAGAGTTTGAAGAGTATTAATGCCTGACAGTGCTTGAAGGGAAACAATAGGTTGGGAATATTCAGATTGATCCTCAAGCTCTTTTAACCCTTCCCATGAAGCCTCCTAATATTCTTCCTCCTCATTTTCAATGTCAATGTAAAATAACTTCTTTTCAACACATAAATTCCTTTTGTTCCATTTGTTACCACAACCAAAACTTAAACCTTTTTCAAACTTTTATTCCACTTTATGAGGTGTCAATTTATTATGATATTGAAAAGATGATGTTAGGAAGGTGTATTCACAAACATTGGTAAAATTTATTTATCTAATCAACTCTTTTTCCATAGCCATGTATGCCCTTGGTAAGGCCTCATATATAGTGCTCAAATGAAACACACAAACCTCTAATTAGATGTTATTTTTTAGGCCACCCAAAAAAAGGTCTATTAAATTTTCCTTAGTGATGTTTGCCATACATAAGGAGAGATTCTAAAATTGATGAATGTAGTCCTTAAAAGTCCCAATTTCATGTAACTTGGATAGATAACTAAAGTAGTTTTTAGAGACATTGTTGTAATAGTAGAGCTATAAATCCTCAAAAAATATTGACCATGAAACTAAGAAACCCTTATTTTTATATTGAGCACACAACCGATGATACCAAATGAGTGTCATAGGTTCCAGATATAGAGAGGCCATAACCACTTTTTATAAACATGGAGTTTGACATAGATAAAATAAATTTTCAATTTGAGTGAGCCAAGTGAGTGAATAATTACAATAAAACTTGTGTAGGTTCAATTTTAGAAACATCATCTTAGGTCTAGAATTGGTGTTGGTATTGTTTGGAGGAGGAAAACCAAATTAAAGTGGTGGAGGTTTATTTTATAGTGGTTGAGTTGACAAGTTGGCCAATTGACCAAATATATTTTGTAATTGACCCATCAAACTATTCAAGTCCTTTTTCAAACCTGTAATGTCCCCTTGAATAGTATAAAAATAATATTCTTTTCACAATTCCCTACAACTCTAACTTCAGTTTTTGAACTACCTCTGAAATAGATGGATAAAAAATTATACATTTAATGTCATCTTTATGAGGATTTTTTAGAGTTTCTTTCCCTTTCCTATGTCTACAAGTGTTTGAACCAACCATGCACAAACCCTAGGATGGTTTTATCCCTAAAATAGATGTACTAGTGGAATACACCATTGTGATCATCTTATTAAGATGAATCCAACTACTACTGTTATGCATAAGGGTGAAATTTTGACCCAAAAAAGTGTACTAGTAGAATATACAATTGTGATCATCTCAAAGAGATGAATCCAATAACCACTAATTTGCACAAGGTAAAAAAAATTAAAAACTTTTTTTAACCCAAAAAAAATGTTTTTTTTCAAAAAACATCACACAAAAAAAATACAGTGATGAAAAAAATAAATCCCTCCTAGATCACAACTTATGTTTTTTGGCCTTCTAGTGCTCAGGGCACTAGATCCAAAAAAAGAATTGCAACATAGAAACTTTCCCAAATCAAAGATCTAATAACACTCATAATTAAATTACTTAGATGATTTGTAAAAATAGAATTATATATGGTATAATTAAGAGAATAATAAGTAGATCCATAAAAATAATTGGCAAAAGAAAAGAATAATTAAATATTATTACTGACCCACTTTAAGGGGTAAACCTCTGTAATAATGTAATAAGAATAGAATTCATAATATGATGATGATATACTAACCACTACCTCCAATATATACTCTACTTATCCATGGTTATTCCTTAGGCTGACCATACTAATAACATCAAGAAATGCAACAAGCTAATATGAAGTTGCGTAAGCCACACATATCCCTAGATGTATTATAGGTTAAGGGTGTAGCATAAAACTAGCATAATATGGATTTTTTTATATGTTTTATTATTTTACCATATTGTGATATTTTAATTGAAATACTAATTTTTATTTTTGAAATTATTATTTTGACTTTATCATAGAGATGATTTTATCCTTAAGGGATTCACAAGCACAAACACTAGGTACTTATGGTTGAATATGGATATAAACATCATTAAGAGGATATGTAGGAGGTACTTTTGATATAATTTCATGTTAGGTTCACCAATTTTTTAACTATCTAAAATTTAATTAATTGTGATAATTAACCCTATTTATGATAAATAAATAAAATAAGGTAGAATATTGTTAAAACACTTTTAAACAATAGATTAAACAAAAAAAATTGAATTAAATAAAATGAAATGATTGTAAACAAGAATAACTCTAAAAAATCATTATAAAAAGAGTTGGTTTTGTTCACTTGTTGTCTTTAAGCTGGTAGAAGAAATGAATAGGAATATAGGAACATTTCTTGTAGAAACCCAAAAATTAAACTTGATAGAAGAACGAGTTCAAAACCATCTAATTGAGTTAAAAATGTTTGATACCCATGACCCAAACCTAATTTATTGACCATTTACATAACATAATTATATTAGATAACAATTTTATGTATAAGCTAGATTTAGGTTTGTGTGTATAAATTTGACCTTTGGGCATATGTGAAAGACCTATAAATAGCTTTTTAGAGATTAAAACCCTAGTATGGTTTTGAAGTGCTTGAGGGCATAAAAATAGAAAAGGGTAAAGTATAATTGGGTTGATATGATCTCAATCACCCATGTGATGACTAAATGCGACCTACATATCTAATACTTCAAAAGAGAGAATTTAAAAACACATAGTTCTCCCACTTATAGTACTTTGTGTAAGTTTTCTCCTTTGATTAAGTTTTAAAATATATAAATGTATAAAACACTTGATTATGATTTTATTTAGGCCTAGTAAAATAATTTTTTTTCTTGTATAAGGACTACTTGTGATTATTAGAATTAGAATTTGGAATAATATGGACCTTTTTCTCAATGTGTAGTAATGAAAATGTGCCTCTATATTAGAATTTCTAAGTTGAATAATGGGTACCTTAAAATTTTTTTAGAGTAATCCAAAGTGGGAAATCATATGATTGAAATCATAGAAACATAAAAGATAACCCAAAATGGGGGGTGACAGAATTTGAATGGAACTAGTCTCTTGTTGTGAGTTCAAAGATAACCTGTTGGTATGACATTACTACAAAGAGGGTGGGATTAGTCCCTACCTAGAGAGGCTCAATGGGTTTGATGAAAACATGTCTAAGCAATTCATGAGGTCTTGGTTAAACCAATGAGTCACTATTGGAGGAATTAGCTTTGAGATTTCTGAAAAGGTGATAGCTATGGCTATAGGCATGTCCACATAGGGGATGAAGCTACAAAGGAAAACAAAAATCATGGACCTCTCCAGCCAAAAGCTATTTTTGGGAGAAGGTGAAGAACTTACTCCTTACCAAGGAGGATTTGATAGAGTTAAATTACCTATGTTGTGGGATAGAGTGTGCTTCATCCTCATGAAGTATTTCACGCTGAAAGGATGATTCACCAGGATCTATAATTATCATCTCTCCCTTTTAAATAATTTTAGGCATAATGCTCTCATCAGTTTTCCCTTTTATTTGCTCTCCTCCCTAGAACATTATGTCCTTAGTCTGAGATCAAAATTGGAAAAAAAACTTGATATGACTCCTATCCCCCTCCATCAGGGCCTCATTTTCTATTTGTATAATTTCCACCATGCCATTAAGCCATCCAAGACTATTACAATTGATAGTGAGGATATTTATTCTAACCCTTTGGCTGGTGATGCTATTGATGAGCCCTATCTTTCCCCTATTTCTACCAAAACTAAAGAAGTCTCCTTTTTTACTCCTGAGGAGACCCCAGTTGACACCCCTAGCTCCTTTGTGAGCATGAAGGGAAAGAAAAGGAAGTTTTATGTTGGTGAAGAGAGTATTGGGGGGACCAATGTGGGGACCCATAAAAATCCTAGTAGGACCATTGGGGGTCAAGGTGTTAAATCCCATATGTCCACTAAGGTTAGTAAGGAGGGCCTCTCCTCAGGAGTTCAACGATTAGGGCAGATTGCTAGCAAACCTGCTCTTAAGGCTAGGCTTATTGACTATTTAGAGAGTGCCTTAGAGGAAGCCACCGAGGAGGAAGAGTACAAGGAATTATAAGTTTGGCAAATCTCTGAGGATACTGAAGGTAAGTAGGAGACAAGAGAATTTGAGGCTACTATGGAGGATGGTGCTGACATTGTAGAAAATGCTAACAAAGAGGGAAAAATGTATGTGGAGAAATATGATGAGGAAACTGAAACCGAGATTTGTTTGAAAGCTAAAATTCCTACCCTAAAGGGTCACATCCATAAACTGAAGCAAAACTTTACCATGGGGCTCTAGAATTATATTCTCCTAAACATGTTTATGCTACAAGAATTGGGTAATACTGCTTCTATTGTCAATGTAGAGAACACTGAGAAATTGAATGACCTCATCAAATCTATGATTATGTAAGGAGACATTTCTCTGTCTATCATTTTTCTTGTTCTTGTTTTATTTTAGTTTGTTGTGTCTGTTGGTACACTGATTGTGTTATTCCTATCGTAAGGCATCTTTTATGTTGATTGCCTTTGTGGTTCCTCTACTTCTATAAGGGTTCAGCCCCTAGTATGCCACCTTATATAATCAAAAACATAGAAGATGACATAATAGATGATTTAAATTTTAAATATGACCATTAAAATATAAGGGTTAGGAATATCATAGAGGGGTTAGTACCACTTTCCAATCGTGATCCAAAGTAGAAAATTTTGATCCATAGGGAAAAGTGTTGGTTTTTGGGTTTGGGTCCATTTGAACACGTGTTTAGGGAATTTTTTATCTTATAAAATATTTATTTAGGTGACAGATGACATATTAGAAAATAAAAATGTCTTCACAATTGTTGAGAATAGGCCATGGTGTCAAAATAGGTCTAAATTAAGTGTACAAGTTAATTAAAGTGAAGAAATGGATAAAAATACCATGATCAAGTATACATGACAAAATTTAGGTGTCTACACATATAATCACAAGACGTAGAATAGATAATTTTGATGCATTAAAAAATAGATTAAAATATACATGAATGAAGGCATTACTAAGTTAATAAATATTTAATAAGAAATTGAATTAAGATCTACAAATATGCCATTTATAACTAAAACAATAAAAAATTTCCTCGACAAGAGGATTTTATAATTACAACACATAAAATATTCTTATAAAAATATATTTATATTA
>JARHVA010003230.1:1077500-1102500 GCA_037957365.1 Torreya grandis
CCTTCATAGGATCACCATGTCTTCTTAGGGCCACATGGTCCTGGTATTAATACTTCCATCACTTTGGGCTCCCAACTTTCTATGATTATGCTAAGTTGTGTAATCCTAGGCACTTAGAGGCATATAGATTTTACATTGTTAGTTCAGTCCCTAACCACTAAGCGTCTAGGGTGGATCCAAGTATAAAAATATTTGGGCCTCAGGGTCATGGGGAATTAAATATCCCATTGAAATTATACTATGATAGGTCACCAAAATCATTTCATGTGGTATGATCTTAAGGTTTAATGGATTTAAAAACACTTAGTCATTTTTCAAAAAGATTTAACTACAGATCTATTTGTTGACAAGATTTAGATGTGTGGAAGGATCCGTGGGGCCCCAAGAATTTTTTTTTTTAAACCTATGAGAAAATAATAAGATTTAATAAGTAAATATTTTTTAGGAAGTCAAGATTTTAAAAGTGAATTTTATGTGAGAAATAATCAATTAATATAGGAATCAAAACTAGTCATTTGTAAAAAAAAAATATGCCCAAAATATTCATAGGTTAAAGTCTATAACAAATTGATTTAAAAAAATGGGAAATAGACTTTATTCATGAATAGGAATAGATTATCATGATTATTCAATATTTAATTATGTCTCAAATTAATCATTAAAAATACTAAACCAATGACTATGAAAATCATAATTGTGAGTTATATTATCAAAATAAAGCCATAAAAGTGTTCCAAAAGGTAGATGAGCTTGATGAAATCCTATCTCTGCATTAAAATGGGTGAATAATGAAGCATTTATCATGTAATGAGACTTTGTAGGCTTAAAATAAACCTACAAGTTAGAATTTGATGGTCATAGATAAAATCTTACACTAAATTGATCAAAATTTAAAGTCATTAGAAACAAGCATGAATCAGTCATTTGTAAATTAGCATATAGCTAACTACTAATCAGGGAAGAGTTCAAGCATAAATATCAAAATATATTTGAAGAGGTCCTCTAAACTAGGTAAATAAAGATTTAGTTCATAAGAAAGAGAACCCCTATTTTCATCTAAAAAATGGGGCATGTTGGTGAAAGAGAAAAATAGTTTTCATTTCCCTTTAAACTTATCAGATCTAAAGTCATAATGGTCATGAATATTTAAATCATTCATTTATTATACACTGAGTAAAATTTAGATGAAATATACTATAGAACTTTTAGTCATGATGGGATCATGAAAATGTTTCATTACCTTTCAATCATTCATTTTTTACCATGGAGTGAACTTGATAAAATTGGATCAAAGTTATACAATTGAATCTACAAGTTATCTACAATCTTTTATTCATTTGTAAAATTTAGTGAACCCATCATGTGATTGATATTTATTTTTCTAGTAGCTATTTGGGTTTAGTACATCCTATAATTCTCCCCATATTTATGAGGGTTGGTGCATTTTGTCTTCCCAACCTAATGACATGAATAATTAAAAAAATAGGAAATAGTTACCCAAACTCTTAATGTACTTAACAACATAGCATTATTTCAAAAAAAATACAAGGGAAACATGGTTTTAACACACATAGGTGTACTCTTTCCTTGCTATTTTATTTCAAAATTCAATTTTATATTTCAAATATCAATCCATGGAAATTAACTAATAAATTTTTGTTATATGTTTTTATATTCAGTGACTTGCATAATTGGAACTTCCTATCAAATAAAGAGTATGTTGTACACAATTCGGTACTTTTTTTTACTTTTACTATATCATTTCAGATTTTTAGATACTAAAATATGATATTAATTTTAAAATGAAATGTTTGATGCACATGTGACACATGACTTAAGTGGACAAATATGGTCCTAATCCTCCATTATCTCACCCCTGCATCCTACCTTATGAGTTTAATTCTTGCACTCTAATATTAAACACTTAAAGGAACCTCATTTTAATACCTCTCATGTTGATATACTATTCTATATTATAATTTGTATGTTAGTAACTTTTGGTATCCCACAAAATATGTCAAAATTAAAAAGTTATTCCATCCTTGTGTGAATAGTTAAACATTTACATTTATACTAGGATAGTTTAAGTAAATTTAATTTATCTAATATTAGTTATAAATAATATAAGATTATAAAATTTAGATTAAAAATTGTTAAATTTGAATATGAAAAATAAGTGGGGCATAGGCATTGTACGAAGGTTATGAACTCTACGTTGAAGTATTTATAGGTAGAGTGTGTAATTAATTTTGTAACCTATTATTCTAACCTAGGTTTGTGTTTAACCCTAATTTAGAATAGGATCCTACTTAAGTAGATAGGTTGAAGGATATATAGATGATATAGAACAAGTGTGAATATCATATCTACAATAGACCAATTAATGTTCAAAATTTAGATGTACCATATACTGAATTTACTAAACTAAGATAATTTATAAATGGAAAGTACCAGTATGCTAGATACATAAATGACATAAAATAAGGTAATTATATAGTTTTGATGCCAATGTAGATCTGGATATATAACAATATGAAATTAGGATAGAATACATTTCTAGAATAGTTGTTATATTTTAGATCTGGTGCATCTAGCTCTCTAGATAGTTGCATCAGCCCTAAATGGTTATGTCAACACTACTATCTAGGTTCAAAACTAGTGTCATATATGAAACATAAGTTGAAACATGATGTGACCATATGGATGATTCGAGGTTTGAATTTACCTTTGCTCTAGTGAATTCTGATCTGTGTTATGGACTATCACTCTTGGTGAAATGTCAAAACCCTAGATTTCCATCTTCAATGAGAGCTTGGGGAAAAATGGGATATTGGGCATATGGTGTTGAGATAACCTAAAATCACATCATTATCAAAGGGAATTGTCTACATATTTATTTATCTTTAATATGTCCTCAAACTCATATAGTTCTCCTCTATGTGTTGGATTGTGTGTGAATCATGCAATGGGTGTAAAGTAAGTACAACAATGCCCTGACTTGTAACTTTGTAAATTATACATTATGATTACTCCATTAGTAATTCATACCTATAGCTAGGTTGTTTCTTTTAATTATATCATAATAGTGTAGAATATGAAATATTTTGATAAACTGAGTGTTTATTGGGTGATATTTTGGTATGATTACTAAGTGAGGCATGAATGAGATTTGATATTGCATTTATTCAAATCTTATCAAGAGATAACTCACTTTAAATATATTAGGCTGACCATTGTAATATGTTTCATTTCAAAATTGAATGACTTTAGGGAAATGGAAAATTATGTTGTGTTAGGATAGTAATGTCGACACTATTGTCTATCTTGGACATTAGTGTCTATAGAGTAGAAAAATAGGTATAGGATCAAAACTTACAAAAGAGTAAGACAAGTAAGTTTTAAGCATTTTAGGTAAGATAAGATGTTTGTGTCATCAATATAATGTTATTTGGATCAAGAAATAGGCCAAAGGGCATAAGATAGAGCAAATGTGAGGCTTTCAAAAGCAAGGCATGTGTATAAATAAAAGGAACAACCAAGGTTTGTGTTTTCTAAGTGTACTAAACTAAGGTGCAACATAATTATAAAAGATCATCTACATTTTCCCAACTTTAATCTAGTAATGAAATTTATAGTTTAAAGGAAAGGAATAAGTACCTAGGTGTATATGCACACCTTGTCTTTGCTTGAGTTGAATTTGAGTTATTATTATTTAAATAACATAAAACCAAGATCATGTTATAGTGTAAAATTAGTTCACATAATTTAGGATAAAATTACTTTAAATATATTGAAATTAAAAGAGAGGTTTAGGAGTAAGCTTCTATTTCGATGTAATCACCATACCTATTTGTAATTTGTTTTGTAAAATAAGTATAATTATAAGGATATAAAACTAATATTAGGATAAATATATGTAAATATTAAAGTGTATGTATCCAAGGAGATAGAGATAGAGATATTGGAAGGTACATGCCCGTAACTTTGGAACAAATGTGAGTTGACACTTGGTAGTTAAGATTAATTCAATCATGCACTTGAAATGTAGTGAGATGAGATGACTAATTCCAACCTATAAACTTGGAAATATTGAGTGATTTAATCACCTCAACCATACCAAAAGGTGAACCAACTACTTTAGTATACTAGTTTGATAAAGTCCATATAATTCCATGGGGTATTGATACATGTAATGGTTTTGAAATTTTAAATTGATTTGGATTTTACAATATTAGAAACAAGTTTAATATCATATGAATATTATATTGTATTATATTGAAACTATGTATAACAATGGTACCATGTTTGGAAGCTTTCTACAAATGTGTATCTAAGTCATATATCTATGTGCGTTGGCCTATTTAGATAATTATATAAGTGTGGATGACATGCTTCCAAATCAAGCCCCATTATATATTGAGAAATATATAATTGATACAAGTACCATTTTGGAGGATATGTTTACAAAATGTGACCCCATTATCAAATAGAGTTATTGAATACTGAATAGGTGTGGATAACATGCTTCCAAAGAATGCCCCCATTGAATCTATGAATTGATATAAGTAATTAATGATAAAAAAGTGTGGATAACATGCTTCTAAATCATTCCCACATTGAATATAAAAATTTTAAATGTGTGGAAGACATTTCCATATGACTTTTCCCTATCAAATCTACAAAAATGTATAAGTACCATAATACTTAATGAGTATGGAGAACATGCTTCCAAAGCATGCCCCCACTAAATCTAAATACTCTGAATGTGTGGAATCCATGTCCATATGACTTGATTCTAAATAATATGCCCCTATTTGAGGTGAGGTAAAAATAATACCTAGATACTACCTCATATCAAAAAGGTAATACAACTGTAAAATCTATGAATATAACCATGTAGTAGATAGAAGTAAATATGTCTAGGTAAATATATCATTGAAGTGTATAGAACTAGTGTGATCACATGTACACCTAAGATGAATGATAAATATCATGGAAAAATCTAGATAGTAATGATACAATCTCAATAAGGAAACAAGTACACATACAAGATCATTAAAAATCAAGTCAAAAAGCAATGATACAATGATATCACAAATAAGGGGCATGTTCAAATACCATAAAATCATATGGACATGACTTAATCTAGTGTCCACAATGTAAGGAATGAAATATTAAAACGTCCATACAATAATAAATATCATATTCAAATGTACTAGAATTAAAATGTAGGCACATGGGCCACATAAAATGAAGCATATTCAAATGCTTAAACAAGAAAGACAACAAGGAAAAATACTCAAGGAAGTGTATAAAGTAAAGCTTAAGTAACTAGCATAAACATGGCATAGTATCCCAAGGATAAAATGTGTTATCAAGAAACATCAAGTTCATAGCATATCAAGTACCCTGTGTAATATATAAGAATGGATAATAGGCATGTATAATTACATATGTAAGCTCAAACATGATAGTGTAGAGTGATCATTGAATCAAATGAGCTATTACTATCAAGATCATATAATATGGATGCCCCCAACATAGTGGTGGTGTGAGTAAAGGGAAATAAAAACATCTATAAGTGTATAGAATCATTTATCTATGTAGGCATGTATACGTGTATGTAGCAATAAATGATATGTTATCCCTCAACATGGAACAAACACATAGATGCCAAGAATCCAATAGAACATGTAGGTGCCAAAAATGTTTTCAAATTTTTGAATGTTTTGATTTTTTTGGTATTTTTTAAGATTTTTGGATGATGAGTAAAAATAATCCAATGGTGCCATCTAATAAATGGTCATAAATATATCCCCCCACTAAGAAACTTACAACTTTAAGTTGGATATTTTACATTTTGTGTCATGATTGGATAGGATTAAAAAGTACATAACATGTTCCTCTGCACATTTTACATGTGTAGTATAAGATGTAATGTTATAATTTGAATTATGTATTAATTTTACTTCATGATAAAATGATATGCCTTGTTGATTTTGGTCATTTTTAATTCTACTTGGTACATCCAAATGGATATGGATATGTGGCAGGCATAACCAAAACCCATGTTTGTATCATTTTATGACTATAAGTGATTTGTATTAGTATGCTTCCCAAAGATTCATTATAAATTACTTTTTTTTATAAGTTTGTTATATTTAATCCCATTTTTGTAATAATATTATATTACAAGTAGTTTTTGGTTGTGTAGGATCAACATGATTATACCAAAAATAAGTGTCACCCATGTATAATTTAATTACTAATTTTTTCTGGCATGGACACTTTTTATTTTATTCATTTTGAGATTGTTGCATAAGATATGTATCTTTTATTTGTATTTGATAAGGTAAACCTAGTTTTTATAGGGACTTAGAACCATAAAAAGTAATATAGAGAGTTTTAACTAGGCCCCAAATGACTGAATGAGCAAAAAAAAAGTCTAATTAGTGAAAAAAAAGACATAGAAAAATGCTTTAATTGAAGGGACCCTCTTAGGTGTCCTCCATATAATAATTATCCTTTGTTATGATAATAGACTTATCTTTAGAGGCCTTTGATTTGGTATGATTCCTGATACCCCCAGCTTGTTCACCAAGGAAAATCATCCTCAGGTGCTTCCTACCTTTTACCTAGGGGAAGGGATGCTTTGGGGGGACCCCGCTAGGGAACACTAGAGGGGGGATTTACGAGTATTATGGTATTTTAGTATTGGTTAAATGGGAAGGGGTTGGGTAGAATGTACCAACATTTTTTCCATGGCCTCTATTACCTAGTGGAGCTCATTCTAATCCTAAATCAATTTAGCCAATCGAAAACCTTCCTAGTGGAATTTTACATTGAATTTTTCTAGTGTTTCTTTGTTTTTATCATGATTTTATATTAAAATTGCCTTTAACTTATAATAAAAGGTGGAAAGAGTACCAAAATAATGGGTTTGGGTTTAGGGATGAGCAACATTTTCAAGGGAAGGTCATCTAAAGGGGATTTGGATATACTATTATGAGGGGAGTGTTTTGGGGTAGGGTGATATTAAATAAAGGTCCTCCTCTAGGGGGTTATATGGGAAGTCTTAGAGGATGAACCTTATGGAGGGAATTTTTTACCAATTAGGGTTTGACTATGTTTTACCAATAGAAGGATGAGGCCTTGGTGCAAGATTGGGTTAACACCATTTACCTGGTGAAGGAGGATAGTTATTTCCAAATATTTTAGGATAAAATAGGGAAGGATAATATTAAAACTAATGAAATAATTGAGAAACATGAAGTGGTGTGATAAAATCAAGGTGTACTTACCTTTTAGGGTCATATATCTCATGATCTGTAAGTAGACTTTAGACCAATACTTGGGCATGTCAGTATGAGGAAAACCCTTATTCTCAGTTTGTATGAATTCAATAGTTTAAAAGAAGCATTGTAAGGATTATTGATTCTTGGATTGATCCCTGTATTCTTTAGCACCATTACATGCCATGCCTATGACATCTTAAATAAGCTCTTGATAGAATTTTATGGAGATCCCCCTCATGGAAACCTTCTTTTTTATCCAAGCACCAAAATCTCTGACCATTAGAAGATTCTGCTCAGTGATGCATTCCATGTACTCAAATAATCTTCCCTTAATCTTTTTCCACACCTTTTTCTCTTGAAATCTTTGTAGGATGTAGGCTCTAGCTAGTCTTTATCACCACCCATGTTGTCAAGAGTTATAGGGTTCAAAGGAGTGAGTTGAAGGGTTTAAGATGATATAAAAATGGTTAGGGCTTATGTTATGAGGATTTCCCATCAAATCCTCCTTATCATAATAGAATCCCCTTACCTTGAAATGAATGTGGGTCTAAAAGGCCATGATTAGGCCCTTTGAGATGAAACATTGCACATGTGATGACATTATGGAATATAAGTGGCATGTGTACCTTATACATGAATGACACTAAGCATCATAGGGTGGATGTTATCTTGTATTGGTCCCATGTTATGTAATATTTGTGCACTAGTCATATATAGGTTAATAATACCATATTTTAGCTCATAATGTTCCTTAGTTAATTAATCTCCCTCTATTATGTGAGGGATAAAACTTTAATATTTGGAATACTATATGTTTAATGAAGCATATCTATTCACATAATTATTAAAATAGTTAAATGATTAACATTGTTTATCCAATTATCTTTCCTTTAATGGGTTGATAAGGCCTCTACTAAATATAAATTGCATTTCCAAATCTAAGGGTCTAAATACTATCTCATATGATGTACTTTTCAATTGAATAGTATAAGCTTGAAGGGACTCATCATCACATTATTTGAAATCATGTAAATGTTCTAATGTAACTTTTGGCACCTTATGGATATTGAAAACTATGAAGAATGCATCTTGTAATTGTAATAAAGTGCTTAAGGACCCTTTGGTAGGATATAAAACCAATTTTGATCCTCATTTATAATGCTCATATGGAAAAAATTTAGCAACATTTATTTGGATTAGGATCCTACTTGGGTAGATATGTTTAAGGATATATAAATTATAGGGCACAAGGGTGAGGATTAGATCTACAAAAAATTGATTAATGTGCTAAATTAGATGCACCATATATTAAATTTATAAAATTGAGATAAGATATGAATGTAAATTAAAACTATGATTGATATAGAAATTATGTAAAAAAGGTAGTTATTTGGTTTTGATGTTAATGAAAATATTGACTTGAACGGTTTGAAATTAGGTGAGAATATAGTTCTGAAATAATTTTTAGATTCTAGATCTAGTGTCTCTAAATCTTTAGATAATTAATTCATTCCTACATGGTTACGTTGATATTATTGTTAAGGTTTTATTCTAGTGTCTTATACATAATATCATTTGAAATAGGATACAAACACTTGAAATCTTCTAGGTTTGGATTCACCTTCACTCTGGTGCATTTAGATTTGGGTCATGGACTATCTCTCTTGGTAAAATGGTAAAACCCTAACTTTCCATCTTCAGTGTGACATTGGGGGAAAATGGGATATTGGGTACATGGTGGTGAGTTGAACCACAATGACCACACCATCAAAGGCTTCTAACTATATAGCTAATACTCCAAAAGTGGGACTCAAACTCATGTAGTTCTTCCTTACATGTTAACTTTTGTGTGAAATAGGCAATGTGTGTAAATCAAGAACAATAATGACCTAGCTTGTAATAAGGTGAACAAGACATTATGACTAATATTTTATTACTTTAGACCTATAGTTAGGTTTCTCCTTTGACTTATATCAAAATAGGGTAGAATAGGAAATATTTTGATAACTTGGGTGCTTATTTAATGTTCTTTTGGTTTGATTTCTAGATGAGGAATGAATGAGAGTTGATATTATATTTATATTAGTACTATCAGAAGATAACTCACATGATATCACTTATGTTGACCACTATAATATGTTTCATATTCAAATTAGATGAATTTAAGGAAGTGAATACTTGCTTCGAGTCAAGACAATAACATTTATGTCTTGGACATTAGTGTTTAGGGAGTAAAAAAAATAGGTATAGGATAATAACTTGCAGAGGTGTAAGATAAATAAATATTAAAAATGTGTCATCAATATAAGGCTAATTAAAATAATAAATAGGATAAGGGGAACAAGATAATTAGATGTGATTCTTGAAGAAGAAAAGTATGCATATATTTAAGAGGAACATTCAAGGTCTATGTTTTATAAGTGTACAAGATTGAGGGGCTACATAATCACAAAATATCATCTACAATTTGATGGATTGTGCAAGTGGGTAGAGTGTGTAATTAATTATTTATTAAAATTAATATAATTGTAATAATAATTATGGATATGTAAGGAATAAATTCCATATGCAACAAAGTGGTTTTTATTATACAAATAAACTGACATGGTACATGTAATAAAATTAAATAAGAATGCAAAGAGAAATATGGGGCTTGTAAGGAAATTTAATTAATTTTTAAGAAGTGTGTAAGGATGGACTTGTTCAATTAAACCTACATTGGTGTGTAAGAAAATATGATTTATTTTATAAGATAAGTACTCCTTCTATTAATTACTTTTAGTGGATATTTTATGAATAATTTTCTTATTTAATTTTCAATGTTTTTCATATTTATTGGTTGACCATCCATTGTTGAGAGATTATTAAGAAAGGATCATGACAAATTATTTGGGAGGATCATTCTTTTCGTAGTTTTTAAGGCTTTTAATTTTATTGGGTAATTTGTTGAAAGGAGATATACGTCTCTAATCAAGCCTTATTTTATAATGTAATTTTAATACATGTATAAAATAAAATATATTACTATACTTTCATTTATATTGTTATTTAATGTAAGATGGAAAGTTCACATAATGGCATGCATAAAGAGTATTTTTTCAATTTTATAAATGGTAAGTGGAAAATAATAATAATGAATAAATTTATTTTTTAAACTATAAATCCCCTTATCTATCTTGTAAAAGTGTTATATGATAATGGAAGAGTGGTCTTTTATTTTGTAAATAATTTAATAGTCCCTTACACTCTTCTATTGTTTATTAATGTAAAGAAAAAAAAAAGAAAATATAATATAGTTAGACATGTATTTTAACTATAATCAACATGAAAATATTCAATGGATTTTTTTTAATAATTAGTTATGAATTCATTAAGTTTATAGTCTTCATAATATTTTTAGACATATGCCTAATTTTTTTTATTAGGGTAAAAACTTTTTGACAGGACCCCAAAACCTAATAAAAAATAAAAAACCAAACAAACACAAAACATGAAATAAGCCTATAAGAAATATGGGATACAAGTAGAAAGGGAGAACATTAGTAGACCATCTATAAAAGGTTATCTTATAATCAACACCAAAAAATATAACTCCACTTCATATATTTTCTAGATCTTCTAGGCACTTAATAGCTTCTAGTTAATATTAAAGGAAATGAATATTACTATAAATATAATATATTATATTGACCTTATAATTTTCTATCTTCTTCTTCTTATGGTCCCTTATGTGCTTTTTGGCCAATCTAGGGAAATTTCCTTTTTCTACTTCTTTGAGTATGCATATACCTTAGGTATGATCATTATATTGTTGATATTTTTATTGGAAGTAAATTTTAGCTTAATATTCATAAATTTGAAATCCTACCCTAACCTTTCCACCTTGATCAACAAACTAATCATATCATTCTTCAACTCAATGGTGTCTTTTTCAAGATTCATGAACTTTTGATAGTATTTATAATGTTCAATTTCTATATTTTCCACTCCATATTATAAATCCACCAACATCCTCTTATTTATTTAAATCATTGATAAAATACTTGATAAATCTTAGCAAGGTGTTACTATCTTCTTCCATTTTGTCTTTCGTTGCCCTGATGAGATCCTCTTAAGGTTCTATATAATTTAAACCCAACTTATTAAAATAGGGTTTTCCAATATTTGACTTTAGGGTAGTCATTATACCATTTATTTTGTCATCAGGTGTCATAATTTTGGATATAAAACCATTACCATGAGATATAATCCAAAATTTTTACTCATTTTAAAGTAAGAGTTTGGTTGGGATAATGAGTTAAAGTCATTGTTTTTATATTCTCCAATATTTAGAGTTATATGAACTAAAGTTGGAATTTAAAGTGTAAAGTTTATATCTAAACATTTAAATGAATGTAGTTTCATATAAAAGGTAAATAAATAAATATATATATTGCATTTAAAAGATGATTAATCCAATAAAATATCAAACAAATGGACATATGGATCTATAACATGGATGTGTGTGTGTGTGTGTGTGTGTGTGTGTGTGTGTGTGTGTGTGTGTGTGTGTGAGTGAGTGACCAAATTCTACCTTAATTAAAAATTATGGGTATTGATCCCAATTGTGTCCATAATGGGGTTATGAGGATACACAATCCCATTGAACCTATGGATTTTTCAAGGGGGGAATTAAACCCTCATCCACTAATTCTTACCTCGGTTTGTTTAGTTTATTTTATTTTATATAAAAACCTTTCCCCATGTGTGTGTGTGTGTGTGTACATAAATATGAAGTTACTCTATTATCATAAATTAAGGAACTCATACTCATACTCATAAAAAAAGGATGTGTGTGTGTGTGTGATTATAAATTATTCCAATATTATATTTGATATATACATAATGTATATATCCTCCTAATAATTTATTAAATTATAAAATTAACTTGAAAGAATCAAATAATAAAGACAAAAAAGAGAGAAAATGAATGACTAAAACAAAAATAAATAGGAAAAATAAGAATTGATCTAGGATTTTCAATCCAATAATTTTAATGTGTGTGATTCAGTAGAAGGGATCATTATGCCACTTTAGGGATAATTTCCTTATTAATTAGACTTCAAATTTTTGTTCTTATTGAAGTTTTATTTTGTCTTAACAACCTTCCTAAGTCTTTTTGGACCCTATAAATTTTGTTTAAATAATATTTGAGTTTTGAAAATAACATAAAAAAATAATTGTTATTATTATGTACTTTTGTATAAATGAACTATCATTAATTATGTATACCTATTATAGAAATTAAACTATTTTATTATTTAAACATGTTTCTAACCTACAAAAATATTCATGAGTGATTTTGAATTATTTAATGAGTGGGATATTCATTATAGGGATCTAGTTGGAGCTTTGGAGCCAAGGAATGGAGATCATGATCAAGGAACCCTAATCCCTATCAGAAAAAAATGTGATTAGCCTCCACATCCTAGATTTAGTGATAGATTTAACTTATGTTGACATGAATATGGTCCTACTAGTTATATTTCCTTGATTTTGAATGAATATTTAAATTTTATGAGAATGGCTCAAGAGGAAATGGGCAAGGAACGATAAGGTGGATGTAAGATCTATGATTAATAAGTTTTTCCTCATTAAGTTTTCAAATGAATATGATTTTTTAAATTTCCTCAAAGGAGGCCTTTGGTTTATGGGGAGATATTGGCTATTCATAGCCAAATGGAGACCAGGAATTGACTTATTAAAGGAAATACTAGTAGAATGCCTACTATTGATTAACCTTCCTGAATTACCTATGGAATATTAGAATGAGGAGGTTATTTAGGGATAGATAGTGCTATTAAAAATCCTCTGAAATTTTATCCAACGTCACTTTCTAAAAAATTCCTAGTTGATGTCATGGTTTAATGTCTTAGTTAAACTAAAAAAGATGAATTTGAGATCTTTTTCCCTAATATCTTGTTCTAGTAAATGGGTTTAAGAAATTATTTATGAGAATGAGAATGGAAGATAAAGGATATATGATGTTTTTGGAAATAAATATCTATATTTTACTAATATAGGGAAATGGGGAGGCCTTATTCTTCCAAAACAAAAATGGCTATGGAAGGTTTCACTTCTTTGAAGAATCTAGAATAGAAAAAGGCAAGAACATTGGGAGATATCTAAAGCACTCATTGTTCAATAAAAATAGGGTATTACTCAAATTTCCATCCCATATAATCAACCTAAATTTTTTGTCTCAAAAAGGAATGGATCCAAACTATATTTAGGGAAGCCAATCCTAGGTTTTAAGCCTTCCAAAGGAAAAAGTGGTAACACCACTATTTATTATGAGTCTAGATATTCTAAGAGAGTGTCTACAATGCCTCAATCTTCATAATGGAAACATGATATGGAGATGTTAATTAAATATAATAAATTAAATTATTATGAAAAAATACTTCATAGTAAGAACCCTTCCCTAGGGCCTAATTAAAATTTGAAAACAAGATACAATGTAGATGGAGGCCTTGTGCTTAGGAGAATCTTGGGTCAAGGTAGGTTTATTCCTCACTCTTTATCATGAAGATTATTTAGTGGAATGTAGGGGTAATTAACAAACCTATAAAATAAAGACTTGTTAATAAACTTATATTAACTCAAAATCCTACTTTTATTCTACATTAATGAACCAAGGTTCCTATAGAATCATTGGAGAACTTAAAAAACTCAATTTAGAAACAAGTTGGTTATGTTGGCTCAGGAGCCTCTACATAATTTTAAGGACTTGAAATATTGTAGGACTAATAATCATTTTAAGGGAGACTAATATGGAATAAGAAATGTCATGTGGTAATTGGTGTCATTAGCCTAGCCTTAAATAAGAAATGGATTTTTTCTAATATCTATGCCCCAAATTCTAAAAATAGATGGGGTATTTAATATAGATATCTATCTCATTTTATATCTCCCTCATCTAAGTGAGAATGGATGGTAGCAAGGTAATTTAGCACACCTCTATATCTTATGCAAAAAATGGGAGTAATCTTGAATATAATGATAATATGGTTGATTTCAATCTATACATCGCTTGTAATAATATTCTATATGTGGTGTTATGCAGAGTTTCTTACACCTAGTCTAACATAAGAATAGGGAGGATAACATTCAAGTTAGATTAGATATATTTATTTTAAATTAGATTAGGATTTGAAAAGTTGTTGTAGAATCTCAGTTCTCCTCAAAATTGGTTCAAATCATAATCTAGTAGTCTTCTTAGAGGAAGAATTACCTAAGACAAGAAAAAAATACATTTTAGATTCAAAAAAATGTGGTTGAATCACCTAGAGTTGTGAGAAATAATGATTAAATGGTGGGGGATGAATATTGAGGGCTAGGATATGTTTGTTTTATATTCTAAACTTAAAGTGGTGAAAATGTACCTCAAAATTTTGAACAAGGAAGTCTTTAGAAACATTTTTGAGGAAAACAATGAAATATCCAAGTCCATTATGGAATTAGAGAAATTTATCCAAGATAATGGAATTAACTAAGAGAATTATTGGAAGGAAAAGGAACTACTAATCATCTTTCATAATTTGGAAGATAGAGAAGAAACATTTTGGAGATAGAGGTCTAGAAATAGATGGCTAAAATAAGGAGATATAAATTCTAAATTCATTTTCCAAACTACTTGTAAGAATAAAAAATTCCTCAAAATAAAGGAGTTTATTAAAAAAACATGGGTACAAATGTAGTAATGAAGAGATAAAATTTGAGACTATTAAATTCTTCCAATACATTATTTTAGTTGATGCATCTCATCCTTAAGGCCCTAAGGAAAACTTTCTTAGACTTTTTGTTAGATTTCTTGATTTCAATGACAATGCTAATATTATTAAGTAACCTAGCCATGAAGAAATACAAATTATTGTGTTTTAAATGGAAAAGGGCAAATAAACTAGACTTGAAGGCTTCCCTACCTTATTTTTTAAGAATTTTTGGGATATTATCTAGTATGAAGTGGTGGTAGCAGTTTCTAAATTCTTCAAAATAGGTGAAATTATGAAGGATATCAATACCACATTTTTGGTTATTAGTCCAAAAAAAGAGAGACCTACCCATTTAAAAAAACTAAAACCAATAATTCTATGTAATACCTTCTATAAAAAATTTACCAAGACCCTAGTGTTAAATCTACAACACTTACTACCAAGGGTCATTTTGGCTCAACAAAATGCTTTTGTATCTGATAGGCAATTTTTTGATAATATCATATTGATCTATGAAACTATTCACTCATTATTGTAATATAAAATAAAAATTATGCTTAAAATATATTCATAAAGCATAGGATATCATTTCTTATAGGTTCCTCATGCTCATCCTTAAAAAGTTTGTGTTTAGTAAGTTGATCAGGAAAATTATCTTTATTATATTACTACCCTAAATTTCTCAATTCTCATCAATGGTAACTGTGAATATTTATTGAAATTAGGAAAGGGTATTAGTAATGGGTATCTAATAAGGATATCCCCTCTCCCCTTACCTTTTAATTATCTTGGACAAGTCTCTTTGATGAATGTTGCATAAGGCTAGACAGGATGATATTATTAACAAGGTTAAAATTTCTCCTAGGTTAGAACCAATCATGCACCAATAGTTTTTTGATGTTCCTTTTATGCTAGGGACATCCTCTATAATGGAATCCAAACCTTTTTAAAATATTTTATAAGACTAAATTTTTTTTTCTACCTAATGTGTCAAATTCTCCAAAATATACATATTCTTCATGCACACTATGCTTGATCTTTAGATTCATCTCTCTAAAATCCTAGACTACAAAATTTATTCCCTCCTAGTTTCCTATTTAGTAATGAGACTTGTTAAGGATAGTCTGAGATTGGAGGATTAGAATCCTTTGTTGAAAAAAATCAATAAAAAATTATTTGGATAGAAAGATAACTATCTTTCAAAAGACAAAAAAATCATCTTGGTTAAAAATTCTCTCCAAATCATGACAATTTATAGGATGTTTTATTTCACCATACCTTCTAATATTTTAGATAAAATTGAAAAAATACATAGAAGGTTATCTAGATAAGAAATAAGTAAATAAAAATAATTCCACTTATTGCCTAGGATAATGTTTACAAATCTAAGAATTATGGGGCTCTAGGACTTAGGTGGGTACAAAGTCTGAATCAATCCCTCTTAGCAAAACAAGCTTAGAAGATCTTGAAATATGATAATAGTTAGATCAAATTTATCAAAGGAAAATATCTAACTAATAGATATGATGATTGTTTCCTTATAGAAGAGGTTCCCAGTTAAAGATCTAGCTTTTAGAAAGTAGTGATAAAAACAAGACATCCCATATGGAAAGGATACAAATGGATGGTGGGTAATGGTAGAACTATCAATTTTTGGTAGGAGCCCTATAACTTTAATTTTCCTCTCTCAATAATCAGGGATTTTGATGAACTAATTAAACAATTTAAAACATAATTAGATGCAAAATAAGGGACTAATGGTCTAATAACAATTCATAAATAGGTTAGAAGTCGATTTCTCTCCTTGAAGTAACTATGGATCAATCTATATTTATAGAAATTTTGAACTCTACACTCTCATAAATTCATATTAGCATCTTCCCCAAGGAACATAAAATCATTTTTCACTTAGACTCATCTAGTGAATATAAGGTTAAGTCAGGATATATTTTTGGTCAAGATCTTCTATATCATGATCCCATCTAGTATAAGATTTGGGAAAAAAATTGATCCCTAAAAATGGTGTTTTCTACTAGTTAGCTTATTAGAATATATTATGACTATTGATAATCTGAAACTCATAGGTTTCCAAATTCCTAATGGATGTTATCTCTATCTAAATGAAGAGGAATCTAATTATCACATTTTTTGGGATTGTTCATATTTCACCTTGATTTGGGCCTCACTCTTGAGACTCTTCAATATTACAAGGGTCTAGGCTAGATCCATTTGGGATATTTTATTACAATGGATCCCATCTTGAAAGCATTAAGTTATTAAACTTATATGGAACCTAACTCTATTGCATTTACTTTGGGGAATCTGAAAGGAAAGAAATCATAAAATTTTCAATAAGAAAATTATAGCATGAGGAATAATCAGAGCTAACATTTACAAGGCTATTAATGAAAACTAGGGTTTTATGTCCTATAAGAGGGATGTTTGCCTATATGGTGAGGAATAATTTTTTTTTAATTCTTTGGATCTTAAGTCCCTTCAAGGTTTAGGTCCTAGCAATAATTATTCTCGATCTTCAACTATATGGACTCCCCTATTAGAAGGATGGTACAAACTCAATTTTGATGTGGCTTCTAAGAGTAACCCAGGGATATCAGGAGGGGGGAATCATAATAGAGAATCATAGAAAATTTGTGACCACCTATGAATGAAAAATAGGTAAGCAATTGAATCATGTTTTTGAATCCATTGTGGCTCTTTGTGGTATCAACGTTTCATGTGATTAATGAATTTCTTAGTTGGTTATTGAAGGTGACTCCTTTAAAATCATCAACTCCATAAAAAAGGAGTCTAGAACCTCTGATACTATTTTAAAGTATAATCTACATTCTTAAACCCTTTTCAATTATTTCCAAGATTTCACTCCAAGTTAGTTTTTAAGAGAAGGAAATAACTATGTAGATTTAATGGCCAATTTGGGGGTCTCATGTGACTTCACAATCTAGGAGCTAGGAGGGAGCCCATCCCTCCCTTTCAACATTTTGAATCATGTCATTTTGGATAAAATGATAATTATTTAGCCTTACTTGTTAGAATAAGACATAAAATTTCATGTTATGTATATGTGCTTGGGATAGATCCCACACCAGCTAAAAGTGGGCTTACCTTAATCAAAACTATTCTATAATTGTTTCTTTTGACAACTTAATCACATTTAAAAAACCCCAAAACAATCAAAATAGGATTGGATTAAGATAATTTATAATTTTCATATTTTGAGTTAGAAAATAAAAAACTAGGAAACACTCTTAGACTTCATCTAATCAAAAATACTTGATCATGTTAGTTTTGGAAATTTTTAGTCCTAAAACTTATGGACATAATAAATACCAATTTTTACACCTTTTCTTATCTTAAGTAATTATGATGACCTATTTCTATTTTAGTTTTTTATTTTTCACTTAAATAATCATTGTGATTAATAAAAATTCCTTTAAGGATCTATATGGACAAACCCATATCCAAAATTTGACATATTTCCATAAAGGGTATAAAAACAATAATAGTGGGAGACATTTTTTCCCCATGTTATATGTTGTTTTCTATAACATTATAATTGGGGTCAATCATTATAAAAATTACACTCCACCTAATTATATTTTAATATTTTCAATCATTTATATCACTATAAAGTTTTCAGTATTGGATAATATATTTGCAGGTCTCCCACACACTTCTAAAGGTCAAATTTGTAATACAGATCTAAATTAAATTAACACAAGTGATCATGCCCTAAATTAACAAATTAAAAAAATGTGAAGATCAAATAAGTATGATATTATTAGGATTCGATCTTGTCCTCAATCTGATGATCTTATCTTTTTGCAGTTTCATTTCTTGATTCGAGGGACTTGTAGAGTTTATTCTCATTTTCCTATTTCCACCTTTCATGATTCAGTATAGTTGAAATCTAGATATAAACAACTAAGATTTATTTTTAATAAATAGTTAGTATTTCATTAATTTAAAACTTGTTTAATTTAGTTATTTGTATTAACTCTACTTTTCAAATTTTCATTTACAACATTATGAGTTATTTTATTCAATTAATCTTAATTAGAATTAATTAAATTTTAATCCAAATTGATGCAAAACATAAAATAACCCCTATGATATTATTCCATAAATTTAAAATTCTAATTTTAAAAATAAACCTCAAGGTTTTTTGTAAAAAATATATTTTACATTTAACTATACTAAATGAAAGGGAGAACCTTAAACTCATCCACAAATAAACAATTAAGGTTTTAGTGTTTTCTCATTCCCTTTTTAGTCTAGAAAACCACATTCGGAATTGGAGGATATTAAATACCCATTATTTAAATTTTATAAATTTGGAACCTAAAATAATTTTCAAATGTATTAAAAATATAAGATCAACAATTAAATAATTTTTATTTCCAAAAATTGTAAAAAAAATGGACTAGTCTTGGAAGTTATATTCATAAAAAATATTGGTAATTTTCAAAGTTATTAGAGTAATTTTTCATTGTAGATAAATTAAATGTCCAAAAACTAAATTTATAAAATTAAATGATTGAAACAAATTTTAAACGAATAATAATAATTAATTGCATAAATGATAATTTTATTATCTGGTATTACAATTAAGGTTGGCTAGATTTTAAATCAGTTTTGTGAGTAAATTTTTTGAATGAACTTTTTAATATTGTAAAAATAAATTCATAATGATAGTTAAATTTTTTATATAATTTCACATAAAAAATATCTAATTTGTAAATTGTATTTTATCTAGCTTATTAAACATGTTTAAATTATCATAATAATTTGTCACTTTTTCTGTAAATTAACATAGAGGTGTTTTCATACCTAATTTATTAACTTAGATTTATAGTGGAAATATTGTGTTGAATATATCATTTACCTCCATGACCTTTTAATGTTTTAACTCATAGATAAACTATGTAGGTTATTTATTTTAGAAGTATTAGTAATAAATGTAAAGTGGAATCATATAAAACTTGATTGGTCTCCTCAAATAACTAAATAGACATTTTTTCATTTGAATTTTACTATCTTAGAATAGATGTAATAAATATTGGTATTATTGTATTTAATTATGCATATTGATATGTTTGGTCATAATTAAATCTAGTTGGTGACTATTATAGAATTTTTCCATCCTATGAAATGTTTTTAAAATATTAGTCTAGATTGAGAACCTTAAATGCGACTTAATTAGATATTGTTATAGTTGTTCAATGTTAGACCTAGGTAATATATAAATTAGTGGTAAAATAAAGTATTCTTTTATAGAAAAACTTGTATCACCTTGCCTAGACTTATGATGTCTATTGATATTTTTTCATTTGAATTTATGTCTCATATTTACCTTTGATAAGAATTAAATGTGTGTGGCTTAGGTAGTGGCCATATAAGTTACCCTCATGAGTAACGATAAGAGCAAAATTTTGGAATATATGTGTCAAAACATGGTTACCTCTAAAATATAAATATCACTCATTTTTGTAATGTATGAGTTATATCCAACCTTGATCATACCTATGAAGGTGGTCATAATTAGATATGTATGTTTCTATATGAGTGAGTGTGGCAAACATTTACTAACCTTTAGGTTGACTTTCCTTATGCACTAAGAACACTTCCCTTCCTATTTAAGCTTTTAGGATGTAAGGACAATCAAAGTGTGTGTATATAATTTATAATGAAGTGGTTACCGAAGTTTTGTAATAATTAAGTAGATATATACAATATTACACTAAATAAAACTAAAATAATTACTTTTAATGATGTGAGATTAAATGTTGTTTAAACTTGGAAAATAATTAATGACTAAGAGAAGATAACCTTACTTATTAATCCTAACAAAACTATATTATAAAATTTGAGATTGTATATTTTTGAGAGAAAAATGGACTAGTAATTTGGAATTACCTTGAATCTATCTCACACTAACATATAGAGATGGAACTTAATGCTAAGGCATTTTTATAGAAAATAGTAAAGGTTCTAGTCTTCATGACTATAACTAATAGAATATTTTAGTAATGTAATAGTTTTATCCCTTTCTTGACTTAGCTATATAAATATTTCAAGTTTAAATATCATGGAGGAGATATTCACTCATTCAAGTGGATAACTACATTTAACCCTATTTTTTAATATAAAATATGTAGGTGCTCTCAATTGAGAGGGGTATTGTGTCCTTGGTCTTAGGCTAAGTTAGGGCTCACCAATCCTTCAGTTAGACTAAAACTCTTTTGAAGAGAACATAAATCTAATAATTAAACAAAATATATAGGATTCTTAAGTTCTATTTACCTTATTACTATGTATGTTAGAATATGATGTTTGTTAGCCTATATGTTGGTTGTAGTAAAGTAACACCTCTCTTGATTATGTGTTCCCTTGAAATGATGTTAGCCTAATAATTATAACTAAGACTTGATATGATTTCCATTTTATATAAACCCATTAAAATATAATTTGGATCTTAGGTTTATTAATGATTAACTTGTGTATAAAATGAAACTACTAAATTAGGAGAATGATCATTAGTTTATACACACTTTAGTGAATGAAAATAAAATATAATTTAAAGAGAATTTTTTTATATGGTATCTTGTTTATCTATTATTATCATTAATAAATAATGATTATAAGTGTATATTAAAATAAAACCTTATATCATGTGGTAATTTTATAAACCCCTTTAGGCGATTAGCTATTTGTTATAGATGTTTGTAAGTTACAATTAAGGAATATGTTTTTAGGATATATAAGTAAATAAAATTAATTAATCACTTAATTATTATTATATTCACACTTTTTATTATGATTTTGTTTTAGGTAGAAAAAAACTAAATGATTAGTTAAATTAACAAAAAAAATATTGTGTTTTACTTCGGGTTTTTAGATGATAATTTTGACATGATATTTGATATTAGAGCTCAAGTTTAGCATTTGGAATTTTGAGTAAATTAACTAGTGATTAGTTCTTCCATACCAATTTTTTTAATATAATTTTTTATATGGTCCTTGATAATATGATTAAATTTATGATATGTTTAAGATACTTTCAATGCACAATGTTAAGATGTATAGGGATGCCTACTTAAACATTAATCCATTTGATAACATTTTAAACTGATGATTGATTAGTGATTTGAGGAAATAAAGAAAAAAAGTACATTAAAATTATGGGTCTAAATTATGATAACTTACCCCATGTATATTTCTAGTGTTTCTATCCCCGTTATGTTTTTATGTGATGGTATCCTTATATCCATTGTTTGTGGACTGATATGGACAAGTGTTACATAAGCTACACATATGTTTCATTAACCATGGTATAAATTCATGTATTTTTGTATGTAAAACATCTTGGTTAACCCTTTTCATTATCACGTATTTATGCCTAAATTATGGAAGAAGGTTATCATCTCTAAAATAATTATTTTATTTTATGATCATGATATATGTCATAAAATATAAGAAGTCTAATTGTGTTGCATGGCCAAAATGTACCTATATGAATGAGAACACACTTGTGATGTACTTGGTGCCTATAAAACCTATGAAAACTATTTATCAATGTAATTTACATGTTTTTAACCTATCCTTATAATTTTTAATATATGACAAAGCCTTGTGAACCTATTAACCCTTTGCACTATGACACATTTATGCTTAAAGTATGGAACAAGCTCATCATCTCTAAAATAATCGTGTTATTGTATGATCATTATATATGTCATAAAATTCAAGAAGTTTAATTATGTTTCATGGATAAAATGTATCTATATGAATATGAATGTACTTGCAATGTACTTGGTACCTATAGAACCTATGTGAAACTATCTAGCAGTGTAATTTACATCCTTGTAACCTAGCCTTGTGATTATTACTATATGATAAATCCTTTTAAACCTTGTTTGAGAGTCATAAGGAGGATGATTTTTTATTTTTTTTTATGTCCTCCACTCAGGTGACTAGTTAATAGATATTGTGCAAGTGATGTGAAATTTTACTATAATGGTATGTTAGAATTTTATTTTTGATTGATTGATAATAAAAGTTGATTTTTAAACCCACATTATTTCTTTAGAATTCACTTGTTCATGTTATTTAACCATTTATTTCTTGACTTTTCCTACTTTAGAATTTGAATATTTATTCATTTTATTGGTATAAATATTTTATGATTATTATTAGTTTTATTTATTTTGATTATTATGTTTATTTATTTTGATATTATTTTTATTTGATTAAAAATATTGTTTTATTACATGTTCATGATGTGAATATGATTTATTGTAAGATAAATTATGGTGTTGATATGGGAACAAACTTGTAGAAAAAGTTTTAGGACCATCCTCCTACCCAATAGATGTGGTGGTTTGTTATAGGATTTATCTGATGTAATTTACTTCTTATCTTTCTTGGTAGGTACGATGAGGATTTTATTTGGAGGTATAAAGAGGAATTTCTTCAGATGTCTAAGGAGTGTTTTTATTTGGAGGTCTAAGGAGGATTTTTATTTCAGATATATGGAGGATTTTTACTAGGAGGTATAAAGAGAAAGTTAACATAAAATATTCTCCTTAAAATATTTGAGATATTATTCAACTCTACTTCCTAGAGATGATCATATTCCTAAGTAACACAAATGATAGCCAAATTTGTAAATTTTATACATTATATTAATGACTTCATTGTTTTAGGAAATAAAAATGGGAAACATTACATTAAAATATTTGGAATGTAAACCTTTTGTTGGAAATTTTTGAGAAAATTAATCTCATTTGAAATGACAAAGTATAATTAAAACATTAAATGATGATAAGATTAATCATGGATATTTAAAACATAATAAGAAAACTTTTAGAAATGTGTTTGTTTAGAAACACCTAGTTGTTATTTGATGTATCAAGGATAATGATTTTATAATACATATATAATGTAATACCCCTCATGTTGAACTACTATTTCCTAGTAAAATTAGGTATTTTTCATGATTGACAATCCTTAACATGTGTAAATTTGACTTTTATTCCCTTATTGTGTGAATAATTAAACATTTCCATTTATATTAGGAGTGTTTAAATAAATTTAATTTTAACAAGTTTAGTTTTAAACATGTTAGGATAATATGATTTAAATTTAAAATAAAAATTGAAATATGAAAACTAATAGTGTCAATAGGATTTATAGAAAGGATATGAACTCTATCTTGAAGGCTTGTTACATATCCTATAAGACCTAGGGTTATAACCTAGGTTTGGTGGATTGTGAAAGTGGGAAAATTATGTAAGTAGTTTTTTTTAAAAATAATTTCAATGTAATAAGGTCATGTGGACATGTAAGGAATTAATTTCATGTGTAATAAAGTGCGTTTAATTTTGTAAGTAAATCCATGTGTAATAAAAATAAATATTAATGAAAGAAAAAATATGGGGCTTGTAAGGAAATTTAATTACTTTGGAATAAGTGTGTAAGGATGTGTTTAATTGTTTAGGTAAACACACATGGGTGTGTAAGAAAAAAATTTAATATTTTTACAAGAAAATTAGTATATTTAATAATTAATTTTGGTGGAATTTTTGTGAAGTTTTTTCCTATTTAACTTTGGCTTGTTTTTTGGTTGAACATCCATTATTGGGAGTTTTTTGTGGAAGGATCTTGAGGGATTAATTTTTAGGATCATTAATTTTGGAAATTTGGAGACATGTAATTTTATTATACAAGTGGTGTAGATGAGGTAGCTTCTTTACTCAAGGATGGTTTTATCATATAATTTTAATAAATGTGTAAAATAAAATCGATTACTCTACTTTCATTTTGATTTATATTTAGAGTAAGATATGAAGTTAACATAATGGATTGTGTAAATTGTATTATTTTAATTTTATAAATGTAAAATGGAAAATAATAAGAATGAATAACTTGTTT
>JARHVA010003230.1:1107500-1160000 GCA_037957365.1 Torreya grandis
TTCATTCACTTTCATCACTTGAGTGACATGTTGACTATATAAGACTATAACACCTTTCATCTGGAAAGTCCCCATAAAATGAATATTGAGCATTCATAAGACTATAGCACCATTTTTTGACCTCAACCTAATTGAATTATATACATATATACCTTCCCTTACAAAAATTAAGGTAAATCTAAGGATAGATAGTCAACCTAATGTCACCTATAGGGAAATTGAAAACATGCACTTGTAAATAAGATTGTCAACTCACTCTTATCTCTACAATATTTAGTTCTATTTTCTATATGCTTCTTTAGATTTTGATGAGACCTATTTTATAAGTTTATAGACAATCTTAAAAGGCTCATGTTTAGATGTCCCCCATAAAATCAACATATTACTCTAGGTGTCTTAACCTGATTAAAACCTAGTTTACAAACTTCTCAACAAATACCTATACTGGTTACTTATCTTATCACAATGATTATTTCTAAGTGATTTTTGATCACACCAATACTCATAGCACTATCCTCAACTATACCAAGTTATTTCCTTAATAAAATTATTCATAATGACCAAGTAATGAAGTTAAAATCTGAAATATACCTTAATAAAGCTATACAAGCATCCAAACTAATGTATACATGTATATATCAAGGATGTTTCAACACCTAACTTGCATCCAATGACTCAATTTCACAAAATTCACTTAAAAATCCTCCCTCATTAGTTTTTCATTATCCCTCATGAAATTGACATTTCTTTCCTTTAGTGTGGTGTTACAAGTCACAAATTTCACATATCCACTTGGCACATTCATTATTCCCATGACCTCATTAGATTTATTCATATCTTATGAAAGACTAAGTTTGTTACCAACTTGTTTAATCAATGAATTTCCCAAGTTATTAATTATTAGGTTGTTTGTTCAACTAATGACTAAGGTAGATAATCATCTATAATTACAAGTTGAGATAGACTCAGGCATTGCTACTAAAATGTCATCTACATAGGCACTCATTGAGGTATGTATATTCACTTGTAATTTTGAATTATAATTTAGTAATTTTATTTTAATAATTTTACTATATACTTTGGCAAATATAACTTATATGAATGAATGTATTGTGTATGCAAGGTTGTCATATGGAATTTGATAGTCCAATTTAGATAACTAATATGATGAATGCTCATGTTTCTTCATCATTTGACATTCTTGTTCATGCAGTTAAACTTGGTACTGACCCAATTGAGCATCAACAACAAATTGAGGAGGACCATGAGATTTTAGTAAGTGAATGAATAAATGATTTTTTATTATAGTTCAAAACATGATTTTATTAACTTGGTTTCATGTATACTTTTTGATTTTATAATATTTTTTGTATTTGAATAGGTTTGGCTATAAGTGAGCTATGAGAGTAGTAATTGAAATCAAACTTTGGAGTAATCCAAGGTGAGATATCTCCATCTACATGTAGGGCATCTCAAGGATAGTATTATTTAAAGAAGGAAAAGAAAGGGGGACTATTTGATGATTAGGATTTTGTAGATGATGTACTTTTTTATATGCCTATATGGAAATGTACACAATTTTAGCATTGTAAATGTGTATATGATGTATTCACCTAACATTAGATACTATGTTGTTAAACATGATGTAATTTTTAATATGCTTATATGGAAATGCATGTATTATTGACATTATATGCCTATTTATGAAATTTGTACATGGAATTATTATTTTATAAATGAATATTTAATAAAATCAATGAATTAAATCTTGTTTGAATCACTTGTGTTCAAAGTATTATAAATTATTAGTTTTTAAGTATTCTTAAGGATTACAAATCTTATGAGATTGAGAATAACTTGTTAAGATAATGTTGTAAACTATACCTTTATAGGAAATAAAGATTATCAGTGATTACATTTGAATTATGTTTGTATTTTGATGCAAATGTATGGAGGCAAAGTCTACTAAAACATCATTATCTATTTCTAAACCCAACTGATGACATTCACTTGCTATGGTTTGATATGAATCTTCTTTTACATGATAGCTCCTCTTTCGACTCTTTGGGATTAATTTAGCTTCTTACACCTAGTACTTATTCCTTGTACTCTTAGTAACACCTCCTTGATGGCATTTACATTTATCTATACATCCTTTACCTCATTCCATTCATGTCTCATTCACAAACTTCCTTTCAATCTCTTTCTAGTTTCTTCTTAGGCACCTTATTTATGTCTCAAGGACCAAATCTTGGTCTATGCTTCAAGAGCTCAACCTATTATCACATATGCTCTTAAATGATCATAACATACATGTTATAACCCCATTTAAGTAATCAAATAATATAATACTATCATTACACACCATATGGGTGCAATGATCTCTCAAGGATTGTAGACTTCTTTTACTAAATTTTACCTTGTATGGAAAAGTTATTATTTCTCAAGAGATTATAATGGAATTTATAGGTACACTCTATTCTTTTTCATGTCTATGTAAAATTTCATATCCCAAACCCACCTCTAACTATCACTTCCTTCGTTAGACTACCCTCATTTAGGCCTAATTAGCCCTATTCCAAACCCTCAGTCCTAAAATCAATATATATCCATAAAATATTATGTTAAAATCTTTTAATTCACCTTGTACATGTATAAGGGAGAAAGATTACAAAGTTTCATTAAATTCCCATGGTTAAATTTCTTAGAAATGCTCAAAGATTGATAATATAGGGTTTCCCATACCCTATAAATACTCTTAAAAGGACAAATTTTACCTTTCCACTAATATTATTTTCTTGAAAACATCTACATGACATCTAAAACATCTCATGATACCTTTCCATTGATAAAAAAAACCAACTTTACTTTTATGCCTTTGAGACTACCTATGGGGATTGCACAAAGTTTGGAGTGTGAATACCTTTAAAGTTGTTTAATATGTTTAAAAATATATTAACATACATATAAAATAATTATCTAATCTTTTAACCCTCAAACACACCTTAAAACTCCAAAATGTATGTCTGTATGAATAGTGACCATTATAAGATATACAGGGGACTACGATAAAACAATGAGCACTTCCACTTATAATATGACCTTCCCAAGATTATATAAGGGTATATTATGTCATTATACCAATTTTACCAATTTTCAAGTCATTTTGATATGTACTTTGTCCTCAAGACCCTTTTTACCATAATTTACCTTAAGCTACCTACATGGTTCTTTCATGCCAAAAATTGCATTTCTTCAAAAACAATTATGAAAAACCTAAATTTTATCACTTATATAGTACAATATAGGTTTAAAACACCATATTATATGGTTTAGAAACCTCTCCAAGGCCTAAACTACTTCCTAACATCTAGAACTGACAAAACTTATATAAATCTCCAATCGTTGCACTCTTGACTACAAGAGGATTGTTTAAAAATAGATGTCACTTTAACTCTTTATTATTTAGGATGTTTTTCATGTTTTTTTATGTCATGGATACCATTCATACCAAACATTGTGCTTTTAATCAACTTATAGATGCCCCAAACTGACCAATTTCTCTAAGGCAGGCTCTAAAGTTGATCATGATTTGACATAGGGTTAACTTTACTAAAATATTTAATAGTTTCCATTGTCAAAAATACACAAAAATATATTTAATGTTTATATTAGGCCATAATTATCCTCTCAACCAAATTTTGTGATTTTATCTAGCATATTTTGTCCTATAAGCCCAATTTGGCAAAAGCTAGTGACATATGTTTGCTTGGTCAAATTTCACAAATGATTCATCATACTCTTTTGCCTTGGTTTATGATGAAAATAACTAATTAAAGGTATAAAAATAATCATTCCAACTTGTGTCAATGTAATTTATTACTTAATCTTTAAGATTCCCTTACTACTTAAAATTTGCTCTTTGATTCTTGGGCTTACTAGTCACTTGATACATGTACCTATTTTTTAAATATATAGAGTAAATTTTCCTGGTGGTGATATACTCCATTATAATTTTAAATCATTATCTTATTCATTACATTATTTTATTTACAAACTTGTTTGTAGTTTCTTCAATAGTTTTGACTAGGCACAACCCTTTGGGTTCCAAGGACCAAATCTCACTTTAGGTTTCAAGAGTATAACAAAAATTATTGAATGGTATTAAATGGTTAAAACATGCATACCCATAAATATTTCAAGTTTATAAACCTACTTTACCTTTCAATACTTCTCCTTGGGTGTTCACTACCCTTCACATGATGTAGCCCATTAGGTCTCTAGGACCATTCTTTGGTTTAAGTTATTATGAATCAAATTCATTACATTGATGGTCTTAAGTGATCATTATGCAATTTTATAAAACCTTCTATAGTGACCAAACACTATGTTCCATTCTTGCTACACCTCAAAGTCACAATACTCTATCTAGGCTTATAGCCCTATTTTCACTATTTTTCCCTTTGTTTGATTAACCTATGTTATTTCTTGAAGATGTAAAAACACTTTAGGGCACCCTCTATCACCTTTAAACTCCTCAAAAAGTTAAAACACTTTAATATTCTCCTAGTTATCACTTTTTTTGATATAAACCCCCAAAATAGGCCTAATTAGGCCTATTCTAACCAGAAGTTTTATATCGTGAATGATACAACTTCTCAAAGGCTCAAATCCTCACTAAAAGTTATGTCATAATATCCTCTATCTCTAACCAAAATATTTGCCTCTAGTAATATAATGTGAAAATACACCACTTTAAATGCATCTAAATAGGCAAATTACATGTTTTCTAATGATTGTGACACCCAATTCCACTCGTAGGTGCATTTTCACTACTATTTTTGAGCATGAAAACACTAATACTAAATGTTGTGAAAGTTGAATCTATTATCCAAGAACTCAATTTTTGGTGCTTATTGGTTGAAAATGAGCACTTCAAATATGTCTAGATGGGTGGATAACATCCAAGACCAAGTTCTTGGCCTCCCATCTAGCCTGGATGACAAACCCACCACCCCTTCTAGGCTTAAGAATGCCCTTCTCAATATAAAAAAGATGTTGATTTGTAGACTAATTTTAGGCATGCATAAAATCAAAATTATAAGTCATATGGAATAATCATAATATTCCTCATTTTCATGGTAAATACCTCTAATTTCACCTTGAATATAGTTTTAATCACCTTTAAGAGCAAACCATGGTAGAAATTACAGTAAAGTGTCCTAAAATGCAACTTTTTGGCAATGAAGAGACAACTTCTTGACCTCCAATTTGTAACTTTTACTTTGGGATTAAAATATTCAAATCCATCACTTTGATCATGTTTATATAGTAAAATTATATATTTTTTAATGACCGTGACACCCACTTCCACCTACAAGTGAATTTTCACTACTGTTCTAGAGTATAGAAACATTGACAACAAATGTTGTCAAAGTTGAAGCTATGATCTAAGAACTCAATTTTAAGTGCTTTTTGGCTAAAATTTGGCACTACCAACATGTTTATATGGGTGTATAATGTATATTACTAGATTCTTGGCCCCCCATCTAACCTAGACAACAAACCCATCACCTATTTTAGGTTTAAGAATGCCCTTCCCAATACAAAAAAGATGTTGATTTTTATCCTAACATTAGGCATTCATAAAACTAAAAATGCAAATTATATGGAGGAATCATAATATCCCTCATGTGCATGTTAAATCCCTATAATTTCACCTTAAATCTAGTTTGGAGCACATTTAAGGGCAATCCATGGTAGAAGTTATAGTAAAGTGTCCTAAAATGCAACTTTTTGGCAGTGAAGAGATAACTTATTGATCTCCAACTAGTAATTTTGCCTCTAGGACTGGTAGGTGGAAATACCATACTTTTATCACATATAAATAGAAAAATTACATGTGTTTTAATGATTGTGACACCCAATTCCACTTGTAGGTACATTTTCACCACTATTCTAGAACAAAGAAACACTGACAACAAATATTGTCAAAGTTGAATTTATGGTCCAAAAACTTTATTTTTTATTCTTGTTGGCTAAAAATTGGCCCTAAAAACACATAAAAAGGGGTATATAACATCCAAGACAAGGTTCTTGGTCTCCCATCTAGCCTAGATGACAAACCCACCACCCATTTTGGGCTTAAGAATGCCCTTCCCAATATAAGAAAGATGATGATTTTTAGCCTAACTTTAGGCATGCATAAAACCAAAAGTATAAGTCATATGGAGGAACCATAAGATCCATCATGTGCATGGTAAATTCCTATAATTTCACCTTTAATATAGTCTAAATCACATCTAGTATAAATCCATGGTAGAAGTTGTAGTAAAGGGTCCTAAAATGCAACTTATTAGCTGTGAATAGACAACTTGTTAACCTCTAACTAGCAACTTTGCCTTTAGGATGAGAAAGTGTAAACACACCACTTTGAGAACATATATATATATATGTAAATTACATGTGTTCTAATGACCATGACACCCAATTCCACCCATAAGTACATTTCACTATTGTTTCAGAGCACAAAAACACTAACAATAAATGTTGTTAAAGTTAAAGCTATGGTCTAAGAACTCAATTCTCAATGCTTGTTGGATGAAAATTAGCATTTATACCACATCAAAAGTGGTGTATAATGTCTATAACTAGGTTCTTGGCCTCCCATCTAGCCTGGATGATAAACCCACCACCCATTTTAGGCTCAAGAACACCCTTCCCAATACAATAAAGATGTTGATTTTTAGCCTAACTTTAAGTATGCATAAAACCAAAATTGTAAGTCATATGGAAGAACCATAAGATCCTTTTTGTGCATGGGAAAGTCTTATAATTATAACCTAAATATATTCTAAATCCATGATAGAAGTTGTAGTAAAGGGTCCTAAAATGCAACATTTTGGCAATGAAGAGAACTTGTTGACCTACAACTAGCAACTATGCCTTCGGGACTGTCAAGTACAAATCCACAACTTTGAGCATGTCTATATAGGAAAATTACATGTTATCCAATGACTATGACACCCGCTACCACCTTTAAGTGCATTTTAACTATTGTTTTGGAGCACAAAAACACTGACAACAAATGTGTTTGGAAAGCTACAAGGAGAAATAAATTGTCATGAGCAATTGTTCAGGTATGCAAAAATGCAAAGTACTTTTAGTAATCTTCTCTTAGCTTCAATAATATGAAATTATTTAATAATTGTGTCAACCATGTGAATGTGGAAGTTGATCTAGCACCACTAACCTATAAAACAATATTAGTAAGTAATTAAACATGAAATTTATGCATGTACTACCTACAAAATCAAAAACATCTAGTACAATTGATTACATTTACATTTTACAAGTCAACATACCTATGTATTTCAATCTAATGAACCACTTGGATCTCCTATAATCCTGATAGTAACAAGAATAGCTTCATGGTTTGACTCACAAACTTTTCATAGATTTTTATTTATTGGCTTCCCATGATATTTTTTCAATTGAATATTCATTGCAAGAACCAAATTTGAATAGTGTAGAATATTCTTGAGTTTCAAAGTCTTAAAAAAACCATACATTTTAATTTTTTATTAGATATCATTGAAGCCAATTTTTAGTGACTACCAAAAACCCAGTGGGATAATCAATGTTTTCTCCATCTACGATGGGGGAAGTCAATTTTTTCTTTCCATATAGACACTGACACAAGTAGTAATATGTTCCCTCTTCATTGTCCTCATATGTAATAACTACAAAAACATGGCCTACATCATAGAAAATAATTTTCAATGAAATTATGAAGATATATTATGAGAATAAATTATACATAAAGATTAATCTTCTACTTGGCTATGCTAGATTAGATATATGGTCAAAATCATGTAAGGATGTCATTTATATAAGTTTTAATACTGGTGGAACCTAATATGTGTTGATTGGAATTAAAGGTGTGAAACTTCAGTCATCCACCCACTCTTGTGACTCACACTTATTCCAAATAAATTCCATGCATGTAGAACAAAAGCATGCTAAGTGTCACATATGAATAGTCTAAGAACCTACATTTGAGATATGAAATGAATGGAGTTCACTTGATCCTGTTAGAGTCATACAATCCTCATAGTTTACCAAGTCTTTTTCCTTCATTAATAAAAAATGTCTAAAAATAGTAGAATTTGCTTGAGCACCATGACATATGTTCTCATTACACTAGGCAACCATAGTTTTTACATTAATCAAATTAGTAACATTGTCATATTTTAACTCCTCCCTTGTATGACTCTTTTTACACATGATCCAACACCATCATGCTCATCTTTTCCATGGCCAACCTTAGTGAAACTCCAAATATGTTATACACCAGTGGTAATGTGCATCTTCCTTAACCAATAAAACATTTTATGCATTCTTGAATTACAATGTGCAATTGTCTAACGAAATGTAATATCTTTTGAAAATAATTTTCCTCTAAGTCAACTATCCATAGAACTTATCAAAATAACCTTGTGCATACTCTATATAATGTGATCAGTCATCACTAATATATAAATGGTACTCCCTTAATATTTTTTTATCTTCCTCTATATTATCAAGTGCATGCATGAATGCTATATGCATGAATATTGTTATTTGTGTTGAGTTTTAATACTATGATTGAACTTCCATTTGTGGTTTGAATGTGTAATTTTCAGCAAAGTCAACTACTAAAATAATAAAATCAAGTGGGAATTGATTCTTTCTTGGATTTAAATGTTCATCCAACCATTTATCCCTATGTGTGTGCCTTGTATACTCATAAATAATATTCTCCATTAATTTGACCATAAATTTTGAAACAAGTATCTCTTTCTTAACAAGCTCACACCTTGTAGATTATTTACCATCTTTTACTTGATAAGTCACAAATTTATATCTACTCAAACTAGATAATTACTATCCAATTACACATTTAAAATCCTCATGGATACATTTTTAAATTTTTTTAAATCCATCACAAATGTTGTAATTTTCAACCAAACATGCTTTCTTATAAAATAACAATCCATTTAGCCTTTCACAAAAAATATTTGAAATAAAATCCCTAGCTGATTTTGGCAGAACTTCTATGACACACTCCTTCAAATGTTATTAGAGTGAAAAGTATAATGAATATTCAAAAAAACATCATAGTTCATTGAAAATTCAATATGTTTCCTACAACAACAACTGGTGCATGTGCGATTTATTTTTACATAAAAAGGTTTGGCCTTCTCAAAAAGTCTTTGACTAATATCAATTTGTGGATGTTTTTCCAAAAAATTAGAGTACAATTATGTTTGAGTCATATCTAATAATATTTCTGGATTTGGTTCATGATTATGATAACCAACTCTTCTTTTCACTACATCTCTTGTATTTGGCAAAACTCTTGCATTATCTTTTCAAAATTGTGCAAGTAAGTCTTTAAAAGCATCAGCTATAGCCTTGTTCTTTGGTGTAAGTATAATAGAGAATGCATATAGATATTTTATATTAGGTTCATTAAGTCTTTCACATCTTGAAATTGATTTCATTAATGTTTTTCTATTTATATCAAGCATTTGACTGGCTTTTGAAATCAATCATTTTTCCCTATTTCAGCACTTACTACACAATTTGTCATTATACGTCGGGCAATATTAAAATATTTATTACATGATTTTGGGCCTATAATATGATATGAATCATGTATATTTTCAAAAATTTCATCATTTTCATCATTTTTATTATCCATGTTAGATGTTATTAGTCCTAATGTGTATGTTCTAGGTCTCATCTTAACCAATTTCATTAACAAAATAAATAATTGACATCTTTGACTATCATAATCCAATCTATGAAAGAAACTATCCCAAATTTATTAAACCAATCTTCTTGAATGGTTTTCAAACATTTTTTTATGCATTGGTTTAAAAATATTTTCATCAATTTCAATTATGTACTTATCTTTTCTATGCACATTTCTTGGAGGTGTTGTTGTTGGTGGAATCCATTAAGAGGGTGTTTCAAAATTATTATATGTTTCCATGAAATTTTATTCATTATTTGTTTCTTCATTATAAGTTTCCATGAAAATTTATTCATTTTTAATTTCATCATTATTTGATTCCATTAAATTTTCTTCATTTTTTTTGGGTAAAGTATCATGCATAGGCTCTTCATCAACATAATCAAAAACTTTAATCTTTGAATGTGAATTTCCAACATTATCTAATTTTCTATTGTCAATTTCATCATAATTCAATTCAATATTATGAATTTCATCATAATTCAATTCATTATTGTAAATTTCATCATTATTTAATCTATTATTTTCAATTAAGTCATTATCAAAGGCATTTAACTCATTAGGAATAATGTTTGTACCTTATTTGGACTAAAATGCTTGCATTCGTAACTTATTTTTTTCTTTAAACTCTTTTGATTACTCTTATGTTTTATTATTAAACTTATTTATCTTCCCTAAATGTGAAACAAAGCCCATTTTGATAAAATCAACCAAGAAAGTACTTCAAATGTGGGGTCCAAAAAAAATCCAACCTAAAAAGTATGTCGAGTATGCAGGGAATGTTTGTGGGGACAACAATCTTGATTAGGGATAAAAATAGATGATAAAAAGTTATTTTTTTGTTTTTAATTTAAGGAATGTGTACATTTTATAGGAATACATACATGTTATAGGAATGCATAGGCATTCTTATAATTTATATGTGTTATTTGAAGTATAGGCATATATTATAAAAACAAGCAAAAAATATCATATTCAAGCATTTTTTCCACTATAATACTATAATATTATTCAATAACACTCAATAAAACTATAATTTGATGCATAAGTCCCTAATATGATACTATAAGACTATCATATATTGTAATAATGCTATCATATCATGCAGTAAGGATAAATATGATGCATTAAGACTATCATATGATGTAATAAGACTAACATGCAATGTAATTAGACTATCATGTGATGTAAATGATAAGACTATCATATAATGCAATTAATATCTAATATGATACAATTAGGCTATCATATGACATAATAAGGCTCAATATGGTGTATAAATCCCCAATACGATGCATAAATCTCCAATACATGATGCAATAATACTTTTTATAAGATTATGAAGTAATAAGACTAATGAATGATGAAATAAGGCTAAATATGTAAGATGAAATGAGCTAATTTTTCCCAAAATCCCATCATAGGTCCTTATAAAACTAGGTGAATAAAATGTTCATAAATTAGCACTAATCACATTCATGAATTTATGCATTTCTGATGAAATCAAGGGACTTAGGGGTATTATTTGTTATAAAATTAATATTTAGTGTTATGGGTTTAGTGTAATGGGTTTGTACATGTGTATATGTCATGAAATTATGATTTATGATCAACATGTCATGAAACGTGACCTAATTTATCCTTTTCAATCACATCATAGACTCTAATTTAGGTTAAATGGGTTAAAATTGGCCATATTTTCATTTGTATTTGAATTTATAATTAAATTAGGGTTAGTTAAGTCATACATGTTTCATCTAGATTATACAATCAATTGGGCCATAAATTTGGTTTAGGGGTTCAATTTTGCCTAAATCACATCCCTAATTAAACCAATCAACTAATTTGTTTAATTCATGATAGATATAATCATACTTAATTTTGTCCTAAATCATATATCATGATATTATATTTATGTCAAGAGTGGGTTCACATTGGCCTCCTGTGCCTCCTCAATTGAATTTCCCCTATAACTGAACCTTGTTGTGCCACATGTGTACCTCATACACTAAAAAGTGTTAAATCTATTAGAGATGCATCAAGTTCTAAAATATTCAGAGTTGACAATGCCTTGGGAAGCCAAATCCATTTACATATCACCACGTGTACCTCATGTATGCTCAAAAATGTCAACACTTTTAGAGGTGTTATGTCCTACAAGAACTAAAGAGATCTATTAGATCCCTATGAGGCCTATTCTAATTAGATACATCACCACATGTGTATCTTGAACACACATATATTTGTGTTAGAGATCTAATTATCACTTGTCCTATAAGTATGATATTTGTTAGAGCCTTAAGATTCCCAATCCAATAAAATAATTCCACATGTGTAGGTCTAGAACACCTAGAGAAGTGTTAGAGTTTTCATATATGTACATCTTTGATACTTAGACATGTTTTATCACTGAGCCAATAAATATAACTAAGGCCTATTCAAAAATTTATCATACATGGATACATATAAGCCAATAATGTTTAAAGAGTAACATAAATCCAATCAAATCATGTCTATTAAATAGTTCACATGATGTGAGCCTCTAACTTGTCATTACTATACAAAAATTATCATGTAGAGCCCTTTAAGGTCCCATCCAAATTGAGCAATCATCAAACATTATCATTTTTATACATGTATGTATTCAAATTATTTATATCACTCTACCTTGAATTACTTTTAGATCCCAAAGTAAATTCATATTAATTCCTACACATAAGAGAGAACACAATTCGGCAATGGATGAGCCTCAACCTCAAATACCAAGCTAGAGAAATAATTTTGAGACATGTACTACTTCTTGTAGTACCCATTATAAGGTTTAAGCTCATTATAATAAAATATGAACAAGATGATTAAAGATATATGTACAAAACATATATAATCTTAAACCCTTTAGCTAGGGGGGTGCACACTAGTATCTAATTCTAATCAACCATCTATATGAGGTGAGTAGTTCATCATCCACATGAATAATTATTGGGTCTCTCTGTTCAACATCATCCTTGAGGGGAAGTAGGTCTTAGATTTAGGGAACATTATCACAGGTTTAATGTATCTTGAATAAGTTCAATAGAGTTTGAGATGGGGTAGTTTATACATATGTCATACTTGATCAATTTCAAGTTTATGCCATCCCTTAATAGTTTTAAACAAAGTCCCTAGTGTATTTAGATATTTTATAAGCTATACATTCATCGCTATAGACATGCCATCTTAAAACCACATCATCACTAATGGATACATGTGACCATTTCAAGTTTATTGAGCTCAAAACCACATCTTATACAAAAAAAAATGCATACCCAACTTGACCAAAATATTTATTAAAAACATGTACATACATTATACCCATCATCCTACTTTCGTATATTACCATACCAATTACATAGTAAGGTATAAAAATCTATAATATTGATAAGAACCAAGTATTGTCTATCTTATTTTTGAGCTTGAAATTTTTTCATCCATGGTGTGTTTAGGACTAGTCCCATGTCAAAGACACACTCTTTATATGATGTGGGAATGGATGGAGTACTTGATGGTTGTCCCATGCGTGATGGAGGGGTAGATAAAGGAGGTGCATGAAATAGAGGATTAACCATATTTTCATAAGAGATATTAATTTTAGGTAAATTTTGAATAATTTATTTTAATATATTAGGGGAATCAAGTGAATAATTGTAACAATAGAAGACTCTTGTTAGACTTTCAATTGGGACCTCAAAATGCACCTATTGAATTAGATGCACTAAGTGACCCCGGAGGAAACTTAAGGGACTTTATTAAATAAATTTTAGGAATGTTTTTGGGACAATCCAAGGAATGATTTATAAGTATTTGGATTCATTTAAAACACATTCTTCAAATAGATATCTAAGAGATGCACTGTTACACCAATAGCTCAATTATTATTTCTACTTACACAAGATTATCTATTCTACATAGTCCAATTCAATGGGTTTTCCACTTAAACGAATAGTTCAAAATTTATAAATAAAGGGGTTTGGTCAAATATATAAAATAAATAAAAAAACATTGAGATATTATTTTAGGAAATTAAGATAATATCAATAAGAAACATAAAATTTAAGGGCAAGTAGGATTTTAGGCAAGTAAGGTGGTAAGGTATATCCTTTCCCTACTAGGGGAAAGATCCAAATAGTTTTGCACATTTTAATTGTTAAAAAAGGATTTTATTAACATTTGTTCTATTGATTAAACATATTCATGTATATAAATATTAAATTGCACTAAAATTTGAACATGTAATATATAATACTTGTTCAACATTTATTCTATAAAATTAAAAGTAACCAATAAAATCTTGATAAGTAAGAGTCAAGTAAGAGTCAAGTATTGATACTCTAATGCACATCGATTAGTACTCTAAAGGTTAATTTTTGATCATAGGTTTAATAAATGAATTTTATGACCTCTGATGATAAAATAAATTATATTATCAAATATATAGTGTTAGACCTTGAAACCTTAGTTATAAGTAGTTAAGATGACATATTGAAATGGGTAAAATTTTTGAAGTCTAATAAGATGTTACAGCACCTTAATTCACTATCCAAAGCTAATGAAACCTTTCCCCTATAATAAACATGTAATTTGACATTTACCCTACAAAGATGCATGGCTAATGGGAACTTTCCCCTATAACAAACACTAAATTTGTTTCTTTCATTTTATGTGAAAATAATGTGTACATGTTATATAATGCGTATGCATTCTTTATTATTCTATAGAACACATACACATTATTTGAATTTAAATTTAAAATTGATCCTTTAGAATTCAAAATGGTTTTGATTTCTGAGCTAAAGGCTTGGGACTATGCATTTATAGTTGAGACTCAAAATTTTAGGAAAAACCAACAAATTTCAACTTCAATCACCAAATAAGCTATGGATTTCAAAATCAAAATTCCAAAAAAACTACCATTATGATGAGTATATTGTCCTCTTTCTAAATGTATGATTTTTAGAATTTATAGGGCTATTTTAGGGGTTCAAACTATATTTATTTCTAACAACACCTTTTTTAGGCCACTATATGCTACACCCAACATGCCTATTCATATTTATCTAATTTATTTTTCATTTATCCAAGTGAAAATAAATTATATGGTAAAAAACTAGGCCTAATTATACATACATTCAAAAAAATAAATTTTTTTGAGGTAGTTAGGGTGGGCCACACGACCAACTATCCATTTTTTGTTAATTTTCAAGATATACTTAATTGTAATATTTATAAAAAATGTTCATCAAAAAAATATTTAAAATTTTCTTAACACACTAGAAGATCTTATCTAAATATTCACCAAAGGTTTTATATAATATTTAACGATGTTAAAAACTGGTGCTCTGCATGACCATCTATCTATTATGTTTTCTTAAAAAAATAAGAGATCCTCTTCAAATTTTATATGTTTTACCTATTTATAATTAACCAGTTTTAAAAATAAATAGTTTTCTAGAAACTAGACTCAGAACTCTACATTTCATATTTTTATACCATCTTCAAATTTTGAGTGTAGCCATCTCTAATTATCTATAGAAGTCCACATTTTAAAATTTTCATAAAAATCATGTCCACAGGTAAGCCCATTTTTGTCCGCCAAGTTGGTTCACTTACCCAAAGGCATGTTTTTAAAACTTATTCACACACATAAAAATAAAAAATAATTAAAATAAAATTGGTTTAAGTAAATTTATCATATTCATATTTTGAGTCACGAAAGTAAAACCTAGGAAACAATCTTAGACTTCAAAGAAATCCCTGCATTATTAGGCTTTGATTTTTAAATTTTAGTTTCAAATTAAACTTCATAGATTTGTAAAAAAATGGAATTCATATTTACCTTAAAAAATTAAATAGGTAATTTCACACTCATCCACAATCAAACAATTAAATTTTTATTGTTATACAACTTTCTTTTTATCTTAAGAAAATCCATTTGGAATTAAATCAAATACATACCCAATTTTGAAATTTTATAAATATAGAACTTAAACCACTCTTCAAACTAATTATAAAAAACAAATCAACAGTCTCTTTTTTTAATTTCTAAAAAATGTAAATAAAATGGGTTGGCCTTAGATTTCATTTTCATTTTTGGTGTTTTTCTAAGTCATTCAAGTCAGTTTGGATTATAGGTAAAAAAATATCCAAAAACAAAATTTATCAATTCCTAGGATTGAAACACATTTTAAATAGTTTAGAATTATCAGTTTCATAAATAAATAATTTTATTATTTGGAATTACAATTAATGTTTTATACATTTTAAATTAGTTTTGATAGTGAAATTTGTTAATGCACTTTTTAGATTGTCAAAATTATTTCAAAATGATAGGCAAATTTTATATATAATCTCACATAAAAATTATCTAATGATAAAATTATATTTTATATAGCTTATAAAATACATTCAAACCATCATAATAATTAATATATATTTATAGGAAATGGAAAGTGGTGAAGGTGGTGAAGAGGCATAATGACCTCAACAATTTGAATTTGGCATTAGGTAGGAAAACCAAAGTAATAAAGAAAGTATAAAGGTCAACGTAGGTTTAAGTGATAAGATCCAAAGGACTCTCAAGAAAGTCATGAACCTAGATTTATCATGGGTCCATCATGTGTCCCATGACACTATGACCAAAATACAACTACAACCATAATATATATGATCCCCTCATGCATCTCTCATGTCTTGGGCTGATCATGTGCATCAAAAATGCTAGGTGGTCCAAGAACTGTCAGGTCTCCACATCATCCCATCAGTTAAGAATAATGAGGTATGTGTTTCTATCCCTAACTCCTTGGTGTAAAAATTAGATGTGGATTTGGCAAAGTTTATTCTAGATAGGGTGAATGGTTTTAGGTCTAAAAGTGACTCCTTCAGAGGATGAGACAACCTGAAATGGAAACCTAAAGTTCAATTGGAGGTTTTAGCCTTGGAAAGGAGCTTCATTTTGGTCAATTTCATGAACCAAGAACATTAGAGTTTAATCTAAAGGCCCATGGTTTATGGGAAAATCAAGCATCAATGTTAGGATTTTGAAGGTTGGAACTAGTTTATAAAGATCCTCTATGGATGACATCCCAATATAAGTACTCCTTCTAAAGTACCCATATAATATACATTGCCAATGAATAATGGACATCACCAAAGCATTGGGATAACCAATCAACATTGATGCAATCACCATTTCTAGAAGAAAAATAGTGGAAGCTCGGTTCCATGTATTCTTTCCCATTGATAAAACTCTACTTCATTTGATAAAGATCAAATATAAATATGGTGAATGGTATTAACACATCCAGTATGAGAATCAAGCCATCCTCTACCCAAAATGCAATGTTCTGATCCATTCACATAAAGATTACCCTAAGAATACTCAAGTTTATGTCACTCTTAAGTAAGCCTAGGTATAAAAATTGGCTCCTTAATCAGAGTGAAAAGACACCTTGGTAAAATTGAATGACCTACTTATGAACCATGATGTTCCTATAATGTCATCTTTAGGTCCTATGAAAGGTATCCTGATCAATTATAAAGTTATTTCTCTAAATGACAAGTTAAGGCATAATGTTTTTCCCCATATCAGCTTAGTTATCTTAGAGAATGGAGAACCCTAACTCATACAAGGTTCTCCCCAAGTTAGTAAAACTCAATATGAGATTCCCACCATGTTGTTTTCTCCTACGAGTGTCAAGATGGTGTCCATCACTCCCCCTAAATGATCCACTCCAAATGAAAAGGTGAATTCTTTTCTTAATACATATACTTCTTTATCAATTTTCTTATTGGGTACTGATGATTCTTTAGAGGAGGACCTATTATCCACTCCTATTCAAAATGGGTTAGAGTAGGCCAGTACTCACATCTCACCCCTAAGGAGGTGGTTTTGAAGGGATCTAACCTGAATACAACCCAAGATAACATTTCAAACTTCACACTAACCTTGGCTCATAAAAGTCCTTTATTTATTGAAATAGGTGCCAGGATAAATTAGTCGAACATAGAAAAAGGGTTTCTAGACTCCCCAAATTCTCTAATGGTGATATCCAAGGATTAGGGACAATGTTCTACTATAAACTCACCTTGTACGAAGGTAAATCAAGAGGAAGGATTCTAAACTTAATCCATGACTAGGAAAGGGAGAAAGAAAATGGATGTAAGGGTTACCCTTAAACTTCAAGGTAGATCTCCAAGTATGGTTACTTTCAAAATTGAAATAAATAAAGAAATAGCCAAGGGTTCTCAACAAACCCTTAAAATTCACCTTACTAGACTTAGGAAGTGAATTTCTTCACATGGAATGTTAGGGGGTTAAATAACCCCGAAAAGTAGAATAACCTTAGTAATCTAAGAAAAATAATTGATCCTATAATTATGCTTATTAGAGAAACCAAAATGTCTAAACAAGACTTGAGAATGTACTCTTATATGATTTGGAAAAGGGCTAGTTTTGTAAATTCTAGTTGTAAGGATGCCTCTTAAGACCTATTGGTATTTTTGAATTCAAAGATTTTGGAAGGTGACCTGCAAATGAAAACTAATGAACAAGTATCCATTCTCTTTATAAATATAGCTAGTAAAGAATAACTTATTTTGTATAACATATATGCCCCCAATTTAAAAAATACAAGGAGAAAATTATGGGAAGACCTTTTATCCTTTCAAAAAATCCATGAGCTCTAAAACTAGATAGTGGATGGAGACTTTAACACTTCACTCTCTCTGGGGGAATAAAAAGGAAGGGCCAATGGACTTCATGAAAAACATGTCCCACCTTAATGACTTCCTTGTAGGAGCTGGTCTAGTTAACATGGAACTCAAAGGCAAACCTTTCACCTAGAGATCATAACCCACTAGTGTTTTAAGGGGGAAATATCTCAAAACCAAAGAACATCCCTTTTAAGTTTGAAAGTATGTGGTTATATCTTCCAAACCTAACTAAATCCATAAAGGAATTTTGGAAATAATATTTATCAATATCTAATATGTACATTCTAGTTAAGAAGCTAAACTTCTTGAAGAGTAACCAAAAAAATGTAATAAAGAAGTTTTTGGGAATATTTTCATCTAAAATAAGGCACTCAAGGAGAAAATTATAAAGATATAAGAATTAATTGCTACTCAAGGAAATAAAAATTCTTTAATTCTAAAAGAAAAATAAATACTAATCAAGTTTCATAATCTTGAGGAAAAGGAAGAGGCATACTAGCAAAAAAAATATAGATGTTGAGAAATCAGGATCCTTTATCTCCCTACCTTTTCATCATATTAGTAGAAACATTAGGAAGGAAATTTTAAAAGGAACAAGCACAAGGGTTTATCAAAGCCATAAAATTGGTCTACAACACTAACCCAATTACTAATGAGTAATTTATTGATGATATGATCCTCATTGGAAAAGCCTCAATTGAAGAAGCATGAAATCTCAAGTTGACTCTCCACAGCTATGACAAAGTAACCAATCAATGTATTAACTTCTAAAAGATATCAATTTTATTTATCAATACCCTAGTACTATTATAAAAAAATTATAATATTTTAGAGTTCTAGGTGAGCCATCTTCCATCAACCTACCTAAGAATACCCCTCTTTAAAGGTATAATGGTTCCTAAATTATGGAATCCACTCATAGATAGAATATAAAGGAAGTTGGATAGTTGGAAAGGTCGTATACTCATTCAAGATGGAGAATTCTAACTTCTCAAAACATCAATCCAAAACATCCTTGTTTATTTCATGTTAGTCTTCCATGTACCTAGTAAACTGGTAGATAAGATAAAAGAAATTCAAAGAAATTTTCTATAGAGAGGAGTCAAGGACGATTTTAGATTTCACCTAGTTTCATTGGAAAAAACATGCCTCCCCAAGGCCAATGAGGGCTTTGGCCTCAAAAAGATAAAAAAAACATGAATCATGCCCTCATTTCCAAAATAGGATGGAAAATCCTAAAAGAAGAGAAATATTGGACTAGGATTGTCAGATCCAAATATCTGAAAAGAAATGAGGAAGATAGATTTATTTGGGAAGAAGGCCCTACTGACGAAATACCTTATGGAAGGCCATTACCAGATCTAATGACCTATTGAGAAAATGAACCAAATTGCAAATTAAGAATGGGAATAAAATTAACTTATGGGATGACTCCTAGATATCCAACTCCCCCATCTCTCAATGTAATTTGGCTAAACTTTGCCTATTTTTAAAGGAAATATTGGTTAATAAGGTGAAAGACTACTAAAATGAGTCAATGGTTCAAAAGTTTAGAAATTACTATCCATTAAAATAAATAATGCATAAGTCATTCAAGTATTCCAATATCTTAATTATTTTCTTAATCAAATCCATATTCCTATCTTACCCAAGGATGATTATCTCCTTTAGGTGGCTAAAAATAATAAGAAATATAAGATAACTTTTAGACAAATTACTGATATGGGTTTAGATAGAGAATGTGAAAACTAGAAGATCCTTTGAATCAAACACATTAATCCCAAGATAAAATTATCACCATAGAAAATCTTTCAAAATGAGGGCTTATCTTGCCTAAAAGATGCCCCCTTTGTAGAAGAGTAGAAGATTCAGTCCATCATCTCTTCTTGACTTTCCCATTCAGCTCATGCATCTTGGATTAGATTTTGGCCAAATTTAATCTGTAATGGGTCAAACCAAATTACATATTGGATCTCATCACCCAATGGAAGCCACCTTGGAAACTACCTTCCCTATCTTTTCTTTAGATATGTCCCTCCTTCACTAGTTTTAGGCTATTTGGAAAGCCTATAATAATTGCATTTTATCCAACAAAAATTACATAACCAAAATATTTTTTTTGCAATCTATGTCAATCTATTATCGAGAACTAGAGTGCATTCCCCTATTAAGACAAAAAATTGAGATCTCTAGATGAAAAAACTATGTTCATAAAATGGAATGTAGAATAGAATGTTGCCTCCCAAAATAAAGTAATTTTGATGGAAACAAGTTAAGTGGAACCCCCTACCAGGAGATTGGCTAAATTTAAACTTTTATAGAGCATCAAAAAGAAATCTAGTCATAGTAGGTGGTGAAGGGGTAATAAAAAATTCCTTTGATAATATGGTTGATGTGTATTCTGGTCCCATGGGGACCCAAACCAATCACATGGTAGAAATAAAAGCAATGCTTTGGGGTACTCAGATAGTTGCATAGCTCAATGTGGAAAGATTAATAATAGAATGATTCAAGTTTCATTTTTGTAGAGTGTAAGGTATATCCCAATAAAATAATTTAAAATCCATATTCTTCTATTCAAGGTTTGGTAACAAATATAATATGTAAGTTTTTGAGTTTATTCAATGAAACTAAAAAAATAGAACCAATTGGAGGATAAAAGATAATGAAAATCACTTGCAATAAGTAAATAATATCATTTTATTTGTATGAAAGAGTAAATACTAGCACCAAAGGGTAAAGTGAGGTGATTATTATATATCTATGTTTTACTTATATATAATTTCCTTTTTTTAATTTCATTATGTAGACATCCCAATTCTGACACCCCACTTATGACATTTTCAACTTCCCATTTCAGATACTTTCGACACCTCACTTTTGAAACTTTTGACACCCTAATTTTAAAACTTGTTACACCTTGATTTTAACACCTTAATAATCCTTAATTATTTCTCTAATCCACCCTAACATAAATAAACCCTATTTAATCTATAATTATAACCTCAATCATGTCATTACATAATCATAATCATATCGTTAACACATTGCTAGCCAAACTACATCACACCACAACCCTAATCAATTAATCATACTATCTGTTGAGGTCAACATACACCCATTCTTTAAAAATGGGGACCCATGTGTAAAATTGTAAAAAATCTTACCTTGAAATAAAAAATTCACTTGATTATAGTGTCACTATCATGTTTTCACATATTATATATTTGAAGATCATCCACACCATGGTCTAGCTAACTTATTTGTTCATAGCTCTAGTTTAATCTTATCTAAAGTGATAACATTAGATATGTGTGTTTTAGGTTGCAAGGTTAATAGAACCCAATTGGAAATTAACATGATTAGGGTTTTATGCTTTAATGTTAAATTGATATTTTACTAGCCTTGGTCTATAATTTATTAATTAAATTCATATTTGAATTGTTTAAACCATATCCTAATGTTTTATCAAGACCTTCTAATTAAAATTTAAATTTAGTGGGATATTTTTATTTAAAGTTAAGTGTGAACAAATTAATCATACCATGGACTTAGTTTAATTTCTTTCCTAAGGCTTGGTCTTGTTTTTCAACACAACCAAACCTTAGGCTAAAAATCCTATGCATGGTCTCTTTTATGTCCCATGATCCCTTTGTTCCCTTTTATTCTAGATTGGTCTAAGTAATTACATAGTCCATTTGTTATAAGGCTTAACGTAAATCCTTACCCTAAGGTTTATCATTTTTATTAATATGATTAAAAAAACTTAGGCTAAGACTTTATGATGTGTATTTATTATTCATGAGATCCTTTTATGATGTTTCTAACTTTTATAACTTATGTTTTTAGCATATATTTCTCAAACTTATTCTACAACATTTTCTCATAGTAATTTTATCAAAAAACACCCTTCATCTTTTTTAAAATGCCCTTTGGATCTTTGAAAGTACCCTTAGAGATTTTTATTAAGGGTAATTTATCTTTCAGACATACCCTTTGGGATTTTCTAAAATGATCCTTTGAGATTTTGAACATACCCTTTGGATTTTCTAAAATGACCCTTCAAAATTTTATCATCACACATTTTATCTGATGCAAAAATGCCCACAACAATTCCCCACAACAATCTTGCCAATGCATTTTCCCTAAAATAAAATCTAAAAGGCACATACCCTTCATACTTTGTGCAACTTACCCTTTGGAAGTTTTGTCAAGGACACTTTCCCTATAGAATTGCCTTTCAACCTTTTCAAAATGGCCCTTTACTCTTCAGAATTTTCAAAAATACCATTCAAATTTTTTTTGAATTGCCCTTCATAATTTTTGTTTTTTAAATATTTTCCCTTCAAACATTTTGTCTAATAAAATTTGGTCTTCAAGGGAAATGTGTTAGAAATTTTATCTCAAATAATTTCCCTGAAATAATACTCTTCATCCTTTTTGAATATGCCCTTCAGAACTTTTTTCAAAGGCTAAATATACCTCATAGGGATAATCACTTTAGACATTTTTTAATGATGAAATTGATCTTCAGAATAATTTACCTAGATAAAAGGCCTAAAATATTTTCCCAATAATATATGCTATAGACATTTTATCCAACTAGGAACTTTAATCTAAGATTTTAACCTAAGTTTTATATCATTCCAATGCTTTAAATTTAATATTTCTAATTATTCATAGGGAAGCAATCACGCTTAACTACTTGGATCACAATATATGATGTGCATTTACTCAATCCTAGTTGATTTGATGATGTAAGATCACCATGTGGCACACATAGGAAATAGGATAAACTAGGAAGTGACAAATGGAAAGCTCAATAAATAGTTCTAAAGATGTGTTTAAAATTGATGGTCATGTGCCCATTAATGAAATTCATGTGGATGTCAATTAATGATCATGTAGATATCAAGTTTAAGATAGTAGAGAGTTTGAAGGATGTGTTTAAAATTAGTAGTCATGTCCCTATCAAATATGTTCTTGTAAACATCAAATTATGGTCACACAAACATCAATTTTAATATAGTTGTGTAGATCCAAAGATCTATGGGCTACATCGATTCATATAAATAGATCAAATAGTGTAAGATCAAAGTCAAAATTTTAAAGGCAACAATCATATTATGTATAGTGATGAGTAGGATGCCATGGAGATTCCATGGAGATGCCACATTAGAGCCACATGGGTATAATGTGCTAAATTAGAGACCTTACAAACTTGGTATTGTGAAAGAGAGCCTAAATTATCATCTATCCAAAGATAATTTAATCCAAGGTCCACCAATGAGCAATCTAATATGTCATGGTAGCTTAGAGGAGTGTTTTTTAAGGGAACATGGAATTCTATTTTGACCTCAGAAGAATAGAAGAGGATTACTCTAGGTTAAGAACATCAAAGAACCATGAAGATATTGAAGCAACACAGGGGTCCCAAAAGTTAATAGACTTCTGAATATTCTTCCTATAGCTAAATATTATCCATTTTTAAAGTGGAATATTTTATATATAAAGGCATGTTTTGTTTTTAAAACACACTACTGATTAGTCCATTGGGAAATTATATTGTATTTCTAAGAAAATTTATGGAAAGGATAACTATCCCTACACCTATACTTTTTTAATTGGTTAGGACTGAATGAATTGCTTCCTAACATCTTATAAAAGGAACATTCTCAATTGTAAAATGGGGGGGTGGCAGTTCTTAGAACAAAAAATCACTTTGTAAACTTTTGAGCAACTAATACAAGCAAATAATTTTACAAAGATTATCCATATTCATTTGTGTCATTTGTTATTATGGTTTCTCTCTCACTTGTTAGTTCTAATTTATAGATTTGAATGGTTCTTATAAATCCCTAGTGTTTACATTTGAATGTAGAGATATTAACTTGTGTAAATGTTATGTTGACTAAAATTTCTTAGGTTCATTTAATTTTATTACTCTTCTTACATTTTAGCTAATGTTGTTTGCCTGGAGGGTAAATATTTAAATTTAACATGGTTCTCATTTTCTTTATTTCCACCTTCCTTAGAATCTTGCCTAATGTGTAATACGATTTGAGCTTATGCTACTTCATGTTATACATTGGTTAAGTACTTACTTGGATGATATTTTAAAATTTTCATAATATTTGGAATGAAGATCAACATCTATTTTCTACCGCACCCTTCCTCTTCCTCCTTTTTAACCAATTCACTCCAATTTGATTGTCAGTGTAATTTCCATATTAGATTAGATCTTGATCGTAATTCACTATTCTTAGTATATATACTTCACATTTTCATAATTTTGTTGACCATAATAGCTCCCAACCATTGAACATTATAAATATTGTGAAATACTCCACTTTCTTTGCCTCTATTCCATCAAAGATAATAGGATTATCAAAACCTACAATTTTTACATTAAGTTATTAGGAATTATAAAATGATAAGTGATCTTAGACACTCTAGGCACCTATGATACACATTTAGGCATCAACAGGAGTAGTTTAGATGGCACTAAAAGGATGGAATTTAGTTGGATCTTTGTGAATGTGCAAAATATTTGTTATTTTTTATGTGTTTTGATCAAATATTATTGTATTCTTTACATCTTTGAGTGATCTTTTTCTCAATTGTGTAAATATCACTAATATTTATGGTTTTAAACTAGTCTTTGGGCTTCTTTTAGCCAAAAATTTATATTCTTTAAAAATCCATGGATATTCATGCAAAGGTAGTTGATTTTTTGTGTGTTTCTCATGTTTAAGGTTAGTGATAGTAATTTTGTACAAATATTGATTAGTTATTTGCAAATTTGAGTTTATTTAAGCTTAGAGGTGTAAATATCCCTCTCATTCATCAGTCTAGATGCATATTTGAGCTTATTTAGTTAAATATAATCATGTTTTACATATATTTGTGTAAAATTAGCTTAATGTTCAAACTTCATCATTGTCATTTGCAAAGATCAATTTGATGCATCATATTTTAAGTAGGTTTTAAGGTCAAAATCTAAAACTTCTAGAATCAAGACCAAGGTGAGCATAAACTTTCAAGGTCTCAACCAACTTCACCAAGTTAGGGTGTTCATGTGTTCAAAGTATGGTTTGAATAGGTGGTTATTATATAAATGTTCTTGGTCATGTAAATGACTTATAAATAAACCCTGAAAGTTATTTTCCTTCTTTTAATCCCAATAATGTTGTCAGTACTAAAAAGCACATTAAATCATTCAAGGCTATTTTGAGAATGTTAAATGTAGTTCATGAAGATGTAACACATAGGTTATTCCCATTCACTATCAAAGATGCTATATATGATTGGTTTTTCAACCTACCTGAGAATTACATTACTAGTTGGGATGAATTTAATAATATTATTGTTGATAAATTTGGAATAATTATCAGTCCATGCACCCTTTACCAATAGTTCATCATAATCAAGTGGGATTTCATTGAGACCATAAGAGCCTTTAATTTTAGGTTATAAAATATTTTTAGTAGGACCGTGGACCCATATAAATGTATTGTGGATTTATATTTAGATATTTATAGGGAAACTTTGGACCCCATGACATCTGTGTTCTTGAAAAGATTTACAAATGTAATCAATACATTAGAATTAGCTTATGTTAAAGTTGTGATCATTAATGACCAGATGTAACCCCAAGGGAAATGGCATCCTCCACCCATAATGCCAATCAAAATATACCTACTCTGAACCAACCTCTATTTTGGAACCAAATACTATTGAGTCACCCATATCCTAGATAAAACCTAAGGTTCTTAAATATCACTACTATTGGGCTTCATCCACAAAATCATGGAACTCTAATGCCCACAAATAGTGGTAATGCTCTAGTTCATGAGCCTAAGACACCAAAAAATTCAAATTACTTTATATTAGGAATGGTCCAAAAACTAAGCATTGACTTTCTATAGTTGTAAAAATAAGTAGGAAATACATGGGAAAGCTCTAATAGAAACTATGTTTCTCAAAGGTTCAATAGACATCCAAACAAGTTTCATGATAACAATAATAATGGATCATCTAAAAACATATAAATTAATTTATGTGATATATATTTGGTTGATCATCGTAATATTTTTGAAACATCCCAAGGTAAAAGGGATACAACTAAAATTATGTGTAACCAAGAAAATATTACAAGGACATTTGGATTTACAAGGAAATCTCAAGGTTTCATGATAGAGGCTTTCAATTTTCCATTTTTAGAGGAAAGTGAATCAAAAGATATTATATAAGAAGGAATATCTCTTCAATATGATCATCCCCATGAACAAGATCAGATTCAAGTTGACCTCTTTTCAAAAGATAACTATCAGGATAATTCATATGAAGTCACGAATGGAATAGAGGATACTACTAAAGAAGATGACCATTAGAATCAATTACACAGGATTTATTGAAATATATTGAGGTGTTCCAAGAAGGAAATGATGTCTTAAAAATCCCAAAACTAGATGAACTAGAACTCAATTGGGTAGAATAGCTACCTTTCTTCATCAAGGATGAAGATGAAGTAGGTGAAATAGATCAAGAATTGTCATATCACTTCATCAAAAGGTTATTAATATGGGACCAACATATTTTTGATGATAATATTATAGATGAGAATATTTTAGTTGATCAAGATGAATAAGCCTTTTGGGATGACTTGGAAGTATTTTTTGCAAAGATTGGTATCCCATTTCAACCTCAAAAAGAACCCAATGAAAACATCAATCTAAAAATGTTAGTCGAGTTACCATTATCAAGTGAAGATGATATAAGACATTATCTATCTATGCGTGAAGTAGAACTACCATTCCTATTACAAAGTAAGAGAATTTGGGAGGAAGATGATTGGGTCTTAGATTCATATCTTCAGTCCATGCATATGAGAATGTTGATAGGAGACCAAGCTACATCACATAGAAGACATAAGCATATAATTACTCCTATCCACAAGAAGAGGCCATTAAATATAAGTAATCATGATTCAAACTTACATATTAGAATAAATAATTTTCCATTTGATCTAGGAGGTAAGTAATTTATATAACTATGTAGGGCTTAATTTAGTTTATTTCACATTCTTTGTGCCTTTCTTTTTTTCCTTCCTATCTCTTGTTTGTATATAGTTCCTATTTATATAGTTCCTTTCAAAATTCATAGTTCAAAAATTTAAGTATGACTTCTCAACATTGGTTGATCATGGATTGTGAAATATGAGCTTAATGTTATAGTTAAGAGAAACTAGCAAAGAATAATAGATAAATTAATTGTTCCTTGAGATTTTTTACATTTTTATGATCTAAGGTTGATTTTAATAAATAATTACACATGTGGGATGAAATTTTAAACTATTAGGACACCATTATGTTTGCACTTAACAAACATGATTGCCTAGGATAAAGGTTTAAACTATAAGTGATTGTTTGAAGATAAAACATTAGACTAAATACCTAATACTACATAAATTGGTTCCCAAAATCTAATGTAAATCCAAAAATGACCTAAAAATATAAAAAATAAGAACCTTATTATAAAATTCAAAGAGATTTCTAAGCAGATGTGATTCTAGTAATCTCCATCGGGACTATGGATTCCTAGCTAGTAGTAGAGAAAGGCCTTGAGTAGAGAAAAAGGCATCTCTATCAAGGATATGGATGCCTAACTAGTATCAGATCAATGGCCAAGCCTTCTTTGAACTAAAATATGGTTCTTAATCAATATCTAAACATGTTGAAAGGTAGTGCTAATGATTAAAGCCATGGACATAGAAGTTATTTTCTAAATCCTGTGACAATCATTAAGTGGAATCAAAGAACACACATAGCATGGATATGTATTTATGTTTGATCCTAATTCTACATATGCAATATTTTTTCTAAGCATGAACTGATCTTAATCATGGTTCTTGATCAAATGGAATAAGTAGCTTAATTATTAGTCTAAACTAGATTCTTTGAATTCTAACAAACTGCTTTGTTTCCCCCATAAGTCACCATTTTTTTAGGTCAAAAAATCCCCCATTCTTGAAAAATGGGGACCCATGTGTCAAATTATGCAAATTTTTACCTTGATATAAAAAATTCACTTGATCAGAGTGTCACTAGCATGTTATCACATATTTTTTATTTGAAGATCATCCACACCATGGTCATGCTAACTTATTTGTTTATGGTTTTGGTTTAATCTTATCTAAAGTGATAACATTGGATATTTTTGTTTTAGGTTGTAGGTTTAATATAACCCATTTCAAAATGAACATACTTAGCATTTTATGCTTCAATTTTAAATTGATCTTTTACTAGCCTTGGTCTATAATAGATTAATTAAATTCATATTTGATTTTTGAAACCCTATCCTAATGTTTTACTCAGACCTTCTAATTCAAATTTAAATTTGGAAAGAGATTTTTATTTAATGTTAAGTAGGAATAAATTAATCATACCATGAAGTTAGTTTAATTTTAATTCTAAGGCTTGGTCTTATTTTTAAACACAACCAAATTTTAGGCTAAAAATATTATGCTTGGTCTCTTTTATGTCTCATGATCCCTTTGTTCCCTTTTAGCCTAGCTTGGTCTAAGTAATCACATGATCCCTTCATTATAAGGCTTAGCCTAAATCCTTACCCTAAGGTTTATCATGTTTATTCATATGATAAAAAACTTAGGCTAAGACTTTATGCTATGTGTTTTTTATTCATGAGGTCCTTTTGTGATGTTTCTATCTTTCAAGACTTATGTTTTTGACATTTACTTTTAGAACTTATTTCATAACATTTTCTCATAGTAATTTTGCTGAAAAACACACTTTAAATTTTCTAAAATGCCCTTTAGATCTTTTAAATTACCCTTCAAGATTTTTGTTAAGGGTAATTTATCTTCCAAACATACCCTTCTATATTTTCTAAAAGGACCATTTGAGATTTTGAACATAACTTCAGGTTTTCTAAAATAACCCTTTGGACTTTTATCATAAAACATTTTTTCTGATACAAAAATGCATAAAACAATTCCCTACAATAATCTTGCCAATGCATTTTTCCTGAAACATAAGCCAAAATGCACATACCCTTTAGGCTTTGTGCAACTTACCCTTCAAAAGTTTTGTCAAGGATGCTTACCCTATGGAATTTCCTTTCAATCTTTTATAAATGGCCCTTTGCCCTTCATAATTTTTTAAAATGCCCTTTAGAGTTTTTTTTAATTTCCCTTTGAAACTTTTATTCTACAAGGATTTTCCCTTCAAACATTTTCTCTAATAAAATTTGGTCTTCATAGGAAATGTGTCAGACATTTTGTCTAGGATTATTTCCCCAAAAGAGTGCACTTTGGCTTTTCTGAATGTTCCCTTCAAATTTTTTTATCAAAGGTTAAATAGACCCTACAAGGATAATTGCTTCAGACATTTTTTCTGATGAAATTGATCTTTGAAACAATTTACTTAGATAAAAGGCCCAAAATAATTCCCTAATGATACATGTTATGGACATTTTGCCCAACTAAGAACTTTAATTTAAGATTTTAGCCTAAGTCTTATATCATTCTAGTGCCTTAACATTAATATTTACTATTGTTTATAAAGAATCAATCATGCTCGAATGCCTAGATCATAATCTAAGATGCATGTTTACTTAGGCCCAATTGATTTGATGATGTAATAATGCCATGTGGCACACATAGGAAAAAATATGAACTAAGAAGTGACAAATTGCAAGCTCAAAAAACAATTCCAAGGATGTGTTTAAAATTAGTAGTTTCACACCTATCAATGATGTTCATATGGACATCAATTAAAGGTCATGTGGATGTCAAATTTAACATATCAAAGAGTTCCAAAGATGTGATTAATATTTATAGTCTCACACTCCTTATATAGGTTCATGTAGACATCAAATGACAATCATGAAAACATCAATTTTAAGATAGTTGTGTGGATCCAAATATATATGGGATACATTGATTCATAAAAATAGATTAGATGGTGTGATATCAAATTCAAATTTTCAAAGGTATGATCATATTTTGTATAGTGAGGAGAAGGATGCCATGTAGATTCCACATCATAGCCACATGGGTGAAATGTGTTGAATTAGATACCTTAAAAACCTATTAATGTGAAGGAGAGATTGAATTTTCATGTGTCTAAAGATAATTTTATCTAGGGTCCACCAATAAGTAGTCTAATATTCCATGGGAGCTCAAAGAAGCATTTATTAAGGGAACATATAATTCTGTTTTGACCTCAAAAGAAGAGAAGGGGATTATTCTGGGCTAAGAACATCAAAGAACCATGAAGATATTTTATTAGCGTAAGGGTCCTAAAGGTTAAGATACTTAGGAATATTCTTCCTATAGATAAATATTTTCCATTTTAAAATTTGAATAATCTATTTGTAAAGATGTGTTATTTGTAAAACACACTACCTATATATCAATCCATTGGGAAAGTGTAGTGTATTTCTAAGAACATTTGTGGAAAAGATAGTTTTCCCTACACTTGGACATTTTTAATTGGTCAGTACTGACTGACATGCTTCCTAAAATATTATAAAAGGGGCATTATCAATTGTAAAAGGGGGGAGTTCTTAAAACCAAAATCACTTTGTAAACTTTTGAGAAACTAATACAAATGAGGAATTCTATAAAGATTATCCATAGTCATTTATACCATTTGTTATTATGGTTTCTCTCTCACTTTTTGGTTCTTATTTCTATATTTGAATGGTTCTTATTAATTTTGGGTGTGTTCATTTGAATTCAAATCTATTAACTTGTGTAAATGTTATGTTGACTGAAAGTCCTTAGGTTCATTTCATTTTCTTACTCTTCTTGCATTTGGGATAATGTTGTTTTCCTTTAGAGTAAGTCTTCAAATTAAAACTAGTTCTCATTTGCATTATTTACACCTTACTTAGAATGTTTCCTAATGTGTAATAGGATTTGAGCTTATGTTACTTCATGTTATACATTGGTTAAGTGCATGCTTGGATGATATTTGAACTTTGTCAATATATTTGGAATGAAAATCAACATCTCTTTTCTATCCTACCATTCCTTTTTCTCCTTTTAAACCAATTAACTCTACTTTAATTGTCATTTTAAATATCCATCTTAGATTAGATCTTGATCATAACTCACTATTCTTAGCATAGATACTTCATATTTTGCATAGATCTATTATCTGGCCATGGTGGCTCCCAACCACCAAACATTATAAATATTGTGAAATAGTCCACTTGCTTTGCCTCTATTTCATTAAAGATAATAGGACTATCATAACCTGCAACTCATGCATTGAGTTCTTAAGAATTATAAAATGAGAAGTGTTTTAAAACACTTTGGGCACCAGTGAGACACATTTAGGCATCAACACTATGCTAATTTTATGATGACCTTACCCAATACAAATAAAATCAGCCTTTGGGTTAATAAAATAATTAATCCCTATGAATTAGTTTATTATCACTAATAATGAAATCCATACATACAAAATAAAAATAAAATCAAAACAAATCAACTCATAAATCTCAAATAGAGTCACCAAATCCCAAGTCAAAAAATGCATCAATAAAGACCATTCCTCATAAAATAAAACCTACACTTCTCTAACCTTCTTTAGTTAGTAAGACAATCCCCCTCATTTAATGACAATGTTGACTCAAACCTAGCCAACCAAATCTAATAAAATCCAACCATTCATTTCCCCCATCCAAAAATCTATAAATTGAACCCCTCTTATTCTTTATATGAACCCCTATTTTTCTTTTCAAAAAACATTAAGAGCCTAACGATATCATGTCATGAGCATCCATAATAAATCAAAAATTGAATAAAATAAACATAACTAAGATTTTTTCATGGCAAGTGAATTTATATTCCTCTCCTTTCAAGATCAATCACATGTATTTAGATTAATTAAGAGTATGAGTTTTATATTATTTTGATTTTCTATTGCATAGATCTAATTTTTGCATTATTACATTATTGGCATGCATGATGGGACTAACCTAATTTTATTTGATATTTCTCACATGTTTCAAAGTGTTTTTTCAACCTCCATCAATTGGATTCCTATTAGATTGAGATTTGTCAAATTTAGGTCTCTAGTTTTGTTTTCTATATATTAAAATCTACATTTTGTGTAGTGGAATTTTCATCCTTGAGAATAATGTTTATACATTATAGAGTGTTTTTTTTTTTTAATATTGATATTTTTATACTATATAATGGTGTCTACAGAGATTCTAGTGGAATTTATGCATTTTATAATTGTGTATGTGTGTTGTAGGGTGGTTTTTATGCAAGAGTGGAATATATGTAATGTAGAACTTATTTTGTGCTCTATATAGTGGAACATGTGCAAGAGTGTCATTTATTTATTCTCTAGTGGTGTATGCTCACTACATAGTGGAACTTGTTTGTTGTATAATGGTGTATGTGTAAGGTTGGCATATGTGTATTATAAAATTACATATCTACCTTGAGGAATAGCATATGGGTTTTTCAAGGTTTGTATTTCAAGTTTTTTAATCCCTAATCCTTGATTCTATGACGTTTAGGTTTGGAATTTATTGTTTTGAATTCTCCTTACTCTCTTTTATATTAAAAACCATGTGTCTAATAACCAAATAAAATAAAAAATATGAATTTGTCTTTTTCATGTTTTTTACTCAAAATATTGTGATCAAATGAACTCATATATAATATTTTAATCATAAACAATATATCTTTCTTTTGAAATTTTTTAATTTTTTCTTTTTTATGTTACATAAAGAATTATTATGATCTTTCATGGCACCACAATATGACCTTGGAAACAAAAAAATTATTTTAGGTCATTTCTCCCAATATCAATCATGTATGTTCTTTCCACAAACACACGACAATCTTGGAAATCAAAAATGGTTGATGCATTTTTCCTTTTTCTTTTCTAAGGTCTAGTGACTTGGAAAACACCAAGAATTAATAAAAGTTTGGGTTCTAATGGAATATAAATATTCAAGGAGGATTTATCATTATTGGCTAATTGGTGAACTATTTTACCAACACTGTGAAGTGATATGGTTTCATCCACTAATACCCAAACCTAAGATAATAACATTAAATCATGGAGTTGAGCCTCAAATATTTCAATGTATATCTAGGACTCCCATAATCAACCAATAAAACATAAAATAGGATCCTTCTAACCATCTAAAAATAGTGGTTATGGGAACACAAAATTCCCAAAGACCATCCACACCATTCTTTTTGAGGTATATCTATGGGCCACTATCCAATTGCAATCCCACTTGAATATCATCTATTTTTAGTGTGTGTCTTTGTCATTGTATTTCCATTAATGAATAACCCATTTAAATCCAAATTCATACCAAACCCAATCTAGACCAATGGATTTCAAATTAGGTTTCAAACCCAAATGAATTAAAAACTAAACAATCAAAACCCTTTTTTAATCAAAATTAACCATATCACATTGAAAATGTTAGACAAATACTATAAATTATCTAATTCATTAGTTATAATCATGATCATGATAACCCCCATTTTAGTGTTGGAAGTACCTACCGAGAGGGGTGTGAATCAGTATACAATAATACACATTCAATTTCAAAACCATTCCATCATTCATCAACTTGATCTATAAACATAAACATGAAATCACATACATCCAAAGTATGAACAAGAGAATACATCACATCAACACAATGTCTATGTAAGAAACCCTCTTGAGGGATAAAACCCATTGAAACCTATAAGATAAACTACAATCCTATAATGACAAGAACTAGTTTAGACTAGCTATAATTGATCAAGGAATTACCATCCCTTATTTTAGTGAGATTTAAATCCCATAAGGAGATACCACACCTTTATAGCTAAGTAGCCACAACAACTAGACCTTTAGTAAGTTTCACCTTGTAAGGAGGATATAACCCCCTAGATGTTGAGCAGCCACAATAACACCTATGAACATCTCCACCTTTGAACTGATGTCTTTACCACATGATGATGGACCTTTGATTATCACTCTTTACCTTAACTCATTCACTTAACTCTCCCTATTGGCCAAAGCACATTACATACTTGAAGCAACACATAAAGATTAATCTAGACACATTACATATCCCAACTAACCCCACTCTTCAACCCTTTGCTCACACTCACTTCAGCACACCTTATCAATGCATCAAAATATACTTTTTAGATCACTCTACACTAATTAGAAACAACTATATCACCACATTAACAACATGACCAGATGGTTATACACATAGTCCACACTCTGATCTACCTCTTAGATCAACCACCAAGCTCACATAGACATTATGTATCCTTTGCTCATCCTCAACTAGTAGGAGTACTATTCAAACATCATAAATATGAACTATATCTCATAAACATAGTCCTAAATCTAATATTATCATAAATCCATCCACTAGGCATATTATCTATCCTCTCTTCTTCACTTCAATGCTCACTCCTCACACCTCTTGCAAGTCTAGAAACCATCACATTTGGTTTTAATCTTTATAGATCATTCATGATCATCACCGTCTTATTTAACTAGTAGGCATGCCTTATCCATTAAGGAATCTATAAAATTGAGACAAAACTAAATAATATCGACATAGCTCATCCATAGCACCCATGGGTCACCCTTATGTAGCTACACCTTTCAAATAGGCCCTTGTAGCCCTTATAGGTCTCATGGATACTTATTTACCCATTTAGCACTTCATCAAGGAATTTAAAATACATATGTAAACTCCACATAACCCCTTTGACATGATCAAATGATCATAGTCATCTCTACTCATCACTGTGTATGCTCAATCAACTCAAACAATGACTTTGTACATAGGAACACCATAAAAAAACACACAATCAACTTATACGCCTTTGTTAATTAATAATATCAATTGGTAAATCCTAAAAATATTATAAAAATCATTAACAAGGAGTAAAAAATACTTTTAAATAGATATAACATCATAAAACATCTTAACATCATCAAAATAAGCACAAATATCCTTCTCAAGTTACTTGTAGAACATAGTCAAACACATAATCAACTTTGGAGATAAATATATTCGACTGTATGAACACTCATAACTTAAAAATAGGTTATTTATATTAATCATGGACTAATATTCAGCTTTTATTTTTATCACCTGTGAATTCATTTTGGATCAAAAGTTATGGAAAAATATAAAGCACTGGTTTTTCCCTTTGAAAAATTCAAATATTTGAAACCCCATAGTCACAGTTAAACTTCAAACACCTTATCCTCATCTCATGTCCTCACGTCTTAGATTAAAAATTAACCTTTTATATTACTTTAATTTTCTTATACTTTACCTTTCATTGCTCATTGTTGGATCTTCATCTTGACTATTTGACTTAATGCACTCTGTCAATCTCTTGTATGTAGCTTGGTCTTTATCTATGTTAAACATTAGACACCTTGAAATCATATTTATCAATAAAAAAAATTGATATATATATTTATTATCATATTATGACCATTATATATTATAATAATTCTAATCTTTACCTCTTTTAAAATCAACTATGGGAACTATTACAATCTGCTTGGAAGGCCAACTTTGGAACTCAATAACTTTTGTTGCGCTTAGACACATGATCTAAAATTTAGACCATATGATCTCTTCACATAGGATAATAAAACCATATATTAATATTATTATATTAAATTTTCTTGTGTAATATATAATTCCATTAATTTTCTCACTTATATTTTTCTGCCACAAAACCAACTATGCCTAGAACTGCCTGGAAGGATAACTTTACACATGTATATATTTTGATGCACTTCATCACATGACCTAAAAATTATCACATATAAAATAGCCAAAAATATTAACAAAACCATATTATCAAATAATTTTTAAACTTTTATACATTCAAAAGATGACTACATCAAAATGCCTACTCAACCTTTCTTGCCACATGCAAATTTGGCTATGGGAAAACACTGTCAAACTACATGGGAGCCAAAATTTGCAGTTGCATATATTTTTTCATGCCTAGTCACATAACATAATATTCATCACATAATATATTATCTCATATGGTAATTCACCCATATATCAATCTACTCCTAAAAATTTCATATGTGTGAGATATGACATCACCAAACTACTTACTCGGCTCTATTTGAACATAGAAAGCACTGTTAAAATTCTTGGGAGCACAAATTTTCACACAAATATATTTGAATATGATTCATTTCATGAATTCATAATTATTATATAGTAACTTTGGACTAATGTGATCATAACCATATGACCAACTCTTCCTGACTCATCCGTACATGGTAATTATGATGTCATCAAACTGCCTACTCAGATTTTCTACCATTAGTCCCAAAATGTCTAAATGAAAACTATGGAATAAAAAATTAATTTAAATAATTCAAAAAATTACTCAATTAATATTTAACCTATGATGAGACCTCTTACAAAATATTAATACTTCAGACTCATCCCTAATCATCTCTAAAAATTTAAACTCTGAAGATCAACCAAGCCTACTTCAGGCATATTAGGATAAACACATTACACACTTTATCATTGTAACTTTAGAATATCAAGGAACTTCATCCACTCAGACACTTTTATTAAATTACTAAAAAATCTCCAATTATCTCTCCCTTTGTCATTGATTTCAACACACATTATACAACCCACCTTCCTCATCTCTCTTTAAGCACTCTCATAATAGGAACTTTATCCCCCTTTGACACAATGACAAAGTGGGAAATAAATAATCATAATGACATAAAAATAATACCAACAAGAGAAGACCATCTTAAAAATATAGTAAAAATTATCCTTATCTTGAGCCTACCTCTTCTTGCCTTGATAACATCCTTCCTGCTACATGCCAACATTCTTCTTCAACCAAGCACTATAACCAATGAATAAAGAACCCAAAAAATACTAAAATCTAATGTAATTTACCAATAAAATTTTTAATAGGAATCCTCCTAATATCTTTGATCCATTTCACCTTTTGAGCCTCTTCAAATCTCCACACACCATAAAAAATCACCACATAGGCTAACTAGCCTTCTCTCTTAAGCCACCTCAAGGATCATCAATACAATTTCATGAGACTCACCAAATAGGAAAAATATTATAAAATAACTTGATAACTCTTATTAAAACACTCATGCCTTTCTCTTTTTTATAAACTAAAATAAAAGAGAACTCTTCTTCTTACAAGGCTTGTCTAGTCTCTTTTTAGCCCTACCTAGAACTTGAAGAGCCCACAACTTTTAGTAGACACAAATTCAAGATATATAGCTTCATATCTAAATTTCTCTCATATTCCACCTCAATCACACCAACTTGCATCACCTATCTCATCCTCTAAAACATACTTCATAAACCTACTAGCTAATTATGCTTCCATCTTGACGAACATATGGATAACTTGAAAACCACAAACCTTCAAATGTATATGAAGCTTGATTTAACAACCAATTTAGCCCATTTAGCCTATTAAGAAGCCTTAGACCTTAGTTCATAAGTTGGACCACTTTTATATCATATCCCAAAACACTAGAAACTCAAAATAAACAAGGTCAACAAACCTCCTTCTGTTCAACACACACCTCTAAAACTTATTTCACACTTGGAGACACCCATCACACACTTTTGGACCAATATTTTAGGTTCCACACCTTTAAGAACCCATACATCCTATAACCCATTTTAGAATTTCTTACCCTTAAGCCAAAACTGAGAAAACTGAGAGTGCTCAAAAATATCCAATTTGACTTCAACATACCATCGTACCATAAAAAAACCTATAGTGCATCACAAAGAAGTGTAGAGACCTCTTTTAGCACCAAACTCTCCTTGAAATTTCATCAATCTAAAATTAAACTTCTCTAATATTTAGACCTAAAAAACTTCTCATAGAGCTTAGAAAGCTTCCCTTTTAATCTATAGTAATTGACCTTTTTGATCTTAGAGAAAACATACTTACTTCCATAGTTGGAAATATCCATAACCCACTTGCAGACGTTGTATACACAACTTTATTCTTTACCAATTTAATCAGCTAGATCATCCTTCAAATAATTGGACTTCTTCACGTCCTTTGACAATAAGCCAACACATATTATCATGAACTTTCTTGTCTTATAACATCAACCAAAATTTAATTGATATCCACCATGATTCCTCTTATTGACAAGTTTCTCCTTGAAGCCTAAATAGAGACACCCCCCTTGACTTAGAGAGACTTAAAGTACCAAAAATCTATATATTCCCATATATCCATACCCTTTTTTGTCTTACAATCTTGCCACATTATTTGATTAATTTTAAATGGATGCTTTTCTTCAAATTTGTCAATAAATGATGACAACATAAAATCTCAACTTTTATTCATTTTTGATCCTTTTTCCACCTTGGAATATAATCCATCAAGACTCTTGGACTCAATAGGGTTAGTCTCCTTAGTCTTTATTGCCTCAAGTCTCCATACCATAGTTTGAATTTTCTCATCTTCTATAGCCATCTTACCTACTTGATCCTTGAGCTTATCCTAATTTACAACATAGCCTTATAGAGAAAATTTCTTATCATCCTTATGGCTATAAGAATTGGCAATGATTACCTTTAGTTTCCATACTTGAGCTTATCCTTTCTTAGACCTTCTATGAGCTCTATATCCTTTGGCATACCTTAAAGACCTCTTAACACCATTTGGACAGAATCTATAAATATGTCCACTCTTATGATAATTGAAAATAATAACATCATTCATACCTTTTGATAGAATTGAACTATGATCAATCTTTGACAAAAACATCCTTCTATCATAGCTCCATTATTGTCCATACTTGACTAAATTTCTTTTAGAGTCCTTATCTCTACGACCATACTTATTACATGTATAACAATGACCATGAAATAAACTATCATACTTTGAAGCATTTGGTTGTCTAACATACCTTCTTGTATTGATTTCAAAGCTTGCATTCTCCTTGACTTACTCAAAATTCTCATGCTCCTTTCTTAGTTTGTTAAACTTGCCTATGAATTGTTCATGCTCGTTCTTTAACAAATTTATCTCATTTTCATCTCATCAAGCTCTCCTTACTTTGAACTAGTTTTGACATTTGATTCTTATAACTAAGTCTTAATATGTATACGTTCTTCTTCTCTTGTCTTCAAATTTGTATTATCTACCCCTAACTGATCCTTGAGATTGTCGATCTATTTTTTTTATCTTCTTTGACTTATTTTTATTCCTTTTGTTCTTTTATAGGATTTCCTATATTGATTATAACTTTTTCATAGTCATTTTTTAGGGAAACTAGACCAGTATTCATTTGAAAATATTCATCTCCTTTAGATCTCATGCTTGAACATATAGCCTCTAACTAAATTCCAAGAAATTGGATAATCTCCTTATCCCTCTTAACTTATATAACCAAGTCATCCTTAACTATACATGCTTGCTCTTTAATATGACAAATCTATTCTTCAAGAATTTTGACCATTGATCTTTATTCAATATTTTATTTATTAAATTACTTAGCCATCTTGTGATACTTAGGATATCCTTCAAAATGTTAAGATTACTCCTAAAGACATGCTCTGATACCTATTTTTGGAAGTAACTACTAAGAGGGGGTGGTGAATTAGTATATAATAATTCACATTTAATTACAAAACCATTCCATCATTCATTAACTTGATCTATCAACATAAACATGAAATAACATACATCCAAAGCATAAATAAGAGAAAACATCACATCAACACAACATCTATGTGGGAAACCCTCTTGGGGGATAAAACCCATTGAACCCTACAAGATGGACAACATTCCTATAATGACAAGATCTAATTTATACAAGATACAATTGATCAAGGAACTACCATACATTATTTTAGTGAGACTAAAATCCCATAGGGAGCTACTACACCTATTTAGCTAAGTAGCCATAATAACTAGACCTTTATCAAGTTTCACCTTACAAGGAGGATATAACCCCCTATATATTGATCAGCCACAACAACACCTATGAACATCTCCACCTTTGAACTAATGTCTTCAACACTTGATGATGGAACTATAGTTATCAATCTTCACCTTCACTCTTTCACTTAAATCTACCTATTGGACAAAGCACATACATACTTTAACTAACACATAAATATGAATTAAGACATATTATATATACTAGCTAACCCCACTCTTCAACCCTTCACTCACATCCACTTTAGCACACCTTATCAATGTATCCAAATACACCTTTCGGATTAATCTACACTTCTCAACAAAAAATCTATAACCACATTAACAGCATGACTAAATGGTCATACACATAGTCCACACTTTGATCTACCTCTCAAATCAGCCACCAAGCTAATACATACATTATCTATCCTTATCTCATCCTCAACCTATAATATCACTACTTAAACATCAAAAAAATTACCTAAAATTCATACACATAGTCCTCAATCTACTCTACTCATCAACCCAACCACTAGGCACATTATCTCTCCTCTCTTCTTTGTTTTAACACTCGCTCCTCACACCTCTTGCAAGTCTAGAAACCATCACATTTGGCTTCATAATTTATAGAGAATTTTTTATCATCACCATCTTGGTTGGTAAATAGGCATGCCTTAATCCTTAATACATTAATCACATTGAGACACAACTAAATACCATCCACATAGGTTGGACATATCACCCATGGGTCACCCTTAACCAACTACTCCTTTCAATTAGGTCCTTGTAGCCCTTATAGGTCTCATGGACACCTATTTACCCATTTAGAACTTCATAAAGTAAAAATAATATTATGTGACCAATTTAAAATGAATAGTTTCACTCCACATAACCCCTTCAACATCTTCAAATGATCACAGCCATCTCTACTCACCTTTGCATATGCTCAATCAACTTAAACAATGACGTACATAGGAACACCATGAACAAACACAGTCAAATTCTAAGCCTTTATTCAAATACAATATCAATTGGTCAAACCTCAAAACACTACACAAATCATCCATGAAGAATACATAATACTTTTTAATATCTAGGACATCATAAAATAGCTGAGCATCATCAAAATAAGAACAAATATCCTTCTCGAGTTACCTACAAAACATAGTCAAACACATAGTCAAATTTAGAGCTCAATATATTTGATTTTATAACCACTCAAACCATAAAAGTAGGTTGATTGTATGCACCATGGATTAATCTTCAAATTTTCTTTATATAGAACCTTCAAATTCATCATGGATCAAAAGTTATGGATAATATATAGAGCACTAGTTTTTCCCTTTACAAAATTCAAATATTCAAAACCTAACGGTCATAGTTAAACTTCAAACACCTTCTCCACATCTCATGTCCTCACATCTCAAATTAAACACACACCATATATCTAGCTTTAATTATCTTGACCTTTACCTTTCATCACTCATCATTGGATCTTCATCTTTACTATTTGACTTAATGTGCTCTATTGATCTCATGTAGGTAGATCAGTCTTTATCTGTGTTAAACATTGGACACCTTGAAATAATATCACTCAATATGCTCCATTGATATATATATGTATGAATATATACTCACCATTAAATCTTATAATAATCCTAATCTTTATGTCTTGTAAAATTGACTATAGGAACCATTGTAATCTTCTTGGAAGGCCAACTTTAGACCTCAATAACTTTTGTTACACTTAGATGCATGATCTAAAATTTGGACCATATGATATACTCACATATGAGAATCCAAAAATATAACAATATAATATTGTAACCTTTTCATGTGAAATATATAATTCAATTAATATACTCACTTAGATTTTTTTGCCACATAGCTAACTATGCCTAGAACTACCTGGAAGGCCAACTTTGTGCATGCATATCCTTTGATGTGCTTCATTGCATGACCTTAAAATTAGTGCATAGTAACTAGGTGAAAATTTTAATAAATCCATATGATCATCTCATTTTTAAACTTAAATACATGGTAAATATGACTACATCAAAATTCTTACTTAACTTTTCTTGCCACATGCAAATTTGGCTATGTGAAAACACTGTTAAACTACCTAGGAGCCCAAACATGCACTTGCATATATTTTGTTGTGATTAATTTCATGACATAATATTTTTCAAATAATATCTTATCTCATAGGTTAATTCATCCATATATCAATATACTCTTGAAGCTTCCATATGTGTGAGATATGATGTCACCAAACTACTTTACTTATTTGAACATAGAAAACACTGTCAAAATGCTTGGGAATCCAACTTTTCACACACATATATTTAGATAGAATTAATTTCATTACTTGAGACTTTGACCATAGTAACTTTGGAATTATTGTATCACAACCATATGACCAGCTCCTCTTCACTCATTCACATGTGGTAATTATGATGTCATCAAACTAAATACTCAAATTTTATACCATTGGACCCAAAATGTCTAGATGGGAACTATGGAATACTAAATTAATTACACTTATGTACACAAGCACTCAATTCATCCTTGGCCTATAATAGGACCTTTTTCACAATATCAATACTTCAAACTCGTCCCTAATCATTTCTAAATAGTTAAACTTTGAATATCAAACAATCCTACTTCAAGCATGCTAGGATAAACACATTTCACAAGACTATCAAGCCACTCATTCACTCAGTTGGACACTTATGTTATATAAATTACAAATATCCAACATTTGATTGTAAATTAAAACTAGTTATGTCATCCCAATTCTAAAATAAAATTTATTTATGGGTATTTTATACACGCTAGAGAATTCATGGGTTTTCAACCTCTCATTTTAGGACTATTATGGGTACAACCCAAGGCATGAGTTTTAAGTGTTGGGATATCATATTTATAATATATATTATATATATAAAATAATTTATTTATTCCTAAAATAGTTCATATGTTCTTATTAAACATTGTATCAAACTTGGGAATTTTATGTCACTATAGCCACTAAAGTTGTTGAGAAGATGGTTTCCTAAATCTAATAAGATATCAAGAAAAATAAATAAAAAAGGTATCAAGGTAAACAAAAAAGGAGTTATCTTAGGTAAAAAAAATTATAATGTATTTGGGAATATCTATGAATCCAACAGAAGTTTACCTTTGTGCAGCTAGTATCACATGAGCTAAAACCAAAATAATTAGGGTAGAGAGTTTGGGGAAACTATGAAACATGTAATATAAGAAATATTATATAAAATATAAACAAGTACACATATTTTGAACTAAAACTTTTGTATCTAATTGTTTAGATAATAAATCTAAATAAATATATTAGTTAAGTTATTAAATAACTCATCATAACTAAGCACACACAAAATAAAATTTAGAATCATATCATAGTCTTTTCACATTATAATTAACGACTTCACCATGAGAAAATAGGGAAAGCTTCTATAAATAACTCAAAATAATAATGAAAAATTTGTAATTTATTTTATTTCATATTAAGAAATATGACTTTAAAATAATAGTAAAAATCAATTTATTGAATCACCAAGAATTAATAAAAGTTTGTGTTCTGACCAACTATAAATATTCAAGGAGGATTTGGTGAACTATTTTACCAACACTGTGAAGTGACATGGGTTCATCCACTAATACCCAAACCTAATATAACAACATTAAATCATGGAGTTGGTCCTCACATACTATAAGGTATATCAAAGACTCCCCTAGTCAACCAATAAGACATCACATATGATCCTTCTATCAATCTAAAAATAGTGGTTATGGGAACAAAAATTCCCAAGGACCATCCACACCATTATCTTTGAGGTATATTTATGGGCCATTATCCAGTTGCAATCCCACTTGACTATCATATGTTTTTAGTGTGTGTCTGTGTCATTATATTCCCATTTATGAATAACCCATTTAAATCCAAATTTATACCAAACCCAATCCATACCAATGGAATTCAAAATAGGTTTTAAACCCAAATGAATTAAACCTAAAAAATAAAAACCCTTTTTAAATCAAAATTAACCCTATCATATTAAAAATCTTAACCAAATACTGTAAAATATCTGATTCATTAGTTATAATCTTGATCATAATTTCCCCCATTAAATTTGTAAATAGAAATTAGTTATGTCATCCTCATTCCAAAATAAAATATATTTATGGGTATTTTATACACATTAGATGCTTTGTGGGTTTTCACCCTCTCATTTTAGGTCTATTGTTGGTACAACCCAAGGCACAAGTTGTAGGTGTTGGGATTTCCTATGTATCTTACATATGATATATCTAAAAGAGTGTATTTATTCCTAAAAGAGTTCATATGTTCCTAATTAAAAACTGTATCAAAATTGGGAATTCTATGTCACTCTAGCCACTAAAAATTTTTAGAAGATGGTTCTCTAACTCTAATAGGATATCAAGCAAAATAAATAAAAAAGTAGCAATGTAAATAAAAAAAGGAGTTCTCTTGGGTAAAAAATAAGTGCTAATTCATTGGTTAATATCTATGAATCTTAAATAAGTTTAACTCTATGTAAATAGTATCAAATAAGCTCAAACTAGACCAATTAGGGTAAAGAATTTGGGGAAACTATGAAACATGCAATCTAGGAAATATTAACTCAAGATATGAATAAGTACACACATTATTAACTAACACTTTTGTATACAATTATTTAGATAAGAAATATAAATCAATAGATCAATTAAGTTATTAAACAACTCATTTTAACTAAGCACACATAAAATAAAATTTAGAATCATAGCATAGTCTATGCACATTGGCATTCACCACTTCACCATGAGAAAATGGGGAAGGATTCCATTAATAACTCATAATATTCATGAAAAATTTAAAATTTATTTCATTTTATATTAAGAAATATGATGTTAAAACAATATTATAAATCAATTTATTTTATCACCAAGCATGAAGAAAATTTTATGTTCTGATGGACTATAAATATTCAAGGAAGATTTATCATTATTTTTTTATTGGTAAACTAATTTAAAAACATTGTGAAGTGAGATGGAATCATCTAATAATACCCAAACTTAAGACAAAAACATTAAATCATGGAGTTGGGCCTCACATACTACAAGTTAAATTAAGGACTCCCCTAGTCAACCAATAAAACATAACATAGGATCCTTCTATCCATCAATAAATAGTGGTTATGGGAACACAAAATTACCAAAGACCATCCAAACTATTATTTTTGAGGCATATATATGGGCCACTATCCATTTGTAATCGCATTTGACTATCATATGTTTTTAGTGTGTGTCTATGTCATTGTATTCTTTTTTATGAATAACCCATCTAAATATAAATTCATACCAAACCCAATATAGACCATTGGAATTAAAACTAGGTTTCAAACCCAAATGAATTAAAACCTAAACAATCAAAACCCTTTTTTTAACCAAAATTAACCCTATCACATTGAAAATGTTAGCCAAATACTATAAAATATGTTATTCATTAATTATAATATTCATCACAATATCCCCCATTTCAATTTTAAATGGAAAATAGCTATGGCATCTTAATTATAAAATAAAATATATTGATAGGTATTTTATACACATTAGAGACTTTGTGGGTTTTTACCCTCTCATTTTAGGACTATTATTGGTATAACCCAAGGCACGAGTTGTAGGTGTTGGGCTTTCCTATGTAGCATACGTATGATATATATAAAAGAATGTATTTATTCCTAAAAGAGTTCATGCATTATTATTAATCATTTTATCAAACTTGGGAATTTTATATCACTCTAGCCACTAAAGTTACTAAGAAGATGGTTGTCTAACTCTAATAGGATATAAAGAAAAATAAATAAAAAAGGTAGCAAGGTAAATCAAAAAAGGTGTTATCTTAGGTAAAAAATAAGTGCCAATGTATTTGATAATCTCTATGAATCTAACATAATTTTACCTCTATGTAACTAGTATCACATGAGCTCAAACCAGACTAATTAGGGTAGATAGTTTGGGGAAACTATGAAACATGCAATCTAGGAAATATTATCTCAAGATATGAATAAGTACACATATTTTTAACTAAAGATTTTGTATATAATTTTTGAGATAATAAATATAAATCAAGAGATCAATCAAGTTATTAAACAACTCATTTTAACTAAGCACATACAAAATAAAATTTAGAATCTTATCATAGTCTATGCACATTAGCATTCACCACTTCACCATGAGAAAATGGGAAGGATTCCATAAATAACTCACAATATTCATGAACACTTTACAATTTATTACATTTTATATTAATAAATATGACTTTAAAATAATATTAAAAATTAATATGTGTGTGTGTGCACGCATGCATACCCATCACCAAAATAAGAATAAAATATTTTCATAGCATTCACATCTAAAATGGTTAAAAATATATATAATTAAAAGAGATAAAGTAATATTGGACCAAAATTCAAGACACTATATTCTTACTTTGATATCATTTAGATGTAAAATGATTTTTGTTCAATTGAGACCTATAGTGGACAACCACCTAATTTTATCTGGGATTTTTATGCCAACAATGATTGAATAATAAGGTTAGCCTCTCAATCCATATTGGAGACATTTATATGTGTCTCTTTAAAATACTCATCTCTAGTGTCAATAAATCCTTATGGGTATTTTTAAGACCTCAAAGGTTTTATTGACTACATTAACCCTTTAATACTTCCCACAAACTCTATGGAAAAGTCCATGATGGAAAGTTCTAAATATTTATTATCTTTGGTGATCTTATTCTTAAATGATAGATTGAACCTATTTAGGTGCACTTCAAATTCACCCTTATTAATAATTGGGCTATATAAATTAAACAATATGGTAATGATAACCTCCTTGAAATAGGCCACCATTATTTTTTGGTTCATTTGGCATAACCACAAAAAATCTAGGTGGGCAAAAAAATGAGGGAGAGGATACGATCAACTGATGAGTATTTCCACTTCTTCCCTTTCACCTATCTTAAAAGGAAATAGGCTATAAAAAGAACTTCCAAAAAGTATATGTCTATAATTTCATGGTGTACTAGATACCTCAATTAGATGATGTAGTATGTTCTATACAAGGGGCATCCTTGAAGTATTTGTTAAGACTTATGTAAGAAACAATTATCTAATCTTATGCCCAACATAACCAACTACTTTAGAATTGTCAATCAACTCATTGTTAGTTATCACTTGTCTCTATTCTCATTAGTTTTCAATAATGCTAAAAAAATACAAGTGGAAAAATGCCCATATAGTCTATATAAATCTTGAAAAAATAACTATAATTCATATTAATCTAGAGTTAATCTAGAAAATATTCAAAAAATAAAAAATTAAAGAGTAGGCAGGGAGAAAGGAAATATGATATCACTTTATAATGGGGATAATTATGACTCTATTAAATAGATAAATATCATAAGAAACCAATCTCTATTAGGAAACATAGCACAACCAAAAATCAAATATGATGTAGGAGTCTAAGGACTAAGTAACTATATAAAAGAGGTAATTAGATTCACCATAAACATATGAAAACAATGGAAATAATTCAAAGAGATTTCATATAGAGGATAATTCATGAAAAATAAACTTAAATGTCATCAATGTTCAAATAAGTTATAGAAATAAGTCTTCATACAACTTCAACTCATGCAAAAATGAAAAGCTAAATTACATAAGTAGGAAATTACAAAAAAAGAAAACGGCATAGTCCCTTTACTCTAACTATACTCTAAATGATCCAAACCTATCAAAATATTTGGGCAATATTTAAATGGACTTTAATCCTATGATCAAATTAAATTCTTCCTTCAAAAGTGGTTGCAAATACTTAATGATACATGTCCGTATCTACTTAAATTTGAATGAGGTTATGTTCTACCCTAATGAAATTAGGATTGAGGCCATCGTAATTGATATTCAAATTTAATTTTGGGTGGTTGGATTCATTGAAGGTATCTTCATCCCAGAGATTTTTCAATACTCTACTTGGTCATGGCCATCCCTAGTTAAGGTGAACTATTGTCATTTTTGTCCCAACTCAATCCCAATGAACATTCTATGTCCTTTTATTTAATACCAATATTATATATACTTAGGATCATATGTTTGATTATCCCTTTATTCAATAGAAGAATAAATTATTCATGATTGTGTTAGTCCAAGTGGGCTTACACTTTCATTTCTAGGTTTTGATGGTTTAGATAGACAAAATGAGAAATATAACCATCAAATTTAGGTTTAAATTCTAATTATGGAGTCCTATGCATATTCCTCAACAAGTGCCTTCCATGCATCTATTTATCATTATTTGAGGAGACCAAGTTCATTCTATGTGGTACTTTATAATTGATCTCTAGCTTGTTATAGGGATTTGAATTTTATTTGGACATTGGTGCAATGGAATCTTGCCAAGTGGTAAGATCTCATTGATGAACAGCTCTATGGGTCCTAAACTATCATTCTAGGTATTTTTTCCTTGGAGTCCTTAGATTATACCATGTGGCATGTCTCAGGGACTCAATTATATTGTGTTTGGTCTTACTTATCCCATTTACTCTTGAGGTGAAAATAAGTGGGATAATTCCACATGCCATCATCCCATTTACCCAAGGAGATCTCTTGATTTTTCACTTTATTCTAACTACCCAAGGGGCTAGAGAAGTAAGATCATGCCACATGGCATTATTGTAGGGACTGAAAGGGTTTATGTGTAAATTTTTTTCTTGAATCACTATAGAGAAGTAAAGTTATTGAATATTGACAAGGGGCAAGATTTCAATGAATTTTAGCCTATAGAGAGAAATTAATGTTAGTTCCCAATTATAAGGACTAACCATTATATTTAAAATAAATATAATAGTCATTATATTTTTATATAAAAAAATACTAAGGCACATACACTTTGAAAAAACTCATAAAATCAACAATTCAAAAGGGTCATTTTGCAAAGAACATAAGTGATCCAGTCCACCAAATAAGTGACTAAGTCCTTCTAGAATAAAAGAGAAAAAATAATAATTTTAGATATTTTAGTCCATTTAAATGATAAATTGAACCCATAATCTCAAATACTTTATCATATAAATAATTATGTTTCAAGGAGAAAAGTATGATAGTTTTATGGTGGTTTTAATGGGCCATGTGACCATCATTTTTAAGCCAATGAAAATTTGAAATGGACAAAAATGTAATGTCTAACCAAACATTTAATGGCACATAACATGTATTCACTCACTTTGGGCTTGTTTTAATTCTTAATTATACTAATTACCAAAAGTGATCTTGAGAGGTTTCAAGATAGTATTCACCCAATGCTTAATGGGAGACCTAAAAACACAAACCACACAAGGGCCAAAGAAATATGATCTACCCTATGGAATGATATTGAGACTCCATAAGATTGATGAACATTGGCATGTATAAATATTATCATGGGGGTGAATAAATGGGATTAGGACACATGGCATTATCTCATACATTCCAGTAGGCTAAGATCTAATAAATAAACTAAGGAGGCCCAAAGCAAGTGGATACATGAGATTGTGCCACTTAGTACCATCTTGGTCACTCAAAAAGGCTAGGTATAAATGGATAAGTCAAAAGGGGATTTATGAAGTGGGAACATAGGATTGTGTCACGTAGCATTATCTCACATTCTTGATGGACTTGTAGGAAAACAAAAGAGTTGTTAGGTCATGGATTCAAATAGGTAGTATTTGGAATTCAAACTAAACCCTACACAAAAAATGACTAGGTATAGATCTAAATAAAGATATAATGAAAACAAGTCTATAAATAAAACAAGGAATTATGTATGGTGTCAAAGCTAAATCCAATCCTTTTGAATGAATGTGACTAGGACTTATAATAAAAACATGAAAAACTTTTAGTCAAATTAATCATAAAGGAATAGATGAGACCAACTAAATAATAATATCAGTAGATAAAAATATCTCATTTGATCAAAACTTAGAACCAATTCAATCTAAATTATACAAAATTATTGAGATTAATTCTAACATTTAAGAAATGTAAACTCAGCCAAAAATCCCTAGAAAGAGACAAATCTAAACCAAATTACTCAAGGAAAATAATAAGAAACCCTACAATAGTCACATTATCTTTCTAAAATTGAGGCAAAATGTTCTAGAAATGGGAAATTAGATGCAAATCTAAACATATCATAAAAACTAAAAATGACTTATCATATTGAATCCAAATTTTAGTATTCATATCAATAAAGCCTTTCATGTAAGACCCTTTAGGATAAGTACATAAAATAGTTATTTTAAGCTTAGTATTAATTCAAATAATGAATACTCTAGAATGTTAGGATTGAAACTTGTTACAGACCTTATTCAATTAGATCATCACATAACTTAGGTCCAAACTTGTTTATACTAGAAGACTATACTCTAAAGAAAAAATAGGTTCCATGACTTACGAATAACTTAGGGAATGTTGTGCAAGAAAAAGAAATTGTGTCTCTAATGGAAATACTCCCAAGTATTTTGTGACACCAAAATCCTACTCACAACCAAATTCCATGGATTAGACTAATGATTCAAACATGAAATAACTTGTGTAGAGGAAAGAAGGGAAACATTATAGAACCCAAATTAGACAATCTCTTTGACCAGTGTGTGCTTATACATTCATTTACTTCATAAAATTTATAAGGATTATGTGTTGTAGTTAAGATCATCTAGATAGTGAATTATACCTTGGATAAAATACTTGGTTATTATTCCACTTCCATCTAGACATCTATAGCTCTAATGAAGTTGCCTTTGGTCCCACTCTTAACCTTGTTCCACTATTAGCTAGGATAGAAAGCCTATGGTGGAGGCTATCTAAATCACCCAAGACTCCATATTTTGAATTTGATTTTTATTTTATAATTTAATTTCTATCCTTATCTTTTATTCAAACATTCCAATTCATGGTTGGGGACCACTATGGTAAATGAAGAGCAAAATTATAGATTTTTCAGCTTCAAAATTTAGCAACAATAGTTTTGTCTAGGAAAGTTATAATACCCAGTAAATGGTTACATGTTTCCCTAATAGATCTTGGGTTAGATTATGTCTTGGTTTTGTATTATATGACTCAATAATCCTAATTTTCTCCTAGCCACTTTTTTTAGTTTATGGTAAGTGCAATATATGGATGATTAAATACCTAATCTTGCATAGAACTTGTATACATTGGTGATAATTATAAATAAGGATGGGAATATATCTAATAATGATTTGAAGTGAATCATATTTATTCAATGATTTTATGACTCTTTTTTACCTTTAATAATGTAGTATGCATATCCATGGAAGCTATTAATGTTTGGTTACTTAGAATGTGTCATTATTATTTTAACCTTGTTTTAAATCATCTTTCATGGGATTTGTAGAATAATTATTACTATTAACCATATCCCCATGATAGAAATAAGGCATAGTTGATCTTTCCACTTACCACATTTGATTTTCCCCCATAATTTATAAAGTAAGATAAAATTAATTTCATTTAAATCTTTTGAAACATCCTTGTATTAAATTTTATTAATTTAATGAGTCTACCATCCAAATAAATCATACTAAGTATGATTAAAATACTTTAATGCTAGTAAGTGAGCCTATTAGGGGAAGTGGATGGGATTTGATGACATCCATACATTTTCAAATCAACATTCAATGAGGGTAAGTATTTCTCATACCTAGCATAGAATGTGGTGTAAGAGTGGAAGGCAAGACTCATGTAAGGAATTATGATGTCACAAGGCATAGGTTAAATGTTTGAAATGAATTATTAAATATGGAACTGACACTTAGAACTTGTTGAATAAATATAGAATAGTGGTGAATGAAGAG
>JARHVA010003230.1:1165000-1237500 GCA_037957365.1 Torreya grandis
AGTGTTGAGGCATAATCCTAGAAATAACCTTATTTTATGATTAGATAAAATAACAAAAGTGAAATTGATGAGTTAAGATCATGTTGGTAATTATCAATTTTTTATTTATGATAACTTATAACCTTGTCAAGATTTGATACTCAAATGTAATTTTTAAGTATTAGGGATATTATAACCATAAGTCATTTATCTCCATAATAATTTTGAGTTATTAGGGTATATATTATAAAATCACTTAATTTATTTATATTTCCTTAGTTAAATTTTATCTTGAGGGAATCCTTTGAGGTAGAATGATTTAGATGATTAAACTTGCGATCATACCTTTCTTAGATCACCTTGACACTTTATAACTCAATAAGCCTTCATTTAAACATCAAAAATTCATGGTGTTGCCATAAGTGGTATCTCAATAAATTAAAAAAACATATAATCAATTCTCTTAGGGGATAGTATCAAACCTTGAATTGTGTGTTGTTGAAAGAGTGATTTATTACACCTAGCCAACTAGTGATTGTTCTGATACTTATTAGGAGTTCCTATGTTAGCTTAAGTCATGTGCCTAATTGGTGAAGGCCATATGAATTTGATTATAATATGACACTAGTTTAAGAATGGGTGAGCTAAAACCAAACCTAATTATATAGGTGAAGGTATCACAATAGATATGTAAGGTGCTTAGGGAGTGGCCATGGGCTTAACAAACTAATCCTCAAGATTCCCCTTGTGGGGGTTTTATCAACTAACTTTAGTGTGTTATTAGAACACATGAATAAACATTTCACCCTTATAAAACTTAATTTGACATGAATTTTATGGCATTATCTCTCACATAAGTGGTTATTACTAGTTCCTCTTATGTGGTTTTCTTAGCTGATTAGTTGTTACAAAAAAGTGACCCTCATTGATTATTAGGATTTGAACTTGTTTTATCCCATATTAACATTATAAACCTTTAAATACTTGTTTGAAATATAGATCTACACTGAGCAATGTAATTTAGAGATTATTGAGTTGATTTCCTTATCACATTAGACTCTTGGTTGTGTTAATACATATTAGTGCTTGGGTAAGCATGTATACTTGATTTATTTGGTTATTTCACATCTTTTTAATGTGTTGAGACTATTATATCATTTTCTTTTGAATACTTAGATCTTTATAGCTCACTTGAGTAACATTCTAGATCCATGTTCTCTTAGATTTATAACGACCTTCTTTAGTGATGATGTCTTATGGAGGAGGCCATCATAAGTCTAATGAGAACTAAATTAGACCCTAATTTCATGGAGTGGATTTATAGGATGCCTAAGTTGTTTTAGGAGCATCAATTATATGTCCTTAAGACCAATTTTCGATTGTATTTAAGCATCATTGAATTGAGTTAAAAAATAAAAAGTTACATTGGAATTTGGATATAAATTTTGGTCATGACATTTTTTTTATCAGATCTTAGGTTCATCACTTAGAACTCTAAGAAATTTAATATGGCTAGTTTAGTTACATTTCAAAATTGATATAAAATATAACATGTACCTTCAATTTGTTTAATATACATTTTTAGGTAGATTAGTTTACATAACAAAAGATATTTGTGGGATTGATAATTATTTATAGTACCATTTTTTAGAGACCCCATTTAGGTTTATATTAGTTGTGGATTGTTTTAGTTACCTTCAATAGTAGAGATAAAACATGGTAAGCATTTTCAGTGGTTCAGAATGTTTTCATGATTTTTAGTTTTAGTGATAGTTGATTGATAGCAATGTCATCAGGGATGACATATACACATTGGTTGGATTGATGATGGATGTTAGTGATGCCCCAAGCATGACATATTTCCATCAATTAGACTGATGAAATTATCTTGATAATTGTAAAAAAACTAGTAAATTATGAAATTGTATTTCAATAAAAAGTTATATAAATTGTTGTGAATGAATGTAACCAAAATATTTGAGATAAACATTTGTATCCTTAGCTTGTGAAGTTGTTTTTGTGTTTATATAATTATAAACCCCTAAAACATTTGTACATGTACTAAAACCTATAAATAATAGACACCTCCTATATATAAATAAACAATTTTATTGTGTGTATTTTATGGTAATAGTAAGAAATGGTGTTTTTACCCCAATTGTACTGAATATAAATGTGTTCATGGACTATTTGTGTAAATGTTGTGTAAATTGACCTATACCCATGAAAACATATAATGTATAAGTGAAATTATTGTTATGTAGTAATGTGTTATGTTATGTAACCCTACATCATTTTTCCAATATTTTGGTACTGATGAAAGTATGGGGTTAAAGGGTGTAGTATAACTATGTTTATATTAGTATGAATCAAGTTACATGATAGGAATTAGAGCTTATCATAAGTTTAAAATGTTCTTTTCCCCTTTATACGAGGTATTCACCTGATCACTTCAGGTGTGTGCACCATTAGTGAGTTAGGCACCATGGTTTATTCACACACAATGGTCACTTTATGAATAATGTGTTCCTTCACCCACCCATTACTTGTTGTCAAAATAATAACCTTTATGACTTATGCCTGATGTAGCCTTGTGAAAATTTTGTGTGACATATGTAGAGTGATATTTTTCTCTTACCTTTGAGAGTTAATCAAGGCTTATATTTATTGTTTATCCCCTCAAGTGGCTTTATTAGCCGTATAGTGTTGTAATGTGATCTTTTTATGATATTTTTGTGCCCAAATTCCATTTTATAGGTTGTAGTTTAAGTTATTTTCCAAAACCAAAACTTTTGTCTCTCTTGAATCTAAATTTTATTTTATGAGGAGATTTCATTGGTTTTAAATTAATTAGATTGAAATTTCAATTTTTATATTGAAATCCATTGTACTACATAATTTAGATTTTTTTTAATCAAAATCTCTTTTGAAATATCTTTATGGCCATTTGGTATTTTATTTATTTATTTTGGTGAGGCTTTAACTTCTATATTTGAATCTTGGTTTTATGGATGACATGATGTGAATATAATATACTTGTTGCATGTATGAGGGAGAATAAGTATCTTGGAATATAGATATAGTGTGTGATGAGATAGCTTACAAGTTCAAGTCTTGAGTTATCCTCCTACACACCAAACATGGTGATTTCATATAGGATTTAGCTGAAGCACTTGCTATCTTACTTTTGAGAGGTCTAAGTAGAATTATTAATGGGAGGTATAAGGAGGTTATGTGCTCTTATAATTGACTTGGATATTACATTTTCTTTTTTATTTCTTGGGAGGTCTAAGGAGGTCATATTATCTTGTGCATGACTTGGCTATGGAATTCACCTTACTATTATTTTTGGAGGTCTAAGGAGGAATTAAATTCAAGAGGTATAAAGAGATTATTATTGATTAAAGTGAGTTATTTCTCATGGAATATTATCATGACATTGATATTTTTATTGAGCATGGTAATGCATAGCATAATATGGTTCTTTATGAAATTGCATGGCATAAAATGATTCTTATATGATGTACATTCAATTTTATGTTGCATAATTTTCATGTTCTTAGTATGATCTTATAAAATATTGGTATCTCTACTCTTGTTGAATATATTGATAATTTTCTATGTTATTAGTTGATTTTGACTTGCTACATGGTAGTATGACTTAACTAGATAGCATGACACAGCTTATAAATGCAACTCAATTGGAATTATGGATAAACATTGGTTGAAATATTGGTCTTCAACTTGTATGTTCATTATTATTGACACATATTCAACACAATATATATGTTCCTTTGGATGGCACTAAGTTGTGCAGTGTGATTTTAAATTGGATGCATATGTATACACATACATTTTGGGGGTTTTGATGACATCATTTTGTGGTTTAAGAGTTAACAATAAGAATATTAAATGTGATGAACATTCCTCACATGGTTATGTTATGAATTGAAGAGGATTCTACTTTTTTATAGGGGGATTTAATACCGCTTACATGGTTATTTGTTTCCATAGTAGATATTAGGTTATCTCATGTGTTGGTTTTGTATTTAGTGACTTTGTAGTCATAATTTTATCGTAAATAAGTTTTTTAGTTTATGGTAAGTTCATTATATGGATTATTAAACACCTAATCTTTCATTAAATTTATATACATTGGAAATCTTTAAAAATATAGATGAGAAGATAACTCACAATAATTTTAAGTGAATCACATTTAATCCATGATTTTATGACCCTCATTTAGCTTTCAAAATGTAATACGTATCTCTATGGAAGCTATTAATGATTGGTTTCTTGAAATGTGATGTGAAAATTCAAAACCAATTGTTCTTTTAACCTTGTGTTAAATCACATTTTGTGGGAGTTATACCATAGTTATTACTATTAAACTTATCTTTGTGATAGAAATAAGGCATAATAGATCTTTCCACTTACCACATTTATTTTTCCCCCATAATTGACAAAGTAAGATAAAATTAATTTTTTTAATAAATATTTTTAAACATACATGTATTGAATTTTATTAAATTTAATTAGTGGATCATATAAATAAATCACACTAAGTAAAAACTTTAATGCTGGTAAGTGAGCTTGTTAGGATAAGTAGCTAGGTATTGATGAGATCAATACCTTTTCAATTCAACATTCAATAAGGGATAAATATTTCCCATAACTAAGATGTGATGTGGATTAATAGTGGAAAAAAATCCTCATGGAGGTAATTATGATGCCATTAGGAGTAGGTTAAAAATTTGAAAAGAATTATTGACTAGTGAAGTCACACTTGGAACTTGTCAAATAAATATACCATAACGGTGAATGGGGAGAAGAATATTTGGTAGAGGAAGGAGGAGGAATAATAAAAAATTGGATAAAAAATTTAAACATGCAATTTAATACCTTTATATGAATTATTTTTGTTAAAATAATAACCATCTTACTAATAAACTCTTGGTAGTCAAATTAGCACCACTCTTCATTTTTTTCCTTTGGGGTTGTAGAGATCTTATATATTTAGGATTATTTTCACTTAAACCACTATAAAACATGAAAATAATGTTTTATTTGTGTTTAATAATATTTATCTTCTATTTTTACCATACTATATGTAATTATTAAAAATGTTATCAAGTAACCATAACAAGCTAATATTCTAAATTTTTGTCTATTTTAATATTGATAATAGAAATACAATAGACTGATTAAAAAATAAATATGCATGAGTATTGTATAGATAAAAATAATTTTTTCACATTATGGTTATCTTATTCATTATCATCTTATTCTCAATGGGTTAATTTACCTGTCAATGAATAAATTGCCCTTGTAAAAGCATATCTTGGTATTCAAAAAATGCCCAGGTATAAATTAGGATATTAATAGATGTATGGTTCTTAAAATGGATGGGAAGATGAATTTTAAAATTATTATTTTCAGTCCCATTAATTACTTTTTTTACAAGTTGAAGTTCTACAAATTACCACCTTATAGATGAGGCATTTTCATAGAATCAACACCATATTTTATTGTTGGTTGATTGTGTGGGAGTTAAATAAATGGAAACTTGTTTTAATATTTTATATTAATGTTGTTCAAAATATTAATAAAACTATTTTAAAATATTTATGCCTTAGGTTCCTTATTATAATCCTCTAAAAATTATGGTTCTTACTCATAACTATCAGCTAGTAAGTGTGTTGTTCTTATTTTGATAGATATAATACTTATACCTCCATCTAGCTAGGGCACAATAGAGAGGCATAACATAGTAAATGAATACTAAATATTATAAATAAATTTTAAATTAAATATTTTTTCTAATTCACGACTCTTATCCTTGGGCCACGTGGAGGTATGGAGTTTTATTATAGGTTGCATCTTAAGTTTGATTGTAGAATTTAAGAAATCTGATTTTGACTAGACCATAATATTGAAGGATACCTTAATTAATAAACATTTAGGTATAAGTTTATGTATTTTATTATTTTAACATAATTATAATTAAATTTATAATTTATATTTATACCTTTTAGGGTGTTTGGGATTAGTTTCATATCTCTAAGAGAGATAATGCAAAATTTAGATTTCAGATGATTCTATCATATTTCAGACTTAGTCAGATTTAAGGGTTTAAGATTTATTAGAAACATCATATGATAGAATGAAGATTGTATGAATGGATTTATCTATAATAGAAAGGAATTAATTTGTCCATAGTTAATACCAATACCAAAATTATTATTTCAATGGTGAGTGTGTTGTATGATGGGAATAATATATTTAAATAAGTATACAAGATAGTGTTATTACATATAATTTTTTTTGATGTTTTAGTGAATATTATTGATAATTAACCAATTAAATGTGTGTTTGTAGATGATAATATTTTCATGTGTAAGTGTTTTTTTATGTTGAAAATAATATTTAATTGTAAAGTATAATAAAATGCATGACAAGAGTATAATGGTATAGAATTATGGAGAAATAAATGTTTTAAGCTATTATATGTAATTTATTCATAAAATATATATTAATAAAGTAAATAAAAGTATATAATTATATAGATGCATATTCATGGAAGCAGGTGGTATGGAAATGGGATGAATAGTATTGGTTGAATTAGAAATAGGATATAAATTACATTGAGATAGTTATTAATGTAGGATACAATACGATGATTTATGATATGATAATATCAAAATCAATAATAATATTAGTGATTAAATATGCATATAATATTTAAATGATAAATAATTTGATGAAAAATAAATAAATAAAGAAATATAATAATGTAAAGGATGAGTAAGATGAATGAATGTTAAAATGATAAGTATAAATCATATCTAAATTATTATGTATTACACATAAACATAAAAAATAGATATAATGGTGATGGTGATTAAATAGATGATTGTAAAAATGATAGATAATAATCTATTGTCGATATATAGTATTAAAAAATTAGTAGATTTATAGAAAATGATTATATATTAGTGAAGTGTGTGGAAGATAATATTATTAGTTTAAAGAAATAAATGTTAATATTTATAGTCTAGAAATTGTTTTAAGTATATGCATGTATATTAATATTATAATAAGTATGTATAAAAATATATGGGGTGTGTGTATAATTGTGTATTAAGTGTGGATATAACTATGTTGATAATAGATTATGTTTGATTAAAGATTGCGTAGTATAACATGGGTAATAAGTAAGTATGATGAATGATGTGTTTAATAAAGGTGTAAAGTGTTATATTAATGATATACAAGTAAATTATAAATATTGATAACTAAAGTATGTAATGAAGGTTATGGGATAAAATACATTGGAAAATTGTGGAGAGATCTTATATAGTTGATGTCAATATAGTAGATTAGCTTACTAGTTACTTATTAAAAATTTAACTTAATCTCATGTCCATTTATTATTATCTTTTATTTCCTTTAACACTTAGCTAATTTCACATCCTCTATCCAATTATCTTATAATTCGTGTAATGTAATAGCATAAGTAGTAGGAGGTATACCAAATTGGATGATACATTTAAAAAGGATGTGACTAAAAGATTTATAAAATTAAGATCAATAAGGATGAATATGGTACAAGTGATACGTGTAGGGGATAAAATAGTATTGATAGAAATGTAAGGTGTATCTAAAGTGTCTATGGTTGTTTTAAATGGAAGGAAAACTGATATTGACTCATAATTAAAAGTTTCATTTTATTCAAGAATTATTTTTAGAACTATATCAAACAATGTTTTTTAATGTTTGGGCTCCTTTAGTTTAGGCATTGCCTAACCAATAACACTAGGAAATATAAGCATGCCAATGCCCTTGGATTTATGTGAGAGATGTTTAGAGGGCCCATTATTGGAAATGGATCTTGAGTTTAATATTTGAAATCTTTAAGAGGGACTTATCTATCCAATATTATTGAAGTAATCAAAAGAGGATATATAATTGATGTCACATAGGAAATTAAGTAACTTATAAATGAGTAGAATTATTAGTTTGACTTATAATATGAAAATTAATAACTTGAGGTATCTTATTAATTTCTTTAGAGGTCATTTTCTTACTATACACCTTGATGACCTAGGTAGTTATTTTTATTGGATCAATGGAAATAGAAACTAAATATTAAATCATTGGAAAGGGAGTCTGAAATAGTAAATTTTATAAATTAGGAATAAAAATTAAAGTGTAAAGGTTCATATAATTAATGAAACCATGGGCATATTCACACCATTTTCAAATAATTAATCCTTATGTCTTGAAAGATATTAGATTTTAGCATGTGGAATGTCAATAATTTGAATAATATAATATGGAGAGGGATATTATGTTACCTAAGTGAATTGATCAATCCTTGGATATGTTTTTGGTGGAGGAAACCCTTGAAATATCTTTAACATATAAAATAATCACACATGTGGAATAATTCATTTAATTTACCTATGGTACCTAATTTATTAACTCATGATTTATATCTTAAGCAAAACTTTCTAAATGGTGCTTTACTTATTTTCATTTTTTTATATTTGGATTGCTAAAAAAGAAAGTCTTGGGAATTATGTGTTCCTATCTAGGCATTTATAAACCTAATAGATATACCTTTAACTATACTCTAGTTATTTCTCCATTTCAATTTAGACATAGGTAACCTCATTAGATATTTATTGAATCTCCCTATTAAGATAAAAATCTTTTAATTTTGTTTTGATGATGTTATATTTTCCCATTTCATTATTTAATTTATTATTTAAATATTCTAGATTTTTTGGAACCAATGTAGTCAAGTTGGAGGATGTGTAGGAATTTTTTATTCATTATTCATACTTTCCTAGGCAATATTATTTTGATTGACCTTATGGTTCTTTTCAATACAAAAATATTCTAAAATCATATGGTAATTCTATTAAAAAATACTAATTCATAATAATAACATGAGTATTTTAATAAAAATACTAATATTGATACAAAAAGAGTTTTCATAAATTTTGATCATTTCATAATGCATCCATATTAGGTCAATGAATATGAAATTAACCAAAAGCTCTTCATATTTATATAATGAAATATAATTTTTAGAATGTTTACCTAAGTGAATGGATAGATGTGAACTATCCATATTATTTTTATTTGATATTTTCAACAAAACTTAATCACTAACAACTATAAAAATCAAAATATTACAAGAAATTATAATTAACTATGATAAACAAATGTACAATGAAACTAAGATAAACCAATTACTCTATTCCTACCCTATATACAAATTATGAATCATGGTTATTCTAAGATAGACGATGATGGTCCATTCAACTAGAGTTAAAAATAATGATTTAAAACTATTTAAAATTAAAAGTATTTTTCTCCAATATTTTATAAAATTGATATAAATCAATGCATAGTGGAGTGAGATTGGCATGTTATCCATTATTATCATGTGATTTATTCTAGAGTAGGACCAAATATAAAATTTTGAAAACCTTTTATCAAAACATATTTTTAATATGTCATGATTCTTATTAAATTTTTGAAGGGATTCCTCCCACACATCTTCTATTTGAATGATGTTCAACATTCTCGATCAAACTTGATCACCATGTTCCTTATATTCTTTCATAAAGTGATAGGTAAGTATCCTAGGTGTGATAAGAAACATTGGTTATTTACCATATTATTAAATAAATGGATAATATTTAATCACCTACTTGTATCTAGTTTTGTCATCTGAAATTTCATACTTTAGCATGGAATGCCAATTATCTCTTAGATTCTTCTCAACATAGTTTGTGATTGTATCAATCAGGTTGTTTTTTGTAGACTCAGTGATACCATTCCATTTAGGGTAGTAATTGGATAATAATTTAAATATGGTTTTATTAATTTTTGGTGTAAAATTTGGTTTCCTTATATTTATGGCTCACCCAATAACAAATGAAGAAAACTCACCAATAATTGGAGATATCACTGTAGAAAATGATGATTATTCTCTATAACTGAGAGGGGTAGCTTAATCATAGGATATGAATACTTAGGGGTTTTTATGTAATTATTACATAAAATCATGAAAGGAAAAAAAATATAAAACAAAATTTAAAAAATGGGAGAAACTCACAATGGGATCAAATTGGAGAACTATCAAGATAACTCAAGAGTTAAAACATAAATGGAATTCCTTCCTCTCACATAAGAATGAACACTAAAGAAATAGGGGTTTTAAGAACAAAAGGAATGCCTAGAAGCACAAAGTATTTTTTGAGGCCAACATACCCCAATTTTTGAAAATTGGGACCCTGAAAAAACCCTAAAAATTGAACATGAAAATATGGCATGTTAAGATCATTTGTAGAATTTGAAGATCATCCACTTTATCAAAAGCAAGTTTACTTAGTGGTGTTTTACTTTAATTTTTCCCAAAATTGATAATAAATGGTCTTCATGGATTTTAGTTTTAGGTTTCATGGTGTTTGTTCCTAAGAAGTTCATGTTCCAAAACCTTGGCAAAACCTTTGGTTCAAATTTGAAAATTGGCAGAAACTAAATTGGCAGGAACCTTTTAAACAATCCATTTTGGACCTAAGTATAAAATTCATGTTTTAAGCTTAGTCATGTTTTAAAAATGACTAAAATTAGCCTAAAATTCTTAGTCCCCTCTATTATTGTCCCCTTTAAAAGTTCATTATGTGCTTTAGTAATATTCATCCTGTAGGGTCCTTTTATTATTTCCTAGCTTAGCCTAATGTTTTAACCCTAAGGCCCCATTGTATATATTAATAGAAATGGGACCTTAGTCTCAACACCTTAAATTAAGATCCAACTCCTTGAGTCTAATTTTATGTTAGTATAATCCTTTTGATTCATAGTTTAGCCTAATGTTTTAATCCTAAGGCCCCATTGTATTTATTAATATAAAAGAGAGCTTACCCTTAACACCTTAGCCTAGGTCTTTTATATCACCATAGGTCCTAACTTAACTTCCTTGCATCTTGTAAGATCCAACGACACTTGATTAATCATGGTATTTGATCCAATGAAGCAAGAAAGAACTGATTTTGGACTTAAGTAGCATGTATCTTATAATATCTAATGATCTGCACTTCATTATAGGAAAGGGATCTAATGGTGTGAAGGCCCTGAAAAAGTTACACCCTTAGCCTTTATAAATTGGTTCTCACTTCACCATGAGGACATTATAAGATGGATCAAGGAAAAATTGAAATTTAAAAGGATTACAAAAGGCCTACAAGATCAACATATGACACCCTTGCATTAGATGATCAAAGGCAAATGGGTCTCACCTGATAAAGCAACCAATCATGAGCAAGCTCTCAGATCATGATCATATAGATCTCACTTCATCATTGATCTTGATCTAGTGGAATTAATTAGGTCCAAGATCATCGGAAGCCCTACAAAGGTGCCAATTCATACTCTCACATTGGATCATAATAATTTATTGAGATTAAATATGATGGTTATATGACCATAATTTTACATCCATGAGGATGTATTTGATGCCCACACACTATCAACTTTAAGCCCATAAAATCAAAATATTTACTAGCTTAAAATTAATGTTTAAATGACCATCATTAGACATTCACAGGGATATATTTGACATCCATGAGGATGTATTCGACATTCATAAGGCTATCAAATTTAATCTAATGAATCATTCTTCTCAGGATCAAATACACTCCATAATATTGCTATAAAGATCATGAATTGCTTTGTAGATGACTAGAAGCCCTCAAAATATGATCAAACACTAGAAATATTCAATGTACAAAAATGTAAATGGTCTCATGGTTTAAGTATATGCAAAATAAACTTAGTCAAAGTATATACTTTAAGGTCCCCATCATATTTTGTTCAAATACCTTGAACCTCAAACTATAGAATTATACTAAGTCTTATTTTAAAAGGATATTTGAAATGTAGAGCTTAGACAAAATGTTTCTAACTAAAGGTTTTAATGTGTTTGTCAATGCAATAAAATATTATTTGTTATTAGACCACTATATCATTTTGAACCCCTTTGAGTAGGTTTTATAGGCTTGGCATAAATATTTTATCCTAAAGTATACATCGTGCTTATTAAGCACAACATAAACTTTGGCCTAAAAACATTTTGCCATGATTCCCACTATATGGATTCAAAAAACTTAGGTATAAATATCTTAGCCTAAGGTTTATTTTATGTTTAATAAACATGAATTAAACCTTATCCTAAGTAATTTATGACTAATTCCCACCTTTAATAATATACTAACTTCAAGTTTGGGCATATTTATAGATCAATGGTTCGCACTTCATCATAAGAAGATGATCCAATGGCACATGGACCCCATAGACTTTTGAATGGAATCACAAGCGCCCATGGGCTTGATGTGTAGTGAAATTACATTTAAGGCAAAAATGGCAAATGATATAATGGTTTGTACATCATCATACTCTACGGTCCAATGATGTGAATGTACCAATAACTTTTCAAAGGGACTCAAAAGGCCCATAGAGATTCCAAGTGGCATAACCATGGGGCACTATGCCAAAGATCCTATAAAAAGGTGAGGGCTTAGATCAAAATCAATGGATTAAACTAATCCAAGATTCTGATCCAATCAAATGAAATAAAAGAAGGAATTTAAAAATGCCAATGGTTAGTTCTCAAAGGCATTTATAAAAAATGCCATGACAGGTCCAGACTGATGCCATATAGGCACCACACAAGTAGAAAAGGACAAAATATGAAATCTTGTCAGCTCAAAAAAGTGAAGTTATAAAGGTAAAGGTCCAAATCAAATCTAAAACATGTATGAGCTAGAGTTTAGACATATCTTGCAATTAAAGCACTACAACCCTAAACCCTACATAAAAGTGACCCAAGTGAACTCAATTGGTTACAATTTGGTTTAAATAGAGTTTGATTGTGTTTGTAAGTGCAAGAAGAACTATTATAGATACCAATTTGAATAATAATGTGAGCAATTTGTAGAAATAGAGACCATGGTAGCTCATAGGTAGTAGTTAAAGGATGAGACATAACTCTAACTGTCTATAGATAGTGATGGGTATATCTTCAATGACACTAAATTGGACATTATGTCCTTTAATTCTCTAGGAATCAAGAATTAGTTTAAACTCTTATTTGTCATGGAAGAGTTAAATACCATCACAAAAGAGGAGTATATAATTACCATGGTGAGTAGGAGGCATTATGACTTTATTTCTCTCCAGATGACCAAGCTTCACCATTCTATTGCAAATCTTGAGCCACTACATTGCATAGATGTTCTTGCTCTAATTTTTATAGATTGCAGGATTGATAATGATTATATCATTAGGGAGGGGAATTTTAAGAGGGTATCTTACAATTCCCTTATAGATTTTGATAAATACTATAATATCCCAATCCCTCATATAAACTTGTCCAAAATCAAATAATGGACCAACAAACATGACCTAGACACTATCCTTAGACCCTAGTTACACCAAGGACCCCACATCTTCAAAGAATTTGAAGGTAAGATCCTAATAATTTAGTTTAGGGAGGGCATCAGGGTGATCATGACCCTATTAAATTGAGTAATGGGAGCCCACTCAACTACCTATGTAAACAAAATTTGGGTACCCTATGTGCATTTCATAGTGGAGGAGAATCTCACCCCTCTAATTAGAGATTTGATTAGTATCTTCCTCACCAAGAAATTCACTGCTATCAAAAAGAAGATAACTAAATAATTTAATATGATGTCATACCTAATAGATGTACTACTTGCCTCCATCAACTTTCCAAATATTAGGAATTGATTTAGTAAGGTAAAAACTACCATTTTCCACCATTACTCTAAATTTCACATCTTTAAGTATAGGAACCATATATAGTTTATTTGTGACTATCTACCAAGCCATAATGGAGGCTATTTTAGGTATTCCCATGCCTAGAGTCCATATAATTATCAAGAAATATGTTTAGATGATGGGTGATATTTGGTTCTATCTAGACTACATAGTCATCAATATTGAGGGGATCACATCCCAACCCTATAGATTACTAGTCTATGTTTTTAACAAGACGTTTGAACAAGAAATTGCATCCCAACATATCCATGGAATTGATGGAATTTTTAAGGAAAATAGGAAGGGTCTTCTCCACTCCTTCCCTCTAATCATTGGAAAGACCATGTTACATGATTATAATTAGGTTGAAACCATGTTCAAGTGTAGGGACTCATTTGGGTTTGAACTTGATGAACTCAAAATGTGGGACCCCAAAAACATATTACGTAATCATCTAAAGGAGAATAAGTTACACAAGATTTAGTATATGCATCATCTCAGTGTTCATGACACCATTTATATTAAGGTTAGGAACTATGAAGAAGTGTTGGATTGGATCAAAGGGCATAACATCAAGCTTGATCATAGGTTGATAAAAGATGAAAATCTATCAGGAGAGGCATGGTAGATGCATCCTCTCTAGTATCATTGATTGCCTAAACCATTTAGGACATCCCAGGAACAACCTCAAGTGGAGCATCTAAAACCTCAACATCAAGTTATGCAAAGGTAGATTGAATAAGGGCTTAGAAAGGAAAAGCTAGAAGAGAGACCCAAGGAAGGAACTTCATCCTCAGTCATGCCACAAAGGGGACATTCCCTAGTTGAACATATAGATATGATTGCCTTGGAACTAGATGAGACACTTGAGGGTGCCCTTAAGGAAGTTGTAGAGGCATATGACATAGATGAATAAAAAGAACAAGATGAAGAAACATAAATCCAAGCAGGGGAGCCTAGAGGAGAAAAATGGAAAGATATTTCTCTTGACATAGCCCCATTGGGCCCTAAAGAGAAAAGGAAATAAAAATTGTCTTTGGTCCTAGTTGGATCAAAGAGACCAAGATTAACCATCTCTCACCCTATAATTGAGATAAATATATTCAGTGACAAATTCCCCATTCATGGATTAATCATCCCTGATTAGTTTTTTATGGAAAATTGCAAAAGATCCTATTTATCTCCCACTCATGGGCACTAATAAAGGCTAAAGTACATGAGTACATAAATCCATGGATTATGGATATTATGAAAGAAGAGGAGGAAAGAATAATTTTGGCAACTTTTAGGGCTAGAAAGAAAGAAAATAAATGCTCTAAGGGAATTAAATAGCTCAAGAATTGAGGTCCCAAAACCTCCCAAGTTCACAAAACTAGTCACCACTATCTAATTTAATCCAAAGATAGCAAAATTATAAAGGTTCACCAATAAGAAGGCCATGGTGGGAACTAAAGATTTCACCTTTCAAAAGGTGGAACCTTTTGTTGACCTAACCCTTATTAAAGGAAAATTAATAAGAGAGAATCCTATTCATGAGGAGGATGTTGGAATTTTATGTGACACCCAATTAACTCAGGCTAAGGCTTGGATCTAAGGCATGAAGCAGAAGCTCCATAATTTAGAGAAGGATAAGGAGAACCTTGAGACATAGGCAATTGTCTATGCCTAATGTCATTTTGGATATGTTTAAATCCTCATTCTTTGATATGTTTGGATCTTTATAGTCCATAAAGTTAAGGCAATATTCACTAATCTAGTAAAGGCAATTAGCCATGTAGATGATAATAAAATGGCAAGACACAAAGACAAAGCTAAGGGATTTCATTAGAATATGGATTAGGAAAAAGATTCCTAAGTTAAAATCTATCAACTTGGTCCATCTAAATGGCATATTAGGGATAGTAGTTGACAAAATCCAAGGCTTAAGTGTGTGGAAAATAAATTTGGATAGGCTCTTGATAGATGACAAGGAATTGATTGCTATGATTAAATAGATCTTAGGTTCCATAATATTTAATCCTACCAAGATTAATTCCCTTGGAGTCATTGATGAAATTAAATTCAATCACAAGGTCACCTTTGTCATGTAGTCAACCAAGAGCAAGAGCCAAGGCCAATTTGGTAAGGATAACATAATAATGTTGGACATGATATTTAATGTTGAGGAGAAGATTATATAATCTATGAACATAAAGGAGGATATGGCTACAGATGGTAGGTATTTGAACAACCTAGTTGATCAAGAAGAAATTTGCCTCATAAAACTAGCTATGGACCTTAATCTTATTAAGGAGCAATATTAGAAGGTAATGGAATTGCTAAAAGATCAACAAGAGAGTTCAAGGGTAATGAACCCACCAATTAGACAAATATTCCTTTTTGTATAAACTTTGTAATTTCTAAAATAGGAATATTATTTTGTAAGGCATATGCTAGTCTATTAGAATATCTCCCATATGTCATCCTAGTTTTAGAAAACAAGTGTATTCTAGAACCATCTTGGGAAGGACAACTATCCTTACCTTTTGTACACTTGTATATTATAACTGATTGGTATACTACCTAATCTTTATATAAAATCATATATCACCATCTTGTAGAGGGAGATAATTCTGAACAAAATTTTATACACTTGGAGCAATTAATATAATCAAGGAATTTTGTAAAGATTGTCCATATTTGATATGTCAATTGCTAAGATAGCTTTATTTCAATTTCTAATTTTATGTCTTGAATTTGAATAGTTTATTTGAATTCTAGGCTACATTTTCTAATCACAATGTTTCTAATTTGTGCATATGCTATATTAGTGGAAGGATCTTGGGTTTTTCTTCACTTCATTTTACTCTATAGTTAGATATGTAAATGCTATTTGATTATAGTAGTAAATCTTTAAAAGTAGACTTGGTTCTTAGTTATGATTATTTACATTATCCTTTGAAGTTTTCCTAGTATATAGTGGAATCTAAGCTTAGGCTATTTTACATTATATATTAGTTTGAATGCTTACTCAGTTGTAATTGATGCTTTATCATGATATTTGAAACTAAGATTAGCAATCACTTGTTTTCTTTTCTACCTTACCCTTCTCTTTGCTTCCATTTTTACAAAAAATCACTTTAGTTTTACCTTCATTATAAATATACACTTAGATTAATTTGTATCTTAATTTTAGGTCATAATTCACTAAGCATTAACATAGATCCTTTGCAATTCACAAATAATAGACCATGATGGCTCCCAACCATCACTCATTATAAATCTGAGGAACACTAATACATATCTCTATCGTTATTTCACCATAGGTGACATCAAGTTACCACAACTTAATACTCATGCTCTGAATTCATAGAATTCTAAAATGAGAAGTGTTCTTTGAACACTAAGAACCCCTGTTGTGTATTTAGAGGCATCAAAAAGGAATTTATGTTGGCACAAAAGGAGGGCCTTCTCTTGGTGAATTCTATGAATCTTAGTTAGTTTTAGTGTGTTTTTCTTGAATATTGATGTTATCTTTATGATTTTGAGTAATTTATTGCTTATAAGTGTGAAAATCATTTGTAGTTTATGGCATATCTATATGCTTCCTTACACAAAGAACACAGTTATTTAAGATTTGATGTTTGGTTTTGGTAAACTTAACTTGAAATTTTAAAATCTAGAATATTTGAGGTTAGGATAGCTTATTTTGATCAAAATTTGGCATATATTTCATATATTAGAGTTTATTTTAGCTTAAACTTATATAGATAGATCATCTTGGCATAATTGGATACATCTTTGATCTATTATAGGTAAAGATCAATGTCCTTTACTATTCTTTACAAAATATATGAAAAATGAGCTTCACATGTAGATTTAATCCTTGTTCCTTCTAAAGATTAACATGATACATCATATTTCAAATAATATCTTCAACTTTCAAGATGGAATTGCAAAATATTTGAACTAGATCACACTCAGAGATAAGGGAACTTTTGCTTGAACTTGAGGTTCACTAAAAGGCTAGGTATGATAAAGGTACGTGTAGGAGATCCAAATATTTGATAAATTCACCTCTAAAAAGTACCTATGCCTTCAAATTTTGTCTAGGTATGGCTTGGTTGGGAGAGTATTTAATTAATGTGTCAGGTGTGGTACATGATCTCCCACATAACCCTAAGAAGTATTTGCCTACATTTAGTCTAATCCGTATTATAGCTATTGAAGATCACAATAAGTATTTTAAAGTTAACTTTAGATTGATAATTTTTGTGCATGAGGATGTAGCTTTTAGGTTATTCCTCTTTACCTTTAAGGATGCTTCTTATGAATGGTTCTTGAACTTGCTTGGTAATTACATCACTAGTTGGGATGGTTTCATTTATGTTTTTATAAATCAATTTCATAAGATTGTCAGTCCTTGTGTTACTTACCATCAATTCACCTCCATTAGAAGGGATTCAAGTGATCTTATTAGGTCCTTTATGCTAGATTTTTAAAAATGTACAATAAGACCGTAGAACCCTATAAGCCTGATTTTGTCTTAGATTTAGAAATCTACAAGGATGTAGTAGATCCTATTACCTCTATATTTTTTAAGAGATCCATGCCATCTATAACTTCATTATCTAGGTCCTATTCTAAGGCAGTAACCATCAATGATCAAATGCAACCATAGGGGGAAATGGCATACTTTATGCCAAAAATTAACCCACATATGCCTATTATGAACTTATTCTCCAATAACAATCAATATATCCCAACATTAAACTAACTCCTAAACTTAAATCAGTTGCCATTGAGTCATGTTGCTCGAAATTAGAACTTAGGATTCTTAAATCATCCTACTAATGGATTAAATTCAAATGATCAAAGAGCTTTGGTACTTATTACTAGTGCTAAAAATAACCAAGTACATAATTCTAAAACTCCTAAAAATGAGAATGAATATATCTTAAAAATGGTCTAAAAGTTGACCACTTTTTTTCCTTAGGTACAAAAAGAAGTTGGAAATACTGCTAAAAGATCAAGTAGGAAGTTCTCATTTTAAAGGTATAATAGACCAAACAATAGGTTTTATAATGATATTTCTCATAAAAACAAGGCTAACAAAGCATATTATAGTAATAATAATATGGACATTAACCTTACTGATATTGCATTATCTGATTATTATAGATTACACTACATGGCCAAGCATGGTGAAATTGATTGTATAGAGTTTTACAAATTACTTTGAGGATTTCCAAGAGGAGTTGTTTAAATTTGAAGTAATCCATAACAAGGAAAGTGGTGCAAGTGATTTTGGATCTAAGTCATCTGACCAAGCCTTCATGGTAGATACTTTTGATTTCCCTTTCTAAGAAGAGAATGAACCTGATGAGATACATAAGAAGATCCAAGACTTTCAACAGTTCTTGAAGAATACCTATCCTTTGAGTAATAGAGAGCAAAGGCAGCCCTTGACTACCTTGATAACTCCAAACAATTTTGAAAATCCTCCAAACACTTCCTCAAATAAAAATCTTGAGCCACCTAAAGGGAGTACTTCTAAACCTAACATTGATATTACTAGTTCTTCTAATAAAACTAGATATAACATAGTTGAGGAAATGAAGAAGATAAAGGCTAATATTACATTTCATGAACTTACATAGATTACATAATAAAGGGACCTCCTACTATAATCTCTATCAAAGAAGCCCAACAATCCACCCAAGGCTGATCATGCTAATGTGACTATGCATGAAGCCAAGGCTAACTCTCCCCCTTTCTTGCTCACTGTCAAGATGTTTGGTAAGAACTTACATAATTTCATAATATATTTTGGTGATTCTACCAACATCATGCTAGTAGGTATATGCAAACAAATTGTCTTGACTCTTATTAAGTCTGATACAGTTATAACTTGGTTAGATAAATCTAGATTCAAGGTAATTAGGGAACTTTTAAATTTTCATATACAACTAGATTATAAGAATAGAGTGAATTAATTCATTGATATTAAATTATTTGATATACCTAATGTTTATGGAATCTTATTAAGTAGGGAGTTCACTAAGGCTTTGAATGGTTACATGTCCATAGATTTCTCACATTTGTGGCTACCTTGGAAAGGAGTTCCTAATTAATTTAGGATTGAGAGAGAACCAAGGATGAAACACATGATAATTGAGTACAATGTTTTAAATGAGAGTCTCAACATAATTGACTTAGATTTATGGGTTTTCACCCTAGAGGCTGATAAGGTATGTGATCCCATGAGTGATCACGTTGTTCTTAGATTATGGAAATTACATTTTGATGATACTAGGTGTAATGTTGGATCAAGTGTTGGTGTTGTACTAATCCTACTGATAGAAATTACCATGCTTATTATAGGCTCCAATTCCATTACACTAACAATCTTTTTGAATGTGAATCTCTTATCTTAGGTTTTTAATTTGCTATAAAGATTAAGGTAAAAAAACTACTAGTTTATGGGGATTTATAACTAGTGGTAAACTAGGTAAGAATTAAATACCAATGCAAGATATCATATCTTTAGAGATATAAACTCAAGGTTTGGGATTTGATAGAGTCCTTTGATTATTTTAGCATTACCTTCATCCCAAGAGAGGAAAAAAAAGATGTTGATGAGTTGGAATCTACTGTAGCCAACCTCATGCCCAACCAAGATTCCCCTAATTTTAGCATTTAGTTGATTTGTTGTCCTTCAATGCCTGATAATATCAACCATTTTCAAGTTTTAAATGATAATAAATATATATTAGATTTTATAACCAGTTCTAGAGCATTTTATGCTCATATTATTTATGAGACTAATGAAAATGCATCTAAGGAGGAAAATTTTGATGGTAAAGTCATTCAATTGAATGACAAAAAGATCCACAAGGGATGATTACTTTAGAAAGACTTTTTGATAAAGACAAATTGGATAAAGTTTCTAAGATTCCCAAGGTAAGTGGGAAAGATTATAATGTTTTTTACCTTGATATCCAAGATCAACACCAACTAGTAAATATTGGAAAAGCTTGCATAAACATTGAGAACAAAAAAGACAAAGAACTCATCGTGCAATATAGGGATGTCATAGCATGGTATTATGATGACTTAAAATATATGATTCTAGGGCCATCACTCACACCATCCCCTTAAAAGAGAAATATAAACCATTTAGGCAGAAGCAGAGGCCAACAAATCTTGTCCTAAAACCAATTATCTTCAAGGAGGTTAAGATATTACTAGATGCTAGGAGTCTTCTTGATGAATAATTCTACTTGAGTGGCTAATATGGTGCTAGTCAAGAAGAAGATTCTACTTGAGTGGCTAATATGGTGCTAGTCAAGAAGAAGAATGATGATATTAAACTTTATACTGACTTAAAAAAATTAAAAAAAGTATCAAAAAAGGACAATTATCTCCTTCCATCTCTAGAACGAGTTACACAAGTTATTTTAGGTTTAGCCATGATGTCTTTTCTTAATGGATTTTTAGGTTACAACTAGGTTTTGGTTGATAAAGAATACATGATGAAGAAAACATTCACCACCAAGTGGGGAAATTTTGCTTATAAGAGAATGCCCTTTGGGATAATCAATGTAGGAGCTACCTTTCAAGGAGCTATGGACCATGCCTTCTAGGGCCTAATAGGTAAATGCATCATTATTTATATGGATGATCTAATAGATTTTTCTCAAAATAGGGAATATCACTTCATGCATTTACAACAAGTGTTTGAAATATTTAAAAGGTATGAGATTTCATTTCGCCCTAAGAAAAGTATTTTTTGTGTTACTAAAGGTAAACTATTGGGACATTTTATAACCAAGGATAGGATATCTATAGATCCTAAAAGAGTGGAGTCCATATCTTAAATGGAGCCTCTAAATAGTAGCAAAGAGCTAAAATCATTCTTTGGTAAGATAAAATTTATAATGAAGTTCATTTCTATCTTTGTAGATATTATCAAGCCACTAAATGGCATGATAAAGAAGGATGCCAAGGTCACATGGAATGAAGATCATAGAAAAGAATTGAATGATATCAAGGAAGACATTAGCCAAGCTCTATTCCTTATAAGTCTTAACTTTTCAAAGGATTTCTACCTCTATTCCTTTACATCTGACCACACTATGGTTGTAGTGTTGACTAATTTTAAGAATGATAAGTTAAATTATTAATTTATTGATAAACATTCATATGCATTAGTTAAGGAAGTTAAGAAATTTAGGCAATATATCCTTAGAAACAAGGTGCATGTTATCTTACTTGACCCTTCCACTAAACTCATGTTAAGTCAAAATGAACTAGGAAAATGTAGAAGTAAGTGGATATGAGTTTTGTAAGAGTATGATTTGGAGATGAAAAAACAAAATTGGTAAGGTGCCAAGGGATGATATAGACGATTTCTAATGCTAACCCTAGACTAAGTATTATGCAAGTAGATCAATAAAACTTTCAAGCTAGTGAGTGGTATGATTTGATCATACATTTACTAATTAATGGTACTTGTCTTGTAAGATTATCTAGGGATAAAAAAGGGACCTAATATTTAATCCATCCCATTAATTGATAAATAATGTAGTCTTATATATAATAATTTTTGAAGTAATTTATTTGAGATGTGTCTCATAGGAAGAAGCCACCCAAATCATAAGCACCTTCCATGAAAATTTGGGAAGTGGACATCCATTTGGGAATACCATAGCCCATAATTTTTTTAGAGATGTCTATTATTGGAAAACTATTTTTAAAGATGCTCAAAAACATGTGAGGTAATGTCACTCATGTCAAGTCTTTAGCACCAAGGAACCAAAGGTAATAATGCCTCTGTAACTAGTCATGGTTGGCAAACCCTTTACTTAATGGGGGTTAGAATTTTTTAGGGTAATAAACCCTAAGTTTTATGAAGGTAAAAAGTATTTATTGACTACCACAAGATATTATATAAGGTGGATTGGAGCAGCGATGACCAAATAATGCGGGATTGAGGAGGTGATCAACTTCATGGAAGAAAACATTTATACTAGGTTTGAAAATCCAATCTCTCTAGTATGTGATAATGGACCTACATTTATATCTATAGAGATGAATGAATGGGATTACGATAATGTAATTACCCTTAATTTTGTATCCAACCATTATCCCTAAGGAAATGAAGTCTCTGAGTCTATGATCAAAAACCTAATGAAAGCAATCAATAAATATACTAAAGACAAGCCTAGGACCTAATATAAGCTCATTAAATTTGTACTATGGATAGATATAATAAGAATTAAAAAATATCTGATAGCCTCACCATTTTTATTGGTTTATGGATAATAACCTATCTTTCTTATCACTCTCAAATTGCATATATACAGGTTCATGTAGGAGTACATACAGGAAAGCCAAGAACTCACCAAATATAGATTGATAGACATAATTCAAATAAAAGATGTAAGGGAGAAAGCCTTTTTATGTTTTAGAAGGAATTAAACCACAATGAAAAAATGGTTTGATAAAATTTCAAATATTAAGGTGTTCAGACAAGGATACCTAGTTCTCCTTTGGGACAAATCATCTGAGCCTAAGCGTAAACATGGAAAATGCACACCTTTGTCAATTAGACCCTATCACATTATAGAAACACTGGGGAACAAAAATTTCAAGATAAAATATCTATAAGGAGTAGAGTTCACACTACCCACCAATGGACAATACTTCAAGCACTACTTCTTTATTATTCCTCATGAGGTCTTTATCGAGTAAATTGTAAGATGGTTAGATTTAGTGTAGGTAGGCTAGTTAGTTTGCTTCTATTTTTTCCTTCCTATCCCTTATATATATATATATATATATATATATATAATTTCATTTTATTTCCCTTGATTTCTTTCTTTCTTGATTGTGGTTGTGCATTTCTTTCTTGTTTTTTTCCTTGATCTAATAAGTCCTTTTGGACAATCATGAGCTCAATGTTAGGTAGTTTCCTTAAAAATGCCCAAAATTCATAAATGTAGGTGTTAACCCCATATATATTATGACCATGGTCCTAAAATGTAAATCATAAGGTTTTAACATGGAGAAACTAGTAAAGACTAATAGAAGAATCCAACTATTTCATGAGAACCTAACCATTATCTTGACCTCTAACTAGTTTTAAGAAGACTTGCACTTATAGGGTGAGAGCTCAAACTATCATGGTATACCCATACTATCACTTAATCAACATCCTTGCCTAGGATAATGGTTGAATCCATAGGTGATTTTCTAAAGATCAAACATTTGGCCAAATCCTAAAACCTAACTACGTTGGTTCCCAACCTTGCTAAAAGTATATAAGTATAAATAAAATACAAAAAAAAAGGATACAATACAAAATCAAAATCTTTTAGGCATAGTTGATTATCATAATCTCCACTAGGGCTATGGATGTCTAGTTGGTAGTGAAGAAAGGCCCTTATTATATCCAAAAGCATCTATATCAGGGTTATAGATGTCTGACTAGTAGTAGAGCAATGCCCAAGCCTTCCCTAAACTAAATGAATAGTTCATAATGGATATCTAAACACTCTCTAAGTAAAGTGTTAGTGATTAAGGACATGAAACCTAAAAGTTATTTCTTAAAACCCATAGCAAATAGTAAGTGGAATCAAAGCACACACATAGTATGGTTATGTATTGATGTTTGGCCCTAATTCTACAAGTGCAAGGTTTGTTTCAACCATAATTTGATTTGGATAATGATCTTGATCAAGTGAAGTGGATGAACTAATTATTTATCTAAGTTAGAGCCTTTAATTTATAACATATTTCTATGTTTCCCCCATGAGTCACCTTTTGTTGAGGCCAACATAACCCCATTTTTGAAAATTGTGACCCTTGAGAAACCCTAAAAATTAAACATGAAAATATGTCATGTTGAGATGATTTATAGAATTTTAATATCATCCACTTTATCAAAATAGGTTTACTTAGTGGTGTTTACTTTAATTTTGTTTAACATTCCTAATAAATGGTCTTTATGGCTTTTAGTTTTAGGTTCCATGGTGTTTGTTATTTAGAAGTTCATGTTCTAAAACCTTGGTAAAACCCTTAGTTCAAATTTGAAAATTGGTAGAAACTAAATTGGTGGGAACCTTTTAAAAAATCCATTTTGGACATAAGTATAAAATTCATATTTTAAGCTTAGTCATGTTTTTAACATGACTAAAACTTAGCCTAAAATTCTTGGTCCCCTTTATTATTTCCCCCTTTAAAATTTCCTTATGTGCCTAACTAATATTCCTTCTACAGGGTCCTTTTATTATTTCTTATCTTAGCCTACTATTTTAACCCTAAATCCCCATTATATTTATTAATACAAATGGGACCTTAGTATTAACACCTTAGCTTAAGCTCCAGCTCCTTGAGCCCAATTTTATGTTAGCATAATCCTTTTGATTCATAACTTAGCCTAAATTTTTAATCCTAAAGCCCCATCATATTTATTAATATGAAATAGATCTCAGCCTTAACACCTTAGCCTAAGTATTTTATATCAACATAGGTCCTAAATTAACTTCCTTGCATCTTTTAGGATCCATCAAGCCTCATTTTATCATAATATTTGATTCAATAGAGTGAGAAAGGCCCAACATTGGACTTGAGTAGCATACATCTTAGAAGATATAATTATCCACACTTTGTCATGGGAAAGGGATCCAATGATGTAAAGGCCCTGACAAAGTTGCACCCTTAGCCTTCATCTAGAGGTTCTCACTTCATCATGAGGACTTAAATGGATAGAGAAAGACATAGTTGAAAGGTCAAAGGATTACAAAAGGCCCATAGGATTGACATATAACACCATTACATTTGATTATCAAAGTAAAATAAGTCCCACCTGAAAAATCAACCAATCATGAGCATGCTCTCATATCACAATCCTACATCTCTCACTTCATCATCGATCTTGATCCAACAAAGAAAATTAGGTATGGGATCTTAGGAAGCCCTGTGAAGGTGTGAAGTGCCACTCTCACATTAGGTCACAAGAATTTGTTGAGATTAAATTTAATTCTTGGATGATCATCATTTGACGTCTATAAAGATGTATTTGATGCATGTGTGACTGTCAACTTTAAGCCCATATAATCAAAAGCTTCACTAGCTTAAGATTGATGTTCACGTGACCATCATTTAACATTCATGAGAATGTATTTGAAGTCTATGAGGATGTATTTGATGTCCATAAGGCCATAAAATTTAAGATAATAAATCATTTTACTCATGATTAAAATACACTCCAAAATATTACTAGAAATCTCCTGAATTGCTTTGTAGATGACTGGAATCTCTCAAAAGATGCTCAAACACTAGAAATCTTCAATCTGCAAAAATGGAAATGGTCTAAGTAAATGAAAAATAAACATAGTTTAAGTCTATAATTTAATGTCCCCATCATATTTTGTTTAAATACCTTGAACCTCAAAATCTAGACTTATAGTAAGTCTTATTTTAAAAGGATCTTTGTAACATAGAGCTTGGATCAAATGTTTCTAACTAAAGGTTTTAATGCGTTTGTCAATGAAATAAAATATTATTTTTTATTAGACCACTATATCATTTTTGACCCCTTTGAACATGTTTTATAGGCTTGGCATAAATATTTTATCCTAAAGTATACATCATGTTTATTAAACATAGCATAAACTTTGGCCTAAAAACATTTTTCCATGATCCTCATTACATAGATTCAGATAAATTAGGTATAAATTTATTATCCTAAAGTTTATTTCATGTTTAATAAACACCAAATAAACCTTATCCTAATTAATTTAATCCTAAGTACCACCTTAAATAATATGCTAACTTAAATTTGGGCATGTTTATAGATCAATGGTTCATGCTTCATCATAGGAAGACGATCCAAAAGTGCATGGACCCTATAGACTTTTCAACAGAATCATGAGAGACTCAGGGCTCAATACATGGAAAAAGTGAGTTCAATGAAAAAATTATAGATGATCTAATGGTTCACACTTTATCTCACTCTATGATCCAATGGCATGAATGCACTAATGACTTTTCAAAGGGACTCGAAAGGCCTGTGGAGATGACAAGTGGCATAACTATGGGGAAATGGTGTCAAAGAGCCTATAAAAAGGTGAGGTTCTAGATCAAAATTGAATCCTCATGCTAATCTAGGATTTGGATCCAATAGAGAGAAATAAAATAAGTAATTTTAAATTCCAATGGCTAGTGTTCAAAGGAATTTATCAAAAATTCCATGAAAGGTCCAGACCGATGCCACATAAGTACCATGCAAGGAAAAAAGGAAAAACTAAGAAATATTGTGGGCTCAAAAATGTGAAGGTTAAAGGAAAAGGTCCAAATCAAATCCAAATTATGTATGAAATAGAGTTTGGATATATCCTACCATTACAGATCTAAAGCCCTACACCCTACATAAAAGAGACCCAAGTGAATACAATGGGTTATAATTCAATCCCAAGAGAGCTTGATTATGTTTGTAAGTATAAGAAGAGCTACTATAGAGACCAATTTTTAATTTAGTGTGATAAATTTTTATAAATAGAGACCATGAAAACTTGTAGGTAGTAGTTAAAGGAGGAGATAAAACTTGACCTATCAACATATAATTAGGGGTGTATCTTTGAAGAAACTTAATTAGACTTTGTAACCCTGAATTCCCTAGGCATCAAGAATTGGTTTAAACTATTATTTTCCATAAAAGAGTTAAAGCCCATCACAAAAGAGGAATAAATAATTTCCATAGTGAGTAGGAGGCATTATTACTTTGTCTCTATCTAGATGATTGGCCTTCACCATGTTTTTGTAAATCCTAAGGTACTACATTACATAGATGTTATCGCTCTAATTTTCCATAAACTATAAGATTGATAATGATTAGATCATCAAGGAGGGAAATTAAAAGAGGGTAGATTTTATTTCCCATATAGATTTTTTAAAATACTATAAGCTTCCAATCCCCCACATAGACTTGTCCAAAATCAAATAATGGACCAACAAACATGACCTAGACATTGTCCTTAGACCTTGGTTGCACCAAGAAGCCCATATATTTAGAGAATTTGAGCGTAAAATCCCAATATTTTAGCTCAATGATGGCATCAAGGTGATCATGAACCTATTAAACTAAGCAATGGGTGCCCCCTCAACCATCTATGTAAATACAATCTAGGTCCTTTATGTGTATTTCATGGTGGAATAATATATCACCCCTCTAATTGGAGATTTTATTAGTGTCTTCCTCACCAAGTAGTTCATTGCTATCAAAAGGAAGACAACTAAATATTTTTATATGATTTCATACATACTAGATGGCCTAGTTGACTTCATCAACTTCCTAGGGATTAGGAATTACTCTCTTGAGGAAAAAACTATCATTTCTCACCATTACTCCAAATTGCACATCTTTAAGTACATTAACCATATACAATTTATTTGTGACCATGTCTACATGGCCATAGTGGAGGCTATTAAAGGTATTCCCATGCCTAGATTCCATCCACTAATCAAGAAATATGTCAAGATGATAGGTGACATATGGTTCTATTTAGACTACATAGTCATCAAGATTGAGAGGATCATGTCCTAACCCTTAGATTGCTAGTGTATGTTATTAGCAAGCTGGCTAAGCAAGAAATTACCTCCCAACTCATCCATGGCATTGATGGAATGTGTAAGGAAAATAGGAATGGTTTTCTCTACCCCTTCACTCTAATCATTGGAAGAACCATCTGCAAGATTGTAAGCAGGTTGAAACCATGTCCAATCATAGGGACTCATTTGGGTTTCAACTTGAAGAACTCAAAATGTGGGACCCTAAAAACATATTAAATAATCATCTAAAGGAGAAAAAGATAACCAATATTGATTATATGCTCAACTCATTTTTCATGACCCCATTTACATTAAGGCTATGAACTATAAATAAGTGTTGGCCAGGATCAAAGGGCATAACATCAATCTTGATTACATGTTGAGAAATGATGATAAGCCATTGGGAGAGGCATGGTAGATGCATCCTCTCTAGTATAGATTATTTTCTTAACCATCCATGATTTCCCAAGAACAACTTCAAGTGGAGAAGCCACAACCTCAATAACAAGTTGTGTAAAGGTAGATTGAACAAGGGCCTAGAAAGGAAAAGCTAGAATAGAGACCCAATGAAGGACCTTCATACTTAGTCATGCCACAAAGGCCACCTTCCATATTTTAACATATATATATGATTTCTTTGGAACTATATGAGACACTTGAATTTTCCCTCAAAGTACTTGCATAGGCATATGGCATGGATGAAAAAAAGGAACAAGATGAAGAAAATCAAATCCAAGCAGGGTAACCTAGATGATAAAGAGGGAAAGAGCTTTCTCTAGACATAACCCCATTGTCACCTAAAGAGAAAAGGAAATAAGAGATGGATTTGTTCTCAGTTGGATCAAAGAAACCAAGATTAACTAGCTCTCACCCTATAAGTGAGATAAATTTATTCAATGATGAATTCCCCATTCATGGACTAATCATCCTTTACTAGTTTATTTATGTAAAATTTTAAAAGATCCCTTTTCTCTCCCACTCATGGGCACTAAAAAAGGTTGGTGGAATTGAAGTATATGAGGACATAAAGCTATGGATTACGGATATTATGAAGGAAGAGGAAGAAATAAAATTTTTGTCCACTCTAGGACTAGAAATCAAGAAAATGGATGCTCTAAGGGCATCAAGCAACTCAAAAATTGAGGTCCCATAACATCCCAAGTTCATAAAACTATTCACCACTATCCAATTTAATCTAGAGATAGCCGGATTGGAAAGGGTCACCACTAGGAAGGCTATGGTGGGAACTGAAGAGTTCACCTTTTAGGAGGAACCTTCTATTGGCCTGACCTCTATTGGAGAATAATAACTAGGAGAGCATCCTTATCATGAAGATAGTGTTGAAATTATACTTGATGCCTAGTTAGCTTAGGAAAGGTTGGGATCTGAGGCATGAAGTAGAAGATCCATAATTTAGAGAAGGAGAAGGAGAACCTTGATATATAGACAATTTTGTTTATGCTTGATGCTATTTTGGATATGTTTAAAGCCTCAATATTTGATATGTTTAGATATATATATTCCATGAAGTAATTTCAAGATGTAATAATCTAACAAAGACAAGTAGCCAAGGAAATGATTACAAAATGGTAGGAAGTAGAGACTAAGCTAAGGGATCTCATCAACATATGGATTAGGAATAAGATTCCTAAGTTCAAATATATCATCTTGGCCCATATAAATTCCATATTGGGGATATTAGTCAACAAAATCCAAGGCTTAAGTGTGTGGATAATAAATTTGGATAGGCTCTTGACAAATTACAAGGAATTGACCACTAGGATTGAACAACTCTTGGCTTCCATGCTAGTTAATCCTACCAAGATTGATTCCCTTAGAGTCATTGATGAAAATAAATGCAAGCATAGGGTCATCTTGGTCATGTAGTCAGTCAAGAGAAATATCTAATGCCAATTTGGTAGGGATGATAGAATAATCTTGGACATGATCTTTAATGTTTAAGACAAGATTATAGAATCTAGGAGCATAAAGGAGGCTATGGCTAGAGATGATAGGGATTTGAATGACTTGGATAGTCAAGAAGAAATATACCTCATGAAACCAACCATAGACCTTGATATTATTAAGGATAAAGATTAGAAGGAAATGGAATTGCTATAAGAGCAGTAGGAGAGTTCAAGGGTAATGGGCCCACCACCCAACTAAATATTCCTTTTTTTTAAACTTCGTAATATCTAAAATAGGAATATTATTTTTTAAGGAATATGCTAGTCTATTATCATATTTCCCCTACGTAGGTTTGGTTTTATAAAACAAGTGTACTCTAGAACCATCTTGGGAAGGACAATTATCCTTATCTTTTGTACACCTATATATTATAACTAATTGGTATACTGCATAATCTTTCTATAAAGGCATATATCACCTTCTTTTAGAGGGAGATAATTTTGAGATTTTTTTTTTCACTTGGAGAAATTAATATAATCAAGGAATTCTTTAATGATTGTCCATATTTGATATTTCAATTGCTAACATAGCTTTCTCTCGATTGCTAGTTTTATGTCTTGAATTTAAATAGTTTCTTTGAATTTTGGGTTGCATTTTTTTATCACAAGGTTTCTAATTTGTGCATATGATAGATTAGTGTTAGGTTCTTGTGTTTTAATTTGATTCATTTTACTCTGTATTCAGATGTGCAAATGTTATTTTATTATAGTAGTAAATCTTTCAAAGTAGATGTGGTTCTTACTTGTGATTCTTTACATTATCCTTTGAAGTTTGCCTAGTATATAGTGGAAGCTGAGCTTAGGATATTTAATATTCTATATTGGTTTGAATGCATAATCACTTTAAATTGATGTTTTTTCATGATATTTTAAACTAAGATTGGTAATCACTTATTTTCTTTTCTGCCTTACCCTTCTCTTTGTTCCCTTTTTTACACTAGATCACTTTAGTTTTAGTTTCATTATAAATATATATCTAGATTAATTTGTAGCTTAAGTTCAGGTCATAATTCACTAAGCATTAACATATATTCTCTATAATTCATAAAAAATAGACCCTAATGGCTCCCAAACATCACTCATTATAAATTTTTGAAACACTAATACATATCTTTGCCGCTATTTCACCATAGGTGACATCAAGTTGCCACAACTTGATACTCATGCTCTGAATTCATAGAATTCTAAAATTATAGGTGTTATTTGAACACTAATAACCCCTATGTTTCATTAATAGTCTCCTCAAAAATAAGATTACATATATTTTATACAAGGTTTTATTTACATCAAACACGTATAAACTCATTGACATAATGAAAGCTTAAAAAAAGCTTTTCAACACAAAGTTTGGAAACACCATAGGTTGCATATAATAAAATTAATGAAAATTTTTAATGGATTATTCATCTAAAAATATAAATTATAAATTCGTAAATAAAGGACATTAAAATCTAAAAAAAACCCAAAAGAGTCTCACTTGTTTACTTGAATTTCATTGTTCCAAACTAAAAATAACATAGTTCCACATAAAGTTGTAGATGACTCTCTCTAAGATATTGGGAAAAATAAGAACATCTATAAAATATATTCATTATCCTCTCTTTTTTTTCTTTTCTTTTTATTTAGGCAAATGTACAATATTCAAACGAACTTTTCAATTTACATTCACACACAAATATTAATTTTAAAAATAATTAATCTATTAAACGATTTAAAAATGTATAATTAGTTAATAAAATTGATTAACATTAATTAATTATATAATAATTAAAAATATAATTAATTAAAAAGATGATTTCATCAATTCCATGACACCAAATCTAAAATATACTCCAAGTGGGCTAATCAGCCTTGTCCATTGAGATATGGGGACATTATCACAACCACAATTTTTTTATATACACATAATCCAAATAAAATAATGAATTAAATTTCACCCAAATTTTTGCATAGAAACACATAGTTATAACCATAAATTTGTTGCAACCAACATAGGATCTAGACCAAGTGCACAACCCATCAATGACTTCTTTAAGAAGCATTTTAACAAACTAGTATTTAGATAGAAGTTGGTTAATGTGTTATTAACCACTAACCTCTATATACTTATTATGATATGACATTCCCAATGGATTTGTTACTAACTTATTACCTTAGCTAATTACATGTACAAGATATAAAATAGCTAATATCTCAAGCTTAGTTTCAATAAAGTATACAAGTAGAGGCAAAATAAGATCAGATTGAACAAAATAATAATCATACTAAGGTTAATTAAATATTATTTACCAAATCACAAGAAAACAATATATATAAAATTTAAAATGCTATTTACAAAATCAATTCAAACACTTTAACATCTTGTCATTTCATAGTCAATCTAAAGTACAAGGTTTGACACAACTACTACAGGAAGTATGCAAGCTTTTAAGGATGTTTCAAAAACCATTCCTAAGTTCCATTTGGTAAAATATTACCTTCTAAAATAAGGTTACAAGTTCATGATAATAATTCCTAATGATTCTTTAAATACTAAGTTTATATTTATAATTACCTTATTACTAACATAAATGCCTTGTGAGTTAACCAACTCAATACATATTAGTAGTCTCATGGACTAAATGTACTTATGTTAAGTCTAGATTAAATATTATTCCTAAAGATGTATCCACGAGATTAAATACGTGATATTAAACTAAACATTTATTATATTGTGTACTTGAATATTAGAACTTACTTAATATTAAATCCAAGATAGATTCCTATAACAATAATATAAGTTCAAAATGACTTTTACCATTTAAGGATAAGAACTAATTATTAAAACATTCAATGGTTTATTATAAATATGGATAATTTGTTCCTCAAACACAAGATACTTAGCTAGTAATTTCCATGTTACTTACAAAATTAACAATTAAGTATATTACTACCAATTTAGTTTCCACATAACATAAGACTAAGTTAATCTTAATGATGATTAATTATAATGAATTAATTTAGGAGTTACCCATATAGTCTATGACACATAACATTACTAGTAATTAAAAGTGAAAGATTATCTTCTAAGATACCTTTAAGAAGATATAAACATATTAATTACTTAATTAATTATTCCATCTTTATCTTTATCACACATTTCATTAATTTATTACAACGTTTCACACAAGTATTAAACTGAATATAATACATTAATACTACCAATTAAATTACAAGTATTTCATTTAACTAAACCATATAGTTATATTCCATGTATAAATGAAGCCTCAATATTCTCATTATTTAATCCATGACACAAATATATTTCATAATATATATATGAATTTAAAAGGTTCATTTAAATATAACTTTCAACTTCACCCAAAATGCGACATTAATATGTTGATTACAAGTAATCATATTAAATGAATATTGTTGTACCTTAGGTGTTTTAAGAGTAAAGAATATGTAGATTAGTCCCTTTTTATTACAAATGAAAAAAAACATCAATCATAAAAATAAAATAGGACTAAACAATCTTTCCTAAGAACTAGGGAAAGCATAACACAATAAGCAAGATCACAAAATAAAGATAAATACAATACACATTTCTTACCTCCTTTATCTAATTTGATGCTTACTTTTTGGAATAAGGATGTTCATGCTCAACTTATAATGATTTGAGTCTTATATAAATGATCTTACATGGTGGTATCATCTCTCCAATAGTCACTTGTGTCTTGGTGTGAAGCATGGCATAAATTGGGCATTATAACACTAGTCTCCAAAGCTTCAATAAGGTATTCCAACAAAATAACCTTACACATAAAATATTATTGGCATATGGTGTGTGCACTTATATTTATATCTCAAATAACTAGATCTAACCCTAGTGAGGTTAGGTTAAAACTATAACTTTTTTTGAGTCTAAATTAACATAGGTTGAGTCAGTCTAACCCTAGGTTGGGTCAAGACAAACATGAAATTTTGACACCTTATTTTTAGATATTTGTGAGACATGACAACTCACTTTAGATATTTGTGAGGTGTCGCTCATATTTTTGAACATTTAGGAGATAATAGATCACCTTATTATCTCATTTGACCTTTGACTTAACATTTGGTTAAAAATTCTTATTTTGGTAAATGAAATTTAATAATTTGGTTTGGAATTTTTTTAGGCAAGTTTGTTAGGATTTAAAATGTGATTAGTCTTTCTTAGTTATTTTTGGATTTTAGAAATTATTTTAAATTTTTTAAATTAATAGATTGATAGGCCAAAACTACAAAATTATTAGGTTTTAATTTGACTAGGGTTAGTTTTGGAGTGGTCATGTCCACATTAGCTAGTAGTTTGAGTCATTTCCAAACCAATTTCATTTTTAGATGTGTTTACACCCATTCATAGAGTTAAGATTGATATTGAGTTTTTTATATTAATTGGATTGTTTTGTTTGTGTTCACAAATAATATTTTTTCATGCACTTAAAAATCCACCTATATTTGAGTTGTTCACAATAACCAAGTGATTATTGTTAAACTAACTCTTTTGCCTATTTATTAGGCACTCCTTATGATTCTCCTTAGTGCTCAAGAGAGATAAATATGAGGCTTGTATTTATTTCTTAAGGAAATGATGAAGAGAGTGGCTTGTGCATAATATTTATTTGATTATTGTGTGCATAATTTTTTTCTTTTCTTTCGTAATGGTTTTCAGGAGTGATCCTATGGTTACATTAATGCATATTACATTATATCATGGTGTCAAAGCTTCCTCCTATAAATATTACTAAGTTATTTGTCTCTATGTCTATAATGTATATTTAGAATTTGTTTGTAGGGAATGCTAAAGGTTTATGGCTTTGTAAAGTGGTAGTCCTGATCAATATGGAGATCTTATGCCAAATATGGAAACTAATTTTAAAGGACATGTGCCTCGGTAGTTGGGGAAAAATGGTAAGATTTGATAGTCTACTTCTTCTCTAAACTACTAGTTATCTTTTAAGTATACACAACCCTAGCATCAACACCTCAATCCTATTGAATGCTTTGTATATGACATTGACATCAAATATTCTAGTGACTACATGATTTATAGATATCTCATAGTGTTGTGTTGGTATCTCATTAATGGTTTATTTCAATCCTCCATCTGTTTGAAAGAGTAGATTTGTTTCTCAGTGATCTCTTTGGAGACTGAGCTACCATAGATTTTTGAAGCACAAAGAAATTTTTTTAATCTATTTGATGGCTAGAAGATTGATCTATAGATACCCATTCCTCTTCTATATATTTGGCATGACACATTGTCTTTGTAGACATATAAGATTTTTTTAGGAGTTTAGAGTGAGTCAGCTCAACTCTCTTGTGGGTGATGTTCGTTGTGCCTTCATGGCCCTATTTTTTGTTTTCCTAATGCCCTCATCTGCTCCTATCTACACAAACCCCACTCATAGCATAAATCTCCTCACATGGTAAGCTTTTTAAAGTTTCACCCAACCATCTAGTGGCTCATCCAATTTTAGGTGGGTCATGCCAAATTTAATAGATCTCCTAAAATATCTAAATTTTTCAAATATTGTTGGATTTATTCCACATCATCAACCTAAAGCTTTGTCAACCTACCAACCACTAGCTTCACCATACAACTTCCCTCCTTGTAATTATTCTATTACACCCATTGTCATACAAATATCTCATGTTCATGACTCATCCAACATTCTCTCCATCAACCTTTACACTCCCAATGATAATAAATATTTTTTAATAATTGAAAAAATAAAAGGTTGAGTTTATTTTTTTTAAATTCAACATTCAAAGGTTTTAAATATAAATAGTAATTTATTCTAAAAATATTTAAATTTATAAATATTCAAGCTGACATTTGAGTTTTGAGAAGGAAATATTGAATGATGGTTGTATTTTAATAAAAAACTAATTGGGGGGAGTGTTTATGTATAGTGGTGGTGGGGAGCCTTTATTAAAGTGGGTGAAATATTTTCCAGTGGAGAGATTCATATTTTAAAGAAAAGGAATATTTTTTTAAGTGAAGGCTTGTCAAATTTTTGGGGTGACTTTTTTAATGATAGGGGGAATTCCTTTTGACGTGCCATCCACTCTCACATAATTTTTTTTTATTTTTTGTTATAAAAAACAATAATAGAGATCTTTGTAACATGGTCAGGTAATTTTTGAAGGAAGTTAATTTATTAATGGTGTACACATCATTATAAGGAGGGGTTTATTATAAATGTAGAGATTTTGTGGGAGATATAAGGAGATTATTAAAGATAGGGGGAATTTTTTTTGACGTGCCATCCACTCTCACACAAATTTTTATTGGTTTTTTGTTATAAAAAACAATAATAGAGATCATTGTAACATGGTGAGGTAATTTTTGAAGGAAGTTACTTTATTAATGGTATACGCATCATTATAAGGAGTGGTTTATTATAAATGTAGATATTTTTTAGGAGATATAAGGAGATTATAAAATGTGTTTTCTTAGTTCACTCATCCCTCATACAATTGTCAAAGACTAGAGGGTGAGGCCCAATTTGGTAGAAGGTAGACCCCCTGCTAGGATAATCAAACATGTTTCTTGCCCTCACCTTAATTGGAGGTTGATTTTATTTAACTTGTCACACATTATACTCCTTTCACTTGTGGATGCATTTTTATCTATGACTGACATCCCTTTTGATGTGCATTTTTTTAGCCATGTGTTGTACTCACAAGACACATTTTTGGTGGTAACTGATGCCTTTTGTAAAGGCTCTATTTTGTTCACATTTGTCTATTTTGGTTTTTCATGACGTCATATATAGACTAATGTATGTTTGAACCCCTTAGTCCTTCAAACTAAACCACTTAGAAAACCAAAATGTAAATGCACTTGTAGATGAAGGGATTATGGAGAGTTTTTATAGGTGAATTTCCCATATTTACAAATGAGGAAGATATTGTCTGGCTTACATCCTTTAAAAAGGAGTCTTTTTTGTTTATTAATCTCCATGTTTTTGATAATTTATAATATCATATTAATCATGACACATCACCTAAAGGAGCTTGGGACATTCTTTCAACATTGTTCAATGAGGTATCTTCACCTCTCATTATTCTTATTTATTCTCCTTCCTCTTAGAATGAGAATTCTTATGTTAGTGACATTATTTCTCCACCATATTCTCCTATTTTTAAGGATGAGATTGTTGACTATGAGTTTCATGAGGACTCTTTAGCATATTAATCTCTTCTTATTATTTCTTGTCTTATTTCCATTGTTATTGAGGACACATTTTTTGATGATGAGACATGTATACCACCTCTTCCTACTACGCATGATGTATATTTGATTATTGGTTATAACTTTGATGATGTACCTTCACCTTATCCACCTATGAATTCACATTTTGATATAGTGGTTATTTCTCCTATTTTTTATTTTGGTGTGACTATTGACAGTACCCTACCAAGCCATAAGTAACCCATTGATCCTATCTCCTTTTTCCTAGCACTTTGAGAAGAAAAGAGGGAACTCATGATGCAAAATTTTCTTATATAATCCATGATTCATGGAAATGATGCCCTCATATGTTATCTATAGAATAAACTCATTTTAATACAACATCAATCTATTAACCCATCATATTGTGTTACTAAATATGATATGCATACACTTAATTCACTTTTATAGTGTGACATAATAAATTTTGAGCATCTCATTATTCATGGTGTTTCTATTATTATAGATGATAGTTCTATGCCTACTATTATAGCACACTACACATCTCACTCTAGTTGCACATGGATGTATGTTTGATTATTTTGAGTAGTATACAACTCACTTTATCTCCTACATGCTTCATTCCATGGGTCACACTACCAAACTTGTGGTAATTAGGAAGAGTCTTCAAGGTATTGATAACCCTATTCAACATATTATGTGGATTGTTCAACATGGCATTAGTTATGATGTAGGTGCTTCATCTTCAATGGGGTCTTTTGATAGAGCTTCATATTTTGTTCACTTCACTCTTTATGGGATATTGAAATACATATGGGCCCTTTTGAACCTTCACTCAGGCCTAAGAAACCTAAGATTATAGTGGTCAGACATGATCTACCTGACACTTATTTGGATATTACCTTGAATTATTCTATTGTAGACTTTGAACCCACTCATATTTAGTTATCTTCATCCACCATTAATTTTAATTTTGGGTGGACTTTTGATCATTCTTGGTAGCATTTATAATGTTATTTTAGAGGAATTTATAGGCAAAGTTCTTCCACCACTCATCTTCTTCAACCACACATTTCTCTACCTATTTTTTGATGCTCCTTAGTTGTTTGAGTACCTTGTTAGGTAGATGTGTTTTTTGGAGCCTACATATCTCATTTCATACATGTCATCTACTACACATTGACTACATTATGGACTTTCTTGTGTCAGTTGGTGATATTTTTGTTGTATAGGACCTTTATTTATGGTAACACTAAGAGTCATGGATTTTTTTATTCATGTTTATATGCTCCATATTGATTTATTTAATCATTAGTTGTTGACTATCCCATCAATACTTGGTACATATCATTGAAAGATTTGTATATGTATCATTAATGTTGATAGTCTCCTTTAGATTTATTATGGAGTTTGATCTCCCTTTCAAGAGTAGATAGTTTGGTGTAGCAAAGTGTCAACATTTTAATGTATTTTAGTGGGATTGGCACACACATATAAATATATTTTATGAATCACTACAAAAACTTAAATTTTAATGGGGGGGTGCATGTACATACTACTTCATGTGTTATTCTTCTTGTTAGCCTTTGGTGCACCATATTGTATTTTAGAGGTAGTTGAATGAGTGCATGTTTTGTTTGATGGGATTCATTCCACTGAGTGAACCTATTGTAGGTTTGTGTTAATATTTTGAGTCATGCTTCTTTGGATGCCTTGTAGCATATGTTCTCTTCTTCACTCTCATTATGGTTTTACTAGTTTTTGGGTACCTTGTGGTGATACATTTCATTCATATTATATCTTTTTCCCCAATTTGTGATCAATTTTTTTTGTATAGAGTGAAATTTGTATACATTACCAATTACTATTTGAATTATTATATACATTAACTCAACATCCATGTTTTATGGTAATCTAGATTAGTTACCATAGGGACACAAAATTTAACTATGATTTGTTTATGGGTACCTAATAAGGCCTAGTTATTAGGACCCAATCAATCTCTTTACTTTTTATTTTATCACTCCATATTATATGATTGAGTAAGGGTGTTATAGTGGTCATGTTCATAGTGGATAGTGGTTTGAGTTATTTCCAAATTAGTTTTGTTTTTAGCCATGTTTACACCCACTCATGGAGTTAAGCTTGATTTGAAATTTTTTGTATTCATTACATTGTTTTATTTGTGTGCACAAAAAATATTATATTGTGCACTTAAAAGTCCATATATATTAAAAAATTTCAAAAAAACTAAATGGTTGTCATGAACCAATTCTTTTTCCTATTTATTAGGCATTTCTTGCACTTTTCTTTAATTCCTAAGAGAGAAATATATAGGTTATATTTTTTTTATTGAGGCAATAATGAAGAGACTAGATAGTGCATAATATTTTTCTAATTATTATGTGCATTTTGTTTTTATTCTCTATGATAATGGTTTGCAAGAGTGATCTTATGGTTTTATGAATGCATATTGCATTCTATCAGTTAGAACTGAACTAAATTAGTGATACATACAGGGTAATACACCAAATAATCTAGCCTCATCACATTTATAGGTAATTAAATCCCTTGAATGGATAAAATTTGGAAATTCAAGTGATATATAGGCTTAGATGTGTCATTTTATATAAATTTATCTAATTCCTATTTTATGCATAAAAATGACCAAAACTAAGTGTTTATAGTTTTCTCTTATTTGAGAGGGTGTTGTGAGACATAGGTATAATAAATTATTTTCATAAAATGGAAAAATTAATTAATTTGAATGATTTATTCCCCAAATAATGATTTTTAATCCCTTTATTCCCCCTCATGGAAGTGGGAAACAAAATAGAATCATCAAACGTTCCCTTAAAATGAAGAAAATGACACGATCTAATGGTAATGATGGTAGAATTACTAAATTTATATAAATTAGTTATAAATAGTAATAGTGGTGGAGTCATTAATTTTCCTAAAGGTAGTTAGAATCCATAACAAAGAGTGTGACACTAGTATGCCCAATGTTTGTTATAAATAATGGCATAAATAAATGCCTTGATAGGGTAGTGGGATGGATACAGATTTAATCAAAGGTGGCTATAATCAGTAACAAAATGGAAAAAACTATTTTGCCAAAAGGTAGTTATAATAAATAGTAAAATCATGAAAAACACTAATTTACCCAAAGGTTGTTATATGGAATATAGAAAACATTGATTTTACTAAAGGTAGTTATAATAAGGAATGAAAATGAGACACTTATTTGCACAAAGGTGGTTATAATTAGGAACAAATGCATTTCCCCTAAAAGAGAAGGTGGAGTAGGTAAAAATAATGATTTTACCCTAGGCATTTATAGTCATTAACATGAGACACCATAAATAATGTTTTGCCCATAGTTATCTATAATTATTAAATTAGTTGAAAATAAAAATTTACCATAATAAGGCAAATTGGTAAGTGTAGACTATGTAAAAAATTCATAATATGGAGTTATGATGGGTTGGAAAAGGATAAAAACACATTTATATCCTAAATGTGAGTTTGAAGATGCACATTTGAATAAAACAAGGGATATAGGTTGAAAATTTGAGTTGTGAAATGGGTCTTAAGGGACACCCAAAAAGATGGTTTAGTTGATATATGGCTAAAAAATAAGACACCTAGGATCAAATGATGCATGAAATAGAACACATATGTGAAAAATACACTTTGTGAAGCATGAAAAATGAACTATAGGCCATGGGGATAAAAATTCAAATTTATGGCTATATATTCACTCTTGGGGTGAAAAACAATTCATTTTCACCCTAGACTATTTATAGTTTTAGCTCTAGTTTTATGCTCAAATTACTAAGACAAAATGGCCTTTAGAGGAGCATTATGACTCATATTAGAGTGAGTGAGAGAGAACATGAAACCACCACATAATAGGGCACTAGTAATTAATCCTACTTTGGTCACTAATTTGTATTTAATAATATTAATTTCACCTTGAAAGTCAAAAAATTATGTTGTCATTTCCATGGTAGGGCAAATGGTTTCTTCACCAAAGAAATTAGTGACTTCATGCCTAGTTATCATTTATAATTAGGTAAGCAACACCATAAAATGGTATAAATTTCTTAAATGGTGATTTCACCCATTTTTAGTCAAAGTCACCATTTTTGTGAAAATGAAAAATGGCACTTTCACCTAAAAATGTGCAAAAATGCCTAAAAGATGACTTCACCCTACTAGATGATGGATTTGCTCTAGGATCTAAAAATGACTAATTTTGAGAACCTAAAATGGGTATAACCTCTAGAAGAGGGTCACTTAGATGGATTAGGCTACACTTAAGGTCTATTATTAGTATACAATTAGGTTGACACTTACCATTTTGATTGTAATAGAAATGTGTGCTGCTTATATATCATGAGAGATGATCCCATTATTTGCAAACCTCATACATCTAGACTAAGGGAATAGTGGGCTTATTTTATATGTTGTACTTGTATGATATGTCATTAATTCCAATTACATGGTTAGATCAAGATTATCTATGTGTCATAATAGAGTATTGACATAGTGAGACATCAACCTTTCACTTACTAACCAATGAGGCCACCATCACACTTGAGTCTACCAAGTGCATCTTCAAAATATCAATGCATGGGATATTATTATTTTAGACACCAATGACACAATATTAGGTTTATATTTATGATTTATGTAGCTATCAAGGTATCCCCATGGTTTAGGGGAAGGTTGATATAGACCTGATCAAGACCTACACTTATATTTGGTTAGATGATCTACCTATTTGAGATCCTTAACCACTATCCCTAATTGATTGATATCTTATTATTATCATGGCCATTATAAATGTCATATTTCTTCCTAATTATAGTGGACGATACTTCCATATGGGTTTGGGTGGCATGCTTAGGAGCATGTTTATTATATCCTCTTCTATCATCAGATGCTCAATGATATGACACCATAGTTTTTAATCTTGAGTTCATATGTCACCTATAAGCTATAGTGGTTTAGGAATGGATGGTACATAGGCTTTATGTCTATTATATGTTATCTTATTAGGAGGAAATCCCATATTATATAAGAAAACTACCTATATTAGTTACTCTTGTAGTTTAGATACATATAAGATGTACCTGAGGGGATGTGGTGGTTTGTTCATGTCATGTGAGAGATTATTTAGGATACTTTAGTGATCCTAATGACTAATTCTACACTAAGTTGTCTTAGCATACCATAGGTTATTTGGGCCTATGTAGGAGGATCCATAAATGTGAGGGTTACTCTAAATTTCATGTAATTATGGGTATAAATGTGCCATTTTAGGTTGACATCTCTTTTACCAATAGAGGGTCAGTCTCTAATTTATATCAAGGAGATGGAGGCCAGGAGCTTGAGTATAAGTAATATCACTTGGTAGAAGAGTGGGACTAGGAATGATGATGATGATGAGGATGCTTGAGATGGAGGAAATAGTGGAGGATATGGAGATGAGGGGCCAAATGTGATGATATTAGACCCTAGATTAGCTTTGGTAGAAGTGGCATAGGTTGGCTTAGGCCAAACAAGGCCTTCAAGCACATAGGTGGATCTAGGATATGTAGAGCCTTCTAGTATGTCCATAATAGGTAGGGACACTAGTATGTTTGATTAAGAGGTTAGTGCTCAAGTATGAAAGATGAAAGGGATAAAACATTAGCTATCTATTATACAAGGCACCCTAGACATAAGGGATGATGATATGATGTGGATATAGATATATATTACTTTGATAAAGGTTAAGATATCCAATATGGTGCATTTACAAGGCCAACTCATAGTAGAAAGAGATTAGGACATTAGTGATCATGATAAGGCATTGACTATTATTGATAGACTAATATGAGAGTTGGATGTAACTTGAGGATGCATTAGACAAGCTATATTCTAATAGATGATTCTAGAGATAATTAATGCTAAGGATGAGGCATCCTATTATAGTTGATCTTATGAGTCTATTTTGCCTAGTGAGTAGTAGGTTGTTACTTTTGAGACATGAGATGCATAGACAGTTGGGAGAAAGTTTAGTCAATCTCATACTAAGAATCATGTTTTAGGAGCCTCATGCTAGTCAATTTATCAACCACGACCACCACCACTAAGACCACTAGGGCCACTAGTTACACCTATGGCTATAGGTCTCATGGATATGCAGAGATAGAATTGATTACATGGATCTTAGTATTTGGACATTTTGGCATAGTTTGGCATTATTTTGGCCTATTCATTGTACTCATTGTATCAACATACTTATATATTTTTGAGACACCATTATGATATGTATATATATTTTACGTATAAGACATTTGAGATACATTGACATTTAGGTTTGGGTTATTTGATGATGATGTACATGTATATGATATTTCTTTAATATATATATATATATATATATAATACTAATCAATGATAAATATAAAAAAAATAAAATAATAATCATGACATCATACACACACACACACACACACACATATACATACATACATACATACATACATACATACATATATATATATATATATATATATATATATATATATATATATATATATATATATGATGTCATGATTATTATTTTGTTTATCTTATATTTATCATTGATTAGTATTATTTATGTTTATGCTCATCTATACTCTGTTCATTTATTACTTATGCCATGTTTATGAGATGTTTTGTTGGTTATCATCTGATTATGTTTTATGATTCATATGGAAACTTATTCAAATATGCACATATATATAAACACATAATAAATAATTTGTTTCTCTCATTTATTACTCATGGATTTAGGCACGTGTTTGGGTATTTGGATAGATTTTGATATATGGGAAAAGTATTTCCATTGCAATAATAGAATAGATTATGAGAGCATGGTTTTGCTTTAGCTTATGATATTATGCATGATAGTTATAGACAACTAAAATGATAATACATAACTTAAGCATCGAAAACTTAATTTTAAATGTAAATATAAACAAACTAGGAATAAGATATGGATAATCAAATCCCAAGTATAAATATAACAAATAAATCAAGTGTAATACTAAATACAAAAATTCACATCCAAACTACATGATATGGATAATCAAGACTTAAGTGGGAACAAAATGTAATAATATTACAACTGAGAAATAAAAGACAATATAAAAAACAAAACAAAAAAAATATAAAAATAAATTAAATAGATAAAATAAACCAAAACATACAAAAAAAACAATATATATATATACAACAAAAACTATACAAGCAAAAATATAAACAAACAAGACTACACAAATAGAAATAATATACAAACATAAACAACAAAATATAAAAAAATGAATAAAAATAAACCACTAAACATAAACAAAAAAATAATAATAAACTATACAAACAAGAAAACACTAACAAAATAGATCAAGTAAACTATACAAATAACAACCAAAAAAAAGTGATACAAATATAAGAAAAACATAATAAAAAAATGAATCACAAACTAACAAACAAAACATTTAAAAAACCAATAAATAAGAAAACAAAACACCAAAAACACAACCAAACATCAATAAATATAGAAACATGGTATAAACAAATAAAAAACACACAAAAAAACAATTAAATAAATAAAAATAAAACTAAACAATAATAAAAAACTAAACAACAAGAGATATAAACAAAACACCAATAAACAAAAATAAATAAATAAACTAATAGGATACAAAATAATATAGATAAAATAAATAAATGAATTAAAAAAAATGAAACCACATAATAAAAAAAGTGAATCAAACAATTAAAAAACTCTAAATAATCTAGAAAAAAGAAAAGCTCAGTAAATAAACTACTATAAACAGCCATAAATAAACAAATTAAGCTACATAAATAACAATACACAAATAGGGGTTAATCATAATGTTAGTTAAAATATAAAATATATTATTAATGTATGTGTAATAGAGGTGTTACTCTTGGTGACAAGGTGACCCCTACATGAGGTAGCAATGACACTGGTAAAAAAACATAGGAATAAAAGACTAACAGTTACCCCTGGGCTATAGGGAAATTGATTTAACTTATTTGGGAATAATGGATTTTTATTCCTATTTTAATTAAGGGTATGGATTAATAAATTAGTATATAATATAACAATAAATAAAGTTTTGATTTATGTAATTGTTTATTTATTTTTACCTATCTAAAAATAACAATAAATAAGAAGAATATAACTTAGAAAATAGACTAAGATAGCTGATATAGAGGTTGAAAACCATATTGCAGGACTAGTAAGGTGTCATGAACCTAAATCTAGATTTTATTTGGTGAAAGGATAGGACCACTAAAATTTACATTCCTATCGTTGTTTTCTAAACTAATCACAAAGACCTAAAACTTTCTATGTAGTTGTGTTGTGCCTATGTGAATGTGTTTGTGAAAAATTGAGTTCTGGTTGTTGACAAAAAATTTTATGGAGTTTATTTTTTCATCAAACCCTAACCTTCCATCATGCTTAATAAAATGATATTTGAGTCACTTGAGAAAAATGGGGGTTTAGTCTTTAATATGTACTAAATGTATAATCCACACCCCTTGTGTGGGCATGCTACCTACATACCAATACTTCAAAGAGGGATCAAGCCATTTGTAGCTCCCCCACCTAATGTTATTTTTACAATAGTGTGATGTGGATGAAAATTCCAAATTGATAGTTTTTGAGGTGGCTAGGTACTAGTATGAAGATTTGAGCATGTTTATAGCTATGTTGGGTGATTATGTGTATATAATAGGGAAGTTGGCCTTAGTGTTTTATTTGTATTCTTGTTTTCTTTGTAATTTTGGTCACCTCCTTTGTAAATGAGCTTTGATTGGGCTTTTATAGGGTATAATTGGTTAAGGTTCAGATGTATTAATGTTAGGCCAACCTAATTAAGGATAAGGACCAGATGAAAATTATCATTAGGACTCAAAGTGTAAATGGATAAGAACACCAAAAATGTAACACTTTGGTGTCCAGTGCTATAGTCCAAATGGTGTGTTCCTATCCTATAATATCAAGACCTAGGGGAATAGGTTTGACATAATAAATACTATTTGGTTGAGGTGGAATGATCATTTAGAAGGTTTTAGATGACTAGAAATAAGCAAAAAGGAGTCTATAAGGGTCTTAAGAGCATGAAAAAAGGACCTATGGATGGGGTGTCACAAGTCACACTCAAACTACCAATTTGGACATTTTATATAACTACATTTTTCTCCATTTATTCTAGTGATGCAAAAAATAAAAATACTAGGATAAATGAAAAGTAGAAAGCATACCTAAACGTGCCTATAAGGGTGATGCCCATAAAGATGTGTGATTTTGAGTGTGTGTAGAGAAAGTACAATGAGAAGATTAAAAATACAAGAGAAAATGAGGAGTAGATTAATTCTTACTAGACACATTATGTCTAAAATAAGAATATATAAATTTAGGGTAAAAGAGAGAGAAAGAGAAAGGAATGAGTACACCTCACTGGGTACATGAACCAATACAAAACCTATTGTGATGTTGAGTGATGTTGGGTTTGTATTGTACCAAGAGTAGTACCATGAATGGAGATAAATTCTCAATTCCTCAAGGGTGGCTCAAGAATACAAAGGCTATCCCTTTGGCTCCATTATCACCCGCTATGTAGTGAAGCTATGTGATCGTGCATTTGTTAATTGATGTTTAGAATTTGTGTCCAATCCCTTTGAGTAGGTGGCTGAAGAATACAAAGGCTATTTAATACTTTGGCTCCATCATTTCCCACTAAGTATGAACTATGAATTTATATTAGTAGGAATGTGTGTCGTATGAGATGACACATAAATCCCATGAATGTTGTGTAATATAATAATGTGACATGGATATCCAAATTTGTACTAAGAACTAGGCCAATCTTGGCCACTCCAAAATGTGGATATTAGGCTTGTATGAAAGCCTCTCTAAAATTGAAAACTAGGTTTATATGAAAGCCACTTCAAAATGATGCCAACCACCAATAGATGGAATAAGGCACATAACTATTGAGAATACCTAGGTAATATAATCACTGGTGTTTGTAACATGGATTTTGATTTGGAAGTTATACCAACTACCTAATCTAAAATTGGAAGTGAGAGCCATCATATTGTGCATGAGGCCCCCTATATCTAGATAATCTAAGTAAAACTATACTAAAACTACACAATTTGAATTGAAATGTAGCTAACAAAATTGTAATTGACCTTACTTTTCTATATATTTCTAAATTTTTTGGGTTTTTGTCTATTTAGATAGGAATGCCAAAAAGAGGACACTTTGGTGTTTGGCATTGTAGTCCAAAATGGGTGATCTTATCCTTTACTATTTTTGATGATTGTTCTATGTTCATCACTATTTTTATGGTTTGTTATACATGTTTTGAACTCTAATCATTTTTTTGAGTGTTTTTAAAAACTAATTTTAACTCGTAGATGGCTTTGATCTCTATGACAAAACCCATGTTTGTTGCCCCCTCTTCTGAGGGTAAGAATGAAGACTTTGAAATTAATTCCCTTAGAATATAGATCCCTACAAGTGTGTTATGATATTAAATACATGATATAGAAATGATAATCCAAAATATGTCTCAAGATATAACATATTTTGTATTGGAGATTGTTAGATCAAAAGGGGTATGTTTAGATAGATTTAACAATGTAATAGCATGTGTAGTATACTAAACTAAAACTAGAAATTTGGTTAGTTGTTAAGGAGGGATGGATCATGATGTCCATCATGGAATCTAAGAAGGTATGATAATACATGATGTGGATCATGGCATTACAAAAAAATGAGAAGCAAACAAACATACAAGGCAAGAATTAAGAAGCACACAAAAGATGCCAAGGGACCAATCAAACAAGTTACATGGGAACATGTCACTAAAATAGGGAAATCAAGTATACAAGTCATGTTCTAATTCCCACATACACATATAATTGTAAACAAGCAAGATTGGCATGAGGGTCACAAGAACATACAGGAGTAAAAGCAAACAACATTGGCAAATGTCTTAAGGCACACATAAGAAACAAAATAGGAAGTGATAAATTAAATCACATCTAGATACTCAAAGAAAGAAAGGAAGGTATGTAAATTCTATAAATAATATCACATATAACTAATCAAAGCAAGAAGTGAAAGTATGCAAAACATGTAGTAAAAGACTAGGTAGATGCTAATAAATACACAAGTGATATATACTAGTGAGTGTTGATAGAATAATTTGTGTAAGATAGTAAGTAATGTACATCAACATGATAAGTAGAGTGTGTGGTGTAGGAATGACATAACCTAGATGGTTTAGTCATGTAGAATATGCCCCTGGTGGGTAGATATGTCGATGTATGTCTCAAATGAAGAAGTAAGATGCCCCCTCAATAGGAAGAGTGAAGAAATCAAGGATCTAGGTGTCACTACACACACTCAAAGAAGATCAAGTGAAGAATGGTAATGTAGATAAATTGATAAACAATAGCATATAACATCAAAATGTAAGTCTAGAATGGTAGTAGAAATGTAAAGCATGGATAATGCATGTAATTGATTTTTTTTAGGTTTTTTGAGTTATTTGATTGTTTTTATATTTTAACATGTTATATTATTTTTGGTATTTTGAAATATTATAGTGTTTTTGGTAATTTGAAATAAGATATATACAAGTAATCATAAGGAAATTATGTACAAGTAAGCTAAGAAGTTATGTACAATAAAGACTGATAAGAAATGATACTAACTGATGAGTATCATAATATACTCCATGTCATGGTATTTGTATCAAGGAGAGGGATCATGCATGATTGTGAAGCATAATGGAAGGGCTGAGACTATGACTATAAAAACTATGTATGTTGTAAGTGCTCTAAAATATCTATAGTAGAAATTGACTGTGGTCTCCCTTTGTAACTTTGATAAGTGAAAGAAACTATGGGGCTCTTAGGGACCCATATAGTAGTTGAATAATCTATCTAAAAATGTGTCGTGTAGAGGCATGAGACCTCAATGATACTACCATAAGTGTGAAAATTAAAGTTGGAAACTATCTAGAGTCCTAAAATTGTCACTAATGTAGTGGTTACTCTAAGAGAGGCCTTTGTGGAAGTGTATAAAATCTCTATGATGATGAGGGATGCCTTAACTGTATCTGAATCTCAACTAGAGGAAGAACTATAACTAGTGGAGGAGCTAAAATTGGTGACTCATACAAAACTCCACTAACTATAACAAATTGATTAAAATAAATGTATTTCACACATATATAACTATAAAAGGTATTTCATGAAGCTTTTGTATCCATGATTGATTAAACAACATTCCAAATACTCCTATACTAGGAATAATAGTAAATAGTATGGCCACATGTATTAGACCAACCTATAAAGGAAGTACAATTTCAAACAATAAACTATGTATGTGCCCACTGAATCCAGTGATAAATGTGTTCATCAAGGGGATATCCTTCTCTAAATATCCAAAATGCTACATTAATGTCATAGTGCTCATGTTCACACTAGATCCATTGTCTATGAGAACATTATGAATGGGATGGTGATCAATGTAGGCTTTGATAAAGAGTGCATAGTAATCTAAATCATCCTCAACTATATCCTTCTTTGAGAAGGATATTTAAGGTCTATCTAGAAATCTCAAATTATACATACCAATCATGTTGGTCAAAGGATGTGATTTAACTAAAGGTGCCTAATATGTAGCTATTGGAGGGTGTGTGTGATATGCATGGTGAATACCTAAACACCTGATGTGCCCCTTGTCTCCTATTTAGAGTGCTATGGGAAAGTATTTGAGAAAAAATTTAAAGCCTTGTCTTATGTTTTCTTTTCCTGAGGAGGCTCAACTAGAAGACCAAGATCAATAAGGTTTCCATCTATCAAGTCATCTATCTTGTGTCACAAACTTATGCATCTATTCATTGTGTGGCTTGGTTCCCTATGAAAATCATAAAATGCATTCTTATCATATCCAAATGGAAGAGGCTTTATCATGTCAATGTTATAAATAAGAGGGAAAGATAAGACATTACATTCCAATAGCTACTATAAGACTCTAGCTAGAGATACTAGTAGATTGGTAAAGTCTCACTGAGGAGGCACTGATAAAACCACTCACTGAGGGGGATCTAAAGTTGCATTAAATATGGGATAATTTTTACTTTTGTTATCATTAACCTTTACTTTTTATGGTGTAATTGATATTTCCCATTGAAATTAATTCAACTTCCCTTTCCTTTAGTGTGTGACACAACTCAGTGAAGGAAGAATTTTTTTTGAACATTATTGATTTATGTAAATTTGGTAGAAGGCTCTATTTGAAGAGATCTTGTAGTTCTTTATTGGTCATGGGGATAATCATTTTAGCCAAGATAATCATATATCTAAGAACATAATCTGTGAGATGCTCATTTAACCTTTGTTTCCATTATGCAGCTTGGGAATAAGAAACTTGATCACATATGTTAATGCTGAAATAAGATATGAACATGTTAGCTAAAGGATTGAATGCTTTGATCGACTAATTCTATAGACTATAGATCCACTATAGAGCATAATCCTTTAAACTCTAAGGAAATAACTTGGTTAGTAACCAATCATTTGACACATAGTCCAAGCATGCTACATGAAAATATCTTAAGTGTGTCTCTAAATCACCCTTTACATCATATAGAGTGAGCTTGGGTTGAACAAAAATAGGTGGTAAGGGTGTAGAAGCAATATGGCATGCCAATGGTGTATGAAGTAGAATAAAAAATTCCAAAGCTTATGTTGGTCTAGAGGCACCTTTCTCAAGATGTAGCACCTTGGATTGAAGAGATTTGATCTCTTTCATAAGGGAAGACACATTAGGAGGTGAATATGTATTAGCCATAACTGGTGGTGTCACATATGAAGGTTGGGTTCCTATAGGGGGTTGTTGAGACATAGTTGCCCCTGTAGTGTCATTTGTAATTGGTGGTTTTGTGGTTTGAGAGGATTGACCTTTGTTTTATTTTTATTGTTCTTCTTGTAGTATTTTAATCATATCATCTTTAATATGAGTATTTTTAGTTAAGAATTCTTGAAGTTCCCTCTTATCAGTTTCATCAAAACTAGTATATTGGGCCATAGTTAAAGGAGGAAAACAAAGTGAATGTAGATTAATTTTTTCTAATAATTTGTAATAAGAAAAATGTGATGGAAATAAAGTAATAAATAAAGTAAATTTAAATTCATAAAAATATCAAATTTGAATATGCATTAAAAAGATACGAAGCTCACTAACATGTAAGGTGATATCTCCAAAAGCATAAGAACCTAATATATTTTACTAGGGTTTGAAAGAAATGATTTTTAAAAATTAATATGGTGAATTTTATAAATTTAATTATGAAATTATAATTTATATATACAATAAAAACTAAAATAATATTATTAAAATCATTAAGTAATTTTCCCTAGGGTTTCTAGGGTTTCTTTGCATAAATGAAGTAAGTCAGCTTTACCAAATGATTTAACCTATTTGGGAATAATAGAGTTTTATTCCTATTTTAGTTAAGGGTCTAGATTAATAAATTAGTAAAAAATATAGTAATAAATATAGTCTTGATTTTTGAAATTAGTTTTTATTTTTTTACTTTTCTGAAAATAAGAAGAAATATAACTCAACTTAAAATAGACTAAGATAGATGATATAGAGGTTGAAAACTAATGTGTAGGATTGAGAAGGTGTCATGAATCTAAATATATCATTTTTTATGAAAGGATAAAAGCACCAAAAAGTGGATGCTTTGGTGTTTGGTACTATTGTCCATTCCTACCATTGTTGTCCAAACTATCATAGAGACCTAAAAGTTTTTGGGTAGTTACATTGTGCCTGTGTGAGTGTGCTTGTAAAAAATTGAGGACTAGTTATTAATAAAATTCATTATGGAGCTAATTTTATCTTCAAACCCTAACCTTACATCATGCTTGATAAAATGATATTTGAGTCACTCAAGAAAGAGGGGGGTTAGTGTGTAAAATGTACTAAATGTGCAATCCACACCCCTTGTATGGGCACGTTACCTACATACTAATACTTTGAAGAGGAATCAAGCCATATGTAGTTCTACCACCTAATGTGATTTGTAAAATAGTTTTATGTGGATGAAAATATCAAATTGATAGTGTTTTAGGTAGATAAGGACTAGTATGAGGATTTGATTATGTTTGTAGTTATGTTGGGTGGCTATGTGCATAGAATAGGGAAGTTTTCCTTAATCCTTTGTTTGTATTCTTGTTTACTTTGTATGTTTGGTCACCTCTTTTGTAAATGAAATTTTAGTGGGCATTTATAGGGAACAATTGGTCGAGGGTTAGATGTATTCATGTTAGGCTAACCTAATTAAGGATAAGGACCAAATGAAAATGACTATTGGGGCTTAAAGTGCAAATGTATAGGACTATCAAAAATGGAACATTTTGGTGTCTAACACTATATTCTAAATGGGGTGATCCTATCTTATAGGCTTGAAACTTGGGGGAATAGGTTTTACATAGGGAATATTATCTGGCTAAGGTGGAATGATCATTCATAAGGTTTTGAATGACTGACAATGAGTAAAATGGTGTCTAGAATGGTCACAATAGCATAAAAAAAGGACCTATGGATGGGGTGTCACAATCCACTCTCAAACTACTAATTTGGACATTTTATATCACTATATAAAAAATGACACAAACAAGATGACAAACATTATACCTAGGCTAGAAGAGACAATGACATAAAACAAAAAAACATTACCCCTAATATATAGGAGACAATGATAAAAAATGAAAAAAATAGGGGGAATAGAATAAAAGGAAGGAGTAGCTGAGTTGACTCTAGATGTACTAGGCAAGTAGATGATTCCTACATAGTTTCATAGACACAATATCTAATGTGAACTTTAGGCTAAATGTAGTTGTCCCAGGATATGGGATAGAAGAAAATGAATGATAAGAAAACATGATTAATGTGTAGATGAAAATATGAATGATATCATAAAATGGTGAGGGATTGGGAAAAGAGGGGATGAAGTTCCACATCATGAAAATGTTAATACAAATAAATCATACAAGTGTGAGAGTATATTTTAAGCTAAGACCATACTAAAAGTTAAGAGATGATTATTCACTAATGAATTGAATTGCCAATTCATAGTGTTTACTACATCTAAGGATCAGAATGAGAATGATATCATAAAATGGTGAGAGCATAGGCAATTTATTCTTGAAAAATGATGACAGCGTAACAAAATCCAAGTGGCCATTAATGTATCAAAGTCAAATACATGATCCTCACAAGATGAACTCATAAAATAATGAGAGCATATAGCTTAAGGCCAATAAAGATGGGTAAACTAAATGATAAGTGGTTACTCATGAAATGGTTAGGGGTCCTAGGATCCTTAAGGAAAATAAGTGGTCAAAAAATAAATAAAGTTGTGGTGAAGATAATCCTAGATACTCCATATATCTAAGGGCTACCTACATAGTCCATGTAGATTTTAAACCAATGTAGTTATCATAAAATGGGAGGAAAAATACCAAGGTGGTCTATAAATAGACTAAATAGATAAGATGGCCCATCCCAAAAAAATTTAATGGCTTTATATCTCACATGGAAATTATAAGCTAATTTTCATGATTTTAGGATTTTCTATATCTTTTACAAAATTTTAGGGGTTTTGAAACTATTACAAAAGTTTTTGGAATTTTCTAGGAATCTCAAATCAATCAAGAATTATGACATAGAATGGTATAACTCAAAAAATGGTGAGAGAATGTCTTAGGTTTCTCAAAAAATGGCAAGAGCATTTAACTTAAAATTCTTGTAAAATTATGAGAGCATGGCTTAGGAGTAACTGAGATGACCTCAATGTGAATAAAGCATTACCTACATAGTCTCATAGGACCTCAAATCACTACATTTCTACCTACACAAAAGGCATATAATTAACTACCATCAAGTTCTAGATAAAGGCAAATGTTAAGTCAAATAGTAACAATAATGGCAAGGTGATGCAACAATACATGGTAAAAGTGTTGCTCCTAATTTACCCATAGGTAGTTATAATTAATAAATAAAGGCAAAGGGTTACTGGTAATAATTTTCCCATAGGTAGTTATAATTAGTATCACAAGGTGGAAATGTAAAAATAAATGAAAGATGTAATTACCAAGATTACTATCATACTAATTTCACATATTTTCATTCTAATATTTAATTTTGAAACAATTTCTAGAATTGAATCTATCATCAACCATTAAATGTGCCTAAAGTACACATGAATAAGAACCAAGGCCAAATGTGATAGGTAGGGTTAAGTAAAAAATAACTAATTGGTAAAGAGTTAATGGTATGGTAGAACAAAAATGGGTATAATACAAATAATAGGTATAATGTGGCATAACTCAGATTATCCTTATAGACAATAATTTGAATCCATCAAGTGTAGAAACATTTAAGGTGCATTATGCTCATTAGTATTAGGTTCATCTCCCTATAGTGTAGCAATCATGTATGCTTTATAACCATAGCAACAACTACATAATTCCCTAACCATTTTGGTTGGAACTTTCCTTTTTTCTTGGTTTCAACATTGACATTTTTATGATTCTCTTTTAGCAATAGGACACCAAACTCAAAATTCATGATGCTTAAATCACCTATTGTATTATATTTTTAATTAATTATAATAAGTTTAAATATTATTTAGTTTGGCCAAGTGTTTAACATTAAGTATAGCCCCTATAAGTAAGCCATTGTGTAGTCTTTGTCATCAATGATGTCCTACAATGAAATTTGGAGAGAAGGTAGCTTGAACTCAATGGGAAGAATGGATTCAATTCCATAAAAAATAAATAGAGCATAGATCCTATTAGAGTACAATATATGGTATCGTATGCATATAGGGCATTAAATAGTTTTAAGTTCCAATTACAACTTGCATAATTGACAACCTTCTTTAAAATATTGACAATTGTTTTATTATAATCCTTAGCTTCATCATTGCCTTGCAGATAGTAAGCAGTAGAGAAATGTTGTCTGATGTGGTATTGATAAAAAAACACTTCCACATATTTATTCTTGAATAATCTACCATTGTCATATATAATGTTGAAGGGGATGCCATAGAGGCAAATTAGATGGTTGAATATGAACTTGGATATATACTTACCAGTGATGTAAGTGAGGGGAATGGATTCCACCCACTTAATGAACTATCTATTAGAAGTCAAGATGTGTTTATGGACATTGGAATATGTTGGATTGATCTTCCTAACAAGGTAAAGTCCCCATGTTGAGAATGGCAATGGAGTTATTAATAGTTTGAGTGTCTTGACAAGAGAATGAATTAGATTGGCATTATTCTAACACTTGACACACCTCTTTGCATAAACAATTGTGTCTACTTCAATTTTTAGCTAGTAATAACTAGTACATAATAACTTTATAGATAATATTTTTATATGTACCTAGGGACATGATATATTAATGTATATGGGTTAATGGAGATGCTGACATGTGGCACACATCCCCTTAGTTAGTTATATGGGTATAATATATTAGGATAATGGAGTAACTTGTGGAATTAGTACATTGGGTAATGGTAAGCCTACATTGGGATTAGGAGGTTACCCATCTATGGGTTAGATAGATGTCTATATATAGGAGATGATTATCATAGTAAAGATAGGAAGTAAGCATTGAGTCCTCTATTGTAAGAGGATATTGGAGTTTGTCCCCTCAAAGAGACATTGTGGAGTTATTCCTTCCTAAAGGAGTATTATATGGTGTTTCCCTACCTTAAGGGTATTTATGCATATATTTAATATCAAGATCATATCAAGTGGTATCAGAGCTTCGATTTGGGCAATTTGTGTGGAGTGAAACCATAGTTTTTTGAATCAGAAATAACTTTTGATTTGTTTTAAATTTTTTCACAATTGTTTTACTAGATATGGATAATATTTCAAATAAGTCACAGTAAAAAAATAGATATCTTTTGATTAGTTTTGAGGGAGTTATTTCTATTTTAGTGTTTATAATAATATTTCTATATCTTCCGAAATATAGGGAATTTTTATTCAAAATTTTTACTATAAATGTAAGAATACATAAGAGAATTACAATCAAAATTTCAGAATTTTTTGAGTTCTTTGGAGTGATTTGTTATGATTTTATGGATCAGTTTTGTATGAGTTATTGACATTTTAGGGTTTCATGAACCCTATTTTTTCTTGTGGATCATGGAGTTGCAAAAAATTTTAGGGGAAGATGATGTTGATGCTAGAGAATGGTGGATCATTTTTAAAGAAAATAGTACTAAGGACATTTTTTGGTAAATATAATTCTCTCTTTCTTTGTCTAATCAATTGAGCTTTGCGCAATAATATTCTTCATGGGAAACAATGGAACAACTCTTCCTAGATCGATGGGGTATAAAAGAAAAAGAGGATGTAGAAGAGGAAAAAAATAATGATTATAAAGAAGAAGAAGAAGAAGAAGAAGAAGAAGAAGAAGAAGAAGAAGAAGAAGAAGAAGAAGAAGAAGAAGAAGAAGAATAAGAATAAGAAGAGAAGGGTTCAAATAATTTGGCTCCAATGAAATCCGAGTCAATTTTTCAATTTCATGAATGCATTCAAAAGAAAAAGGTGGTTTTGTCCATAAACCCTACCAACAAGTATAACTTCATTAACATTAATGTGACCAAGCATCTACATGTTCAATAAAATAATGTCAAGGAGGTTCAAGTAGATGGTAAGAATATTTCAATGTTTGAAGATTTGAAGCTCATTATGGAAAAATATGTTTTGCATTCAGATTTTTATGCTTTGGATATGGATGATATGGATATAGTTCTTGGATATCCATGGTTAGAGACTTTAGGAATAATGAATATTAATGTTCAAAAAAATTTCACGAAGTTTTGGTATAGGAAAAAGATCACTTTACAAGATATCATACTAAAAAAGGCACCAATAACAATCCAAGTAGATCATGAGGATGAGATGGAAATAGGGGATGAAGAGCATGATGGATATTCAGATGATATAGATAAAGACACACTATAAATGAACACTTAATCTACTCAAGAGACAAATAAGGAAAAGGTGGAAGAGGTAGAATCAAAGTTGGATAAGGTCAAAGTACTAGAAAAGGTTGAGGTATATATACACCCACATCATCATGAGAGGAAACAATCATGGAACCAGGTGAACAAGTGTCATAACACCAATCATTTTGTCTGTATAAGAAATAAAATTTCCAATCATTATGGATATGCATGGAGTCCAAATAAAAAATACTATGGCACATGGAATGTATGGGGAAATAAGTATGACTATGCATGGAAGAATACCTACTATGGTTATAGTTGGAATCTAAGTAGCGTAGCAGAATATGGTACATGGAATAAAAAGAGGAATAATTATGCTTGGACACCAAATCAATATAATTATGATCATGACCAAAATTAGAGGAGCACAATGGAATTTGGAAACAAGCTTGGAGAAATATCACCTACCAAGATCATATATGGATGGCTAGATGATCGATATTGGAGAAAAGTGTGCAATGATTTGAAGCACACTCATTATTTGGTTTCTTCCTATATTTTAGGGATGAAATATGTCAAGGAGGGAAGTAATTCTATATACCTATGGATATGATATATTAACGTATATGGGTTGATGGAGATGCTGACATGTGGCACACATCCCCTTAGTTAGCTATATGGGTACAATATATTAGGATAATGGAGTAACTTGTGGAATTAGTACATTGGGTAATGGTTAGCCTACATTGGGATTAGGAGGTTACCCATCCATGGGTTAGATATATGTCTATATATAGGAGATGATTATCATGGTAAGGATAGGAAGTAAGCATTGAGTTTTCTATTGTAAGGGGATATTAGAGGTTATCCCCTCGAAGATACATTGTGGATTTATTCCTTCCTAAGGGAGTATTATATGGTGTTTCCTTGCCTTAAGGGTATTTCTACATATATTACTTATCAAGATCATATCATATTTCACCATTTGTGTGGGATCCAAACACTCCAAAGAATTCCCTTAATTCTATTCTAGATTTTGTCAAAGGTAAAAAAAAGTAGAGTTCCATCATAGCTTCTAAGATACAAGGTTGGTCCAAGTAAGGTATAGTGAGAGGCTTTATGGGTGAAGAATTTTAATTTTTTAGGTGATAAATAGGGAGTTATTATTTTATATTTAAGATAGTCATATAAATGAGTACTAGGGAGATTTTGGACAAAAAATGTCTAAAACCATCTTGATGACTGATTATTCATGTGCTAGTGCTAAGAGATGTTAAACAAGAAATTGATAATCCTTAACATGTTAGTGATGTAGATCATGGAATCAATAGTGTTCATATCGTCAACTATTTTTTATTGGTCTAAAGTATTATCTAAAATTATATGTAGAAAATATGATGTTTGAGATTATAGAACATCTCTTTATAAGGTAATAACTTCTCATCCTTGGTCTAGTACTAGTCTATGATCTAATTGATTATTAACTAAGAATTACCAAACACTAATAAATGTTCACTATACTTCTTGATGAAGCCCTACAATGAGCACTTAATACTTGGCCATGTTATTAGTACATGTAAATCCAATATGAAATGACTTAGAAATAAGATCCCCTTATGGTGTAACAAATAATATTATGGCCCCTAATGCATGAGTTATGAATGATCCATAAAAGTACATCTTCCATTATTTAGTCTTAAGAGGTGAATATACTTATTCAATGGTCATAATGGCTTCATCTAAAAATATAAATATAAGACGTTGAGTATCATGAAGAGGAGCTTTAATAAGTTTATCTACATGTTCTTTAACCTTAATTTCCTTATGGTTGGCATATTCAATTTAAAACTTTCTCAATACCATGATCCATTTTTCCATATAACCCTTCAAAGATAATTTTGAAAGTAGATACTTGAGTGGATCTACTTTGGTGAAAAAAATAGTCTTGTTGTTTATAATATAGTGACATAATTTTTGGCCTATAAACACCATTGGTAAATATGCCTTTTCAATTGGCATATAATTGTGCTCATGTATAACCAATGTTTGATCAAATAATATACAACATGATCCCTTCCTTATTCATCTTGGTGTGTCAAAAGTTCCCCTACGACATTCTTAGTTGTTGATAGGTAAATAAGTAATGGCTTCTTTTGTGTAAGTGGAAATAATGTTATTTGTATACATAATAGGATTTAACAAATAAGAAGCAACTTCACTTCCAAACCTAGCAATACCAACACATTTTGAAGATCCAAATTCATTTACCACATCAAAAATTCACTAATCAAGGCTATGTATCCAATCCAAACTAGAATATAACTTAAAAATAACATATTATGTATCCATAATAGAATCCTATTACATAGATATACATACCTGGTCATTTTATTAGTTCAACCAACATCCCATAATATACCTATCCCAATTAGGGTAATCCACCTTTGATAGCACAATCTCAACAATAACAAGCCACTCCTAATTTACTTGTCCAAGAGTTGAAATATATGAAGGATGCAATTCAAGCTATACAGGTTCAAAAATAAATAAATTCAAATTAGATGAGATATGCTCTGACCCATTCAACATGGAGTATATACAAATACCATTTCTACCATGTTATGAGCCACCTAAATTTGAAAAATACAAAGGCAAATGTGACCCTAGAGAACATTTAAATTGATTCTTTGTTTCCTTCTAGTCAGTGGCATATAGCTATATATACTTACTTTTACTCTTTCGAAGGAGTCTAGTTAGACAAAATTTGGAATAGTTGTTGAAATAACCAAAGAACTTTATACCTAACTTTGATGATATCTCAGAGAAGTTTGTACAACACTTTTCATATAATCTCAAGCATGAGATTACTATTATGGATTTGAGCCAAGATAAATATAAGACTAGTGAAATTTTTGTTGTATACTTCAATGTTATAGAGCACTAGCAAGATTTCTATTCATAATCTACTAGATAGATAGTTGGCCACAATATTTACTAGGAGATTACACATCAAAATATCCTACCATCTTGAGATAAAATGTGCTCATACATTCTAAAAGGTCATATCCAAAGAAATATATATTGAGAAATACCTTGTTAATAATATCATAATCAATCTATCCTCTTATAATTAGAGTAAAACCAAAATTGCAATAAAATCTATAACCATAATCAGAACCAAACTCAAATATTAGCTTCAATGCCATCTCAAGCTAACAACAATGAGAAACCTAAGAATTAAAACCATAATAATAATGTATTTATAAATGGGTTTAATGAATCACACCATATTTAGATGGTGAAAACAATAGATATCCATTTATCTCCACCCACTCAATAACCACCTTCTTTGTAAATTCAACTAGGACCTATACAAAACCAACTACCACAAAATTTAAACCAATTGCAAGCCCCACCTCTAAGGACAAGATCACCCATCACTTAAAAATTTAATGAGCTTACTGATCCTATTTAATTTGTGTTATAAATATTGGTTCAATAAAATATTATTAGTTTATTGATACCGAAGCTATTTTTTGATGGAATTCCTTTTGAAACATGCTTTTTGGGATAATTGTGTGAAGAATTTTAGACCTCGATGTTTAGGATCACCTCCCATTATCCACAAAATATAATTTTAATTAAAAGGGATATGAAAGCATAAAATATATAATTTTATTTCCTAATTGGAAAAATGAGCATGAATTTTATGAGTGACATCAAGTCAAAAGACATTCTATATGATAGTGTATCCAACTCAGATATCTGATTGAGAATATGCTAGAAAATGAAGAGATAAAAAGAGACACCCATGTTCTTGATAATAATCATAACTTGGGTATATACTAAAATACATTTCCCTAAAATAAAAATACCAACAAATATCAATAGTACCAATAATAACAATAATAATTCTATAAAATGTAATGAAATTACTTAGATGTTCACACAAAATGATTTTATATTGTACAAAATAAGCAAATATGATAAATCGCATAGCAATAATTGATAGTAGAGTAGAATATTGGATAATATAGTGGAGCCACTTCAAGGGGGAAACCTCCACAATAATGCATTAATATAAAAATACTTAACATAATGAATAAATACTAAGCACTACATCTTATATATAGTCTACTTAGTCAAGGTTATTTTATAGGCCAACCTATATAAGAATATAGAGAAATGTAACAAGTATATAAAAGAGGTATGTAAGCCACAAGTCAGCCACACATATCCATAAACACACTAATGGTTAAGGGAGTAATAAATAAATCCACTAAAAAAACAACAAAATAATGTTAGTCACAATAATAATAGAAGAATGGTTAGAACCAAAATAAAAATGGTCAAACCAACCAAGGGGGTCATCATTCCATTGTATATACCTATAAAAATGTTTTAGGACATATTTTAGGTATTTATGTTTCCACCATCAATATCAACCCTAGACTAATTAAAAATTGACCTAGACGTTCACCTAATGATGCCTATTTATTGATAAACACTCATCAACCTCCTTATTCTAGTGATTCTTCTATGGGGCATGTTGATAATCAAACATCATACCATCCAACAATCATCATTTTAAGCCTCATTAATTACCCATTTAACTAACAAATCCATGTTATAGACCAAGATTTGGTAATCGCAACTTGATGAGCCTTAGTCATCATCAAAGGACCATAGCCAAATACTACAAATGATCCTAATCAAATTTTTGTGCCAATCATAAATAAACTAACTAAAAACATTGAGGGGAAGACTGATGATATTTTGGAATAACTAAAAAATATGCCTATGCACATATCCATTATGTATTTATTATGTACATCTATTATCCACAAATACATCCTAAATGAATATTTAAACCAATCCCTTATGTGAGATCATATCACCTTAGACAAATTCCAGGAATTGGTAAGACACTTGGATCCTAGATAGCACCTTAAAGTTGACCAAATTGATATATATTCTCTATACCCTTTGCATAGTAATCCATTGTACATTGAAGTTGGTATAATGAATCATGGACTTAAAAATATCCTTGTAGATAATGGTTTGGGTCTCAACTTTATGTCTTTGAAGTTGGTTAAACATCTTGGATATATAATATTTGATTTGTAGCTAGACACTATTGTTATCAAACAATATGATAATGAAGAATGGGAATCTCAAGGTACCATTACCCTACCATTTCTCATTGGGAAATTGAACCATGATACCCTGTGTTATATTTTAGACCTAAAAATATATTACAATAAATTATTGGGATGACACTAGATCCATGAAATTAGGGCTATACCCTCTACATTTCATAGATGTATAAAATTTTAACATTCATGAATGGAAGTAACTATACCTACTTATATTTAACCATATTAGTATTGTAAACATGTTGAGGTCTAGTATAAGAGATACAAGTACTAGTTTAGTATGAATCCTATGCCTAAATCTAACAGAGAAAAATATGTAAAGGAAAATCCATTGAATCAAGCCTCAAAGTTAATTACATTGACCCAAATAGCTTAGTCTCTACCTCAGTGATGCCTCCACTAAAAAATTACAACCACTTAGATATAAATGATAAAGGTCTTGGAGAATATAGCACCTATAATGCATTACATATTGCCAAATATCCTAAAAATCCTAAAGCTTATGGGAGACCTAAAGCCAAGACAACTCATATGGAGTGGGAAACCAAAGAAAAATCTTAGTTGAACAAGCCCCTTATTTTTAAATTGGCCTCTAGCATAGACCAAGACCCGTTAGGAGAAGATGATTCATGGCTCTACATTGATGATTTAGATGACTATTACTAAAGATAAAAGTATCTTATTCCTAGCTAGATTATGGATCACTTAGATTATGAAGATAGAGGCCTTATGCTATATAAAAAAGGCACAATCAAACCAATCTCAATGTTCAAGTACAAAGGAACCCATGGTATCAGATTTAAACCATTTGGGGGTGACCTCACATACCTTATTCATCCTCCAACACTAACAAATAGTGATGTTAATGCTAGAAGCAGTGCAAGGTCAAATCATAACATCTATGAAGACTTTTCCACTATAAATTTGTTTAAACACCATTCCATTTTAACTGTTAGTCCTATTTATCAACCTTCACACTTAACCCTTTACCATCCACAATTGATGGATTAGGACCAACAAGTGTCAAAAATGACATTAGATGAGTTTGAAAATGATGAGGCCATATGCAATTTTTTAGGATTTAGGATTCACATACCTCTTGGAGACCATAAGCAAGGTTTTGCTATTAGATTAGATCCTACTACCTACTTCAGAGAGTGGGTGAACTTCCCTAGCCAAAAAAAATAAAAATCAAACACTGAGGTCTAAAAGTGAAAACCTCTTTGGGGAATTTTCTAACTAGAGTAGAAGTAAATATAAAGGCAAGTCTCTTGGTGAAACTTAATTTACATCACCAGTACATGGGGATGTTCACCGATATTCCTATGGGACATGGAAGATGTATATCCCACAATCTATTTATGGATTAGATATCAGTGCTAAGGAGTGGTGGGTTTTTCATAGATTATTCAAGAGTGACCTGAGGTATTTATATCACATCCTATGCTAACACTAAGAGATTATAATTCATCTTATTTAGGATAATTAGATGAGCCAGTCCATCTAGAGGACTTTTCCATTTCTAATTAATTCAAATCCTTGCTAACTATTCTAGATTATAGTTCTAGAATTCTTGTGGAGGACACTTCATAGTTGAATATTGGGACTTTAGAGGACCTAAAGTTAATTAAACTAGATACATCCCACATTAGGGAAGAATGTGAAGCTTTTAAAACCATTTTAAAGGAAATTTGTTGACATATTTACATGGGCCTATTCAAACATGCTAGGTTTAGACCCTACCTTGGTTGTACACCATCTTGTTGTAAATATTGATATAAATCATGTTAAACAAAATTTGTGTAAGATGCATCCTCGTATTGATGTGTTCATAAAGAAAGAGTTGGAAAAAATATTAGATATGAAATGCATCAGTCGATCAACTATTTATAGTCAATTTTAAACATTGTTCCAATGATAAATAAAATAGTAGGTATTAAGATCTTTACTGATCTCAGAGATATAGGAAAATCCTATCTCAAAGATGATTTCCATTTGCCTACTTTTGAAATGATATTAGACTCAACGAATTGATATGAAAAACTTTTTCTAATGGATGACTTTTCATGTTATAATTAGATAAGGACAACACTAGATCACAAGTATAAGACAACATTTACCACTCCATGGGGAATATTTTGTTATCAAGTAAAGTTTTTTGGACTTAATAATGTTGGTGCCACTTACCAAATATCTATGATAGTAATTTTTCATGACTTGATGAATGACATTATTGATGACCATGTCAATGATATCTTGGGTAAATCAAAGACCTATGCTAATCACCCAACCATATTAGAATAATCTTTGAGAGAATTTTTTAGTATAAAATCAGGATTAATATGAATAAATGTTCATTTGGCATCACTTCTGGTAAACTATTAGGTTTCATTATCTCTCTTAGGAGCATTAAATTTGACTCAGCTAAATTTCTTGTAATTATAGAAATGCCACCACCATCTACCTTGAAGTAAATCAATTATTTGTAGGATAAGATTAAATGTATTAGATTTTTCATCTCACAATTAGCCAAAAAATGCCATCCATTTATGCATTTTATGAAGAAAGGTGTTACATTCTAGAATGAAGAGTATCAAAAATCAATCGATTAACTTAAAGAATATCTTTTCAAACCACCTAGTTTGTTTCTATTATGTACCTTAGGTGTTTGAAAAGTGAACAATATGTAGATTAGTCCCTTTTTAGTCCAAATGAGAAAACATCAAGCATACCAATACACTATGAATAAACACTCTTACCTCAAAACTAGGGAGAGCATAACACAATAATCAAGATCACAAAATAGAGATAAAGATAATACACATTTCTTACCTTATTTATCAAATTTGATTCTTAATTTTTGGCATAAGGATGTTCATACTAGACCTATGATTATTTTATTATTCTATAAATTCTCTTCCATTATGGTAATATCTCTTTAATAGTCACATGTGGCTTGGTGTGAAGCTTGGCGAAAATTGGGCATTATAACACTACTCTCAAAGGCTTCGAGAAGGTATTCCAATATAATAACCTTACACACAAAATATTTCTGGCATATGGTGTGGGAACTTGTATTTATAGCTAAAATAACTAACTCTAACCCTAGGGATGTTAGGTTAAACTATAACATGGGTTGATTCTAAATTAACTTAGGTTGAGTCAATCTAACCCTTAGTTGGGTCAAAACACTCATGAAATCTTGACACCTCAGTTTCAAATATTTGTGAGGAATGAAAATTCAATCTAAATATTTGTGAGGTGTGACTCATAGTTTTGAATATTTAGGAGATAATAAATCACTTTGTTAGCTCATTTTACCTTTGACTTCATATTTGGCTAAAAATTTCTTTTTCGGTAAATAAAATTTAATAATTTATTTTCAAATTTTTGTTTAGCCAAGTTAATTATGATTTATAATGTAATTAGTATTGAATGTTTTTTGGCTTTTGGAAATTATTTTAAATGTTTTAAATTAATAGCTTGATAAGCCAAAATTACTAAATTACTAGGTTATAATTTGACTAGGGTTAGAACTGAACTAGATTAGTGATGCATATAATGTAATACACTAAATGAGCTATCTTCATCATGCTTCTGGGTAATTAAATCCCTTACACAAATTAAATTAGGTAATTCTATTAATTTCTAGGCATAGATGTGTCATTTTCTATAAATTAAACTAAATCTTGGTTTAGGCACAAAAGTGGCCAAAACTAAGTGTTTAAAATTATCACTTAGCTTAAATAAGATTATGATTATAAAGAATCATACAAAGTAACTTTAACATATTAACATCATGTTTCAATTCTTTAAACTCTATGCAATAAAATAATTATGCCATACCAAAGCTATCTTTTATAGTTGAGTTCAAACATTATTACTTGCATATTCAAATAACCAAGTAATTTATCAATCACCATACCAATTAGACATGGATACATTTATCAATCATTAGTCAACATAAAACCAATTTTATATAAAAGATCAAGATGTTACAATATTCAAATTAAATTCTCAAACTACTTAATCTAATTAAATGTCTTGCTACTAGTACAAGATTAAGAGCTCATAACTATATTCATCTATCAAAGTATTTATGAAAAAATGTAAATTCATATTAAACTAGTAATATCAAATTACTATAATAATCAAATGATCAACTATGACTATATCATAAATCAAGCATACATGAAAATGTTACATCACTTTGTATTAAATGTAATGATGATGAGTAACATGAATTACAAGCATAAGAATTACATAACAATTATAATTCATTTTTAGATAATTGTCATAAATCAAAGTAAGAATAAATGAATCCAATTAATGCACCTAATTTAATGAGGCTAAACCCACCTTACTAGTCCTAATGTGCCCAAACATAAGTGGACCTGGACCACCAAACCATTAGTTAGATAAAAAATAGGGTAACATAGAAATGATGCAAAAAAGGGCTATGAAATAAAATGAGCTTGAAAACATTCAAACAAATAACCAATACCAAGTAAATGAAACATGAAAACCAACCCACCAAAATCCATTAACTTGGTACGTGATTATAATTTCATCTATCTTGTAGATCTTCTTAATTTATGGGCCATATTTTATTCTAAAATATAATATGGCTCATAAATCTATTAACCTATGTGGTAGTCATCTTCACATACTGACTTAATAGACATTTATGAGTCAAACTAAAACTCATAAATATAAGATAACAATCTCAACTAATTAATAATTAATAAAATAAATCTTACGTAAAGCTATAGCTCATATTATTAACCAAAACTGATTTTACTAAACATAGTAAAATCTTAAATGTCAATTGTAATGATTTAAAAAATTATAATAAATAAAATAATCAGTAGATCAAGTATCTCAAAAATAAGTCAACATAATCATGAATAGATAATATTTTTCATTATCATTTCTATAATTAATCCATTAATTCAAAATGATTTTATAAACTTGAGTCAAACTAATAATGACCAAATAATTAAACAAAAGTTAAACAATCATGTAGATAGAATAAAATAATAATAATAAATTATTATGTCCCCAAAATTCCCTACAATGAAATTTTGAACCCCTATGGGGACTCCATATGATCCTTTCCCCCATTTTTTCCACAGTTCAAAATAACCATAAGGATTATTATTATTTCTTAAACTTGACTATGCCCAAGTTAGGGTTCCAAAAATAACACACCAAACCAAAAAACCCAGTTCACTTAACCTAGTCATAGCCATATGACTTAAAAAATAATTCAATAATTCAAACAACATAACACATCTGATCCATAATGGATTTCATAATAACAATAACCCAATTTAAGTTTCAAATCATAAACAAATGATGTTTAGTCCATAATACCCCAACCAAAATTTTATAAAATAAAACAAAATTATCCACACACATAGAGTTCCTCAACTGAGTTATAGCCTAAAATAACTCCATTATGGAATAAAACCCCACTCTTAAAACCATCAATCTATATGCAATGACTATACAGTCACTTGAAATAAAATCATATCCATTTAAAATAATGACCCAAATTCATTTCAAAAAAACAAATGTAATACCAATAAAAAAATATTGTAAGTGCTTAACTAAGCCATGGCTGAGTCGTTCATGGCTACCATGTGAAAAAAAGACACAATAGAAAAACCAAATTTATGGTAGGGTTTTACTCAAAAACATAAAACATAGTAAACAATGCAAAATTTTATGGATAAATCCCTAACTCATTTTCCATTCAAACTATATTTCTAAAAATCACATAATTTCAAATACATCACTTACTTGGTTGATGGAAGTTGACCATAAAAGATCAAGATGTTACAATATTCAAATTAAATTCTCAAACTACTTAATCTAATTAAATGTCTTGCTACTAGTACAAGATTAAGAGCTCATAACTATATTCATCTATCAAAGTATTTATGAAAAAATGTAAATTCATATTAAACTAGTAATATCAAATTACTATAATAATCAAATGATCAACTATGACTATATCATAAATCAACATACATGAAAATGTTACATCACTTTGTATTAAATGTAATGATGATGAGTAACATGAATTACAAGCATAAGAATTACATAACAATTTTAATTCATTTTTAGATAATTGTCATAAATCAAAGTAAGAATAAATGAATCCAATTAATGCACCTAATTTAATGAGGCTAAACCCACCTTACTAGTCCTAATGTGCCCAAACATAAGTGGACCTGGACCACCAAACCATTAGTTAGATAAAAAATAGGGTAACATAGAAATGATGCAAAAAAGGGCTATGAAATAAAATGAGCTTGAAAACATTCAAACAAATAACCAATACCAAGTAAATGAAACATGAAAACCAACCCACCAAAATCCATTAACTTGGTACGTGATTATAATTTCATCTATCTTGTAGATCTTCTTAATTTATGGGCCATATTTTATTCTAAAATATAATATGGCTCATAAATCTATTAACCTATGTGGTAGTCATCTTCACATACTGACTTAATAGACATTTATGAGTCAAACTAAAACTCATAAATATAAGATAACAATCTCAACTAATTAATAATTAATAAAATAAATCTTACGTAAAGCTATAGCTCATATTATTAACCAAAACTGATTTTACTAAACATAGTAAAATCTTAAATGTCAATTGTAATGATTTAAAAAATTATAATAAATAAAATAATCAGTAGATCAAGTATCTCAAAAATAAGTCAACATAATCATGAATAGATAATATTTTTCATTATCATTTCTATAATTAATCCATTAATTCAAAATGATTTTATAAACTTGAGTCAAACTAATAATGACCAAATAATTAAACAAAAGTTAAACAATCATGTAGATAGAATAAAATAATAATAATAAATTATTATGTCCCCAAAATTCCCTACAATGAAATTTTGAACCCCTATGGGGACTCCATATGATCCTTTCCCCCATTTTTTCCACAGTTCAAAATAACCATAAGGATTATTATTATTTCTTAAACTTGACTATGCCCAAGTTAGGGTTCCAAAAATAACACACCAAACCAAAAAACCCAGTTCACTTAACCTAGTCATAGCCATATGACTTAAAAAATAATTCAATAATTCAAACAACATAACACATCTGATCCATAATGGATTTCATAATAACAATAACCCAATTTAAGTTTCAAATCATAAACAAATGATGTTTAGTCCATAATACCCCAACCAAAATTTTATAAAATAAAACAAAATTATCCACACACATAGAGTTCCTCAACTGAGTTATAGCCTAAAATAACTCCATTATGGAATAAAACCCCACTCTTAAAACCATCAATCTATATGCAATGACTATACAGTCACTTGAAATAAAATCATATCCATTTAAAATAATGACCCAAATTCATTTCAAAAAAACAAATGTAATACCAATAAAAAAATATTGTAAGTGCTTAACTAAGCCATGGCTGAGTCGTTCATGGCTACCATGTGAAAAAAAGACACAATAGAAAAACCAAATTTATGGTAGGGTTTTACTCAAAAACATAAAACATAGTAAACAATGCAAAATTTTATGGATAAATCCCTAACTCATTTTCCATTCAAACTATATTTCTAAAAATCACATAATTTCAAATACATCACTTACTTGGTTGATGGAAGTTGACCACAAAAGACTTCCTCTTCTCTCTATCCTCCAAGTTCCATTCCAAAAACTAGCACTCAAAATCCTATCCTTATTCAAACACACCAATCAAATTATAAATAAAAAAACAAACCCCAAATAACTCTCCACAAGACATGTATGGTTATCAAGATAAATGTAATGAACTATAGTTCTAGCCCTCAAAAAACCTGATGCATAATTACCTTACATTACCATTGGTTACCATGCCAACATTTTCAGAAAAGTTTCCACAAGGCTCCAAGCTCTTAAATACTAAGTTAAAAATGAAATCCAATAAGACCTAAAAACCCAGTGAAGAGTCTTAACCCCTCATACATGTTAATGTGATCCAATGCCACTACCTTTAAGTCATTTAACTTCAACAAATTAAAAAAAAAAACTAATTACCAATGCCATCATGTGGGTAGAGTATCCTAACAAATACCCCCAAGCCAAACCTTAGCTTAAAAAACATGTTAATCAAACAAACAAAGCAAGATTCATTCAACAATCTCAACCCTTAGTGCATAAGCCTTTGAAAAATGCATAATTGAGATGCATTTAATTTAGTCTATAATCAAATATGGTTGATTTTAAAATGTTAAAATAATAGCCTCAAGAAAAATGATAAATCAATTAAGATTTCAAATATTGAAACTATTGTTACACACATGATCAATTATGTGACTGAATTAGATTGTCAAAGTTGACAAACATGGAGTCGATGAAAATATAAAACACCAAAATAATGGAAGATGATAAAATCAATAAGAATACAATAATGTCCAAATAATTATGACTCAAATAATGATGATCTCAAAAATGATAACATCAAATAAAATGATATTTTCATGAATGTAAAAACTAACTCAAATCAACTAATAATGAAATCAATCATAGAATGATAACACAAAGTAGTTAATTATAAAAAAATAATGAATAAATAATTAATACCAACAATCTCAACTTTACATTAGAATTCAATATTTTTTTATCCATATTATTTCTCCATGTTTCAATGATACTCAGGTCTGAAAATAACTTAGCTTAAGTACCTATCCATGTATTCAAAAAATAGACTATCAACAACATCTAGACACTAAGTTCAATATATTAAATAAAAACATTTAAATAATACATCAAGCTAAATAATGAACCAATACACATTAAACAATAGTATCAAATGATATAATGAAAATCTAATCCATAATTATCTCAACAATTATAATGAAAATGTATCAATTGTAGATCACAAAATTATAACACCATAGTAAAACAAAAAAATATGACTCAAATAATTCATAAATAGACTATATCAACATAAATGAATAAAATTATGATTAATTAGGGTCATGAAAATCTTATGAAATATTACAGAAAACATGACAAAAGGTAAAATGATGGGAAAATGTAAAAATGGGGTAGTGAAATTTGGATGGCCAAATTTCACTACAATAGCTAGATATCACCATCGGACCATATTCCTCGGTAGAATGGAGAACTCTATAAGGTAATGGTGACCTATGCCTCATCTAACATACTAAAAATATTTTGGTCTCAGTCCATGATTCAACCAAATAGAAGCCAATTCAACTATCCCAATTGTATGGGAATGAACACAAGCTATTAGGTCAAATCTATGCTTGAAAATTCTACCTACTTGCATGCTAAAATAAATGTTCCCTTCATCTCCCAAGATAATGTTTTGGTTTTTACATCTTAGTTGTGCATAATTGGGAATATTTTGAGACCATAATGCTATATTTATCAGTAGATGTAATCAAAATAGCTAATATTGGATTGTGTACATCACTGTGTAATGTTCTTTGAATGGTTCATTGTCAATATAAATTAGACTTTCATTTTACTGTGCATCTCTTTTTATATGCTTGATAATAGAGCTACCTCCACA